>JAAAWK010000433.1:0-10282 GCA_022496015.1 Hordeum marinum
GAACGGATCTACCCCTTTGACTTTCACCGGACGTGGTTTGACTGAGGGACATTTTCACCTGGCTGTGATAGGCCACTCTGTAGCAACATCTTAGCACAAGGTCCGGGCCCAAGCCATCGCAAGATTCCCTAGGTAACGATGCGATGCGAAAGTTTCCCAACGTAAGAGGGCCCAGGGCAAGACCTGGCGGCATTGACACCTACCAGGTCCCCCGTCCCATCTAACCCTAACACTGTTGACCAAAAGGATCTACCCTTCGAATTTCACGGGACGGGGTTTGAACGAGGGACATTTTCACCTGGCTGTGATAGGCCAGCCCATAGCAACATCTTAGCACAAGGTCGGGCCCAACCCACCACAAGATTCTTTCGGTGTCGACCCGATGCGACAGTTTCCGAACGTAAGAGGACATAGGGAAAGACCTGGCGGCATTTCCACCCCTAGGTCCCCCGTCCCGTCTAACTCCTGACACTGTTGGCCGAACGGATCTACCCCTTTGACTTTCACTGGAATGGGTTTGACCGAGGGACATTTACACCTGGCTATGATAGGTCAGCCCATAGCAACATCTTAGCACAAGGTCTGGGCCGAACAAACCCAAAGATCCCCTCGGTATCGACCCGATGCGACAGTTTCGAAACGTAAGAGGGCCCAGGGCAAATCCTGGTGGCATTGCCACCCCCAGGTCCCCCGTCTCGTCTATCCCTGACACTGTTGATCGAACAGATCTACCCATTGACTTTCATCGGACAGGGTTTGACCGAGGGATATTTTCACCTAGCTGTGATAGGCCAGCCCATAGCAACATCTTAGCACAAGGTCTGGGACCAAGCCACCGCAAGATTCCTTCAGTGTCGACCCGATGCGACAGTTTTAGAACGTAAGAGGGTGCTGCGAAAGACCTGGCGGCATTGCCACCCGTAGGTCCCCCGTCCCATCTCATCCCTGACACTGTTGACCGAACGGATCTACCCTTTGACTTTCTGCGGATGGGGTTTGACCGAGGTACATTTTCACCTGGCTGTGATAGGCCATCCCATAGCAACATCTTAGCACAATGTCGGGCCCAACCCACCACAAGATTCCTTCGGTGTCGAGCTGATGCGACAGTTTCCGAACGTAAGAGGGTGCAGGGAAAGACCTGGCGGCATTGCCACCCTAAGGTCCCCCATCCGGTCTAACCCCTGACATTGTTGACGGAACGGATCTACCCCTTTGACTTTCATCGGACGGGGTTTAACCGAGGGACATTTTCACCTGGCTGTGATAGGCGAGCCTATAGCAACATCTTAGCACAAGGTTCGGGCCCAAGCCACCCCAAGATTCCCTCGGTACCGACTCGATGTGAAAGTTTCCCAACGTAAGAGTTCCTAGGGCAAGACCTGGCAGCATTGACACCCACCAGGTCCCGAATCCTGTCTAACCCTGACATTGTTGACCGAACGGATCTACCCCTTTGACTTTCACCGGACAGGGTTTGACCGAGGGACATTTTCGCTGGCTGTGATAGGCCAGCCCATAGCAACATCTTAGCACAAGGTCGGGCCCTACCCACCACAAGATTCCTTTGGTGTCGACCCGATGCGACAGTTACCGAACGTAAGAGGGTGCAGGGAAAGACCTGGCGGCATTGCCACCCCTAGGTCCCCCGTCCCGTTTAACCCTTGACACTGTTGACCGAACGGATCTAGCCCTTTGACTTTCACCGGATGGGGTTTGACCGAGGGACATTTTCACCTGGCTGTGATAGGCCAGCCCATAGCAACATCTTAGCACAAGGTCCGGGCACAACAAACCGCAAGATCCCTCGATATCGACCCGATGCGACAGTTTCCAAACGTAAGAGGGCACAGGGCAAAACCTGGCGGATTGCCACCCTCAGGTCTCCCGTCTCGTCTAACCCTGACACAGTTGAACGAACGGTTTTACCCCTTTGACTTTCACTGGACGGGGTTTGACCGAGGGACATTTTCACCTCGCTGTGATAGGCGAGCCCATAGCAACATCTTAGCACAAGGTAGGGCCCAACCCACCACAAGATTCCTTCGGTGTCGACCTGATGCGAATGTTTCTGAACGTAAGAGGGTGCAGGGAATGACCTGGCAGCATTGCCACCCCTAGGTCACCCGTCCCGTCTAACCCCTGACACTATTGACCGAACGGATCTACCCCTTTGACTTCACCGGACGAGGTTTGACCGGGAGACATTTTACCTAGTTGTCATAGGCCAGCCCATAGAACATCTTAGCACAAGGTCCGGGCCAAACAAGCCGCAAGATCCCCTCGGTATCGACCCGATGCGACAGTTTCCAAATATAAGAGGGCCCAGGGCAATACCTGGCGGCATTCCCACCCTCAGGTCCCCCGTCTCGTCTAAGCCTAACAGTTGACCAAACGGATCTACCCCTTTGACTTTCACCGGACGGGGTTTGACCGAGGGACGTTTCACCTGGCTGTGATAGGCTAGCCCATAGCAACATCTTAGCACAAGGTCCGGGCCCAACAAACCGCAAGATCCCCTCGTTATCGACCCGACGCGACAGTTTCCAAACGTAAGAGGGCCCAGGTTAAACCTGGCGGCATTGGCACCCCCAGGTCCCCCGTATCGTCTAACCCTGACACTGCTGAACGAACGGATCTATCCCTTTGACTTTCACCGGACGGGGTTTGACAATGGGACATTTTCACCTAGCTGTCATAGGCCAGCCCATAGCAACATCTTAGCACAAGGTCCGGGCCCAAGCCACGCAAGATTCCTTCAGTGTCGACCCGATGCGACAGTTTCCGAACGTAAGAGGGTGCAGGGAAACACCTGGCGGCCTATGCCACCCTGGTCCCCCGTCCCGTCTAACCCCTGACATTGTTGACCGAACGGGTCTACCCTTTGACTTTCACCGGACGGGGTTTGATCGAGCGACATTTTCACCTAGCTGTGATCGGCCAGCCCATAGCAACATCTTAGCACAAGGTCGGGCCCAACCTACCACAAGATTCCTTCGGTGTCGACCCGATGCGAAAGTTGCCGAACGTAAGAGGGTGCGGGGAAAGACCTGGCGGCATTAACACCCACCAGGTCCCCCGTCCTGTCTAACCCCTGACACTTTTGACCGAACGGATCTACCCATTCGACTTTCACGGGACGGGGTTTGAATGAGGAACATTTTCACCTGGCTGTGATAGGCAAGCCCATAGCAACATCTTAGCACAAGGTCCGGGCCCATGCCACTGCAAGATTCCCTCCGTACCGACTCGATGCGAAAGTTTCCCAAAATAAGAGGGCCCAGGGCAAGACCTGGCGGCATTAACACCCACCAGGTCCCCCATCCCTTCTAACCTTGATATTGTTGACCGAACGGATCTACCCCTTCGACTATCACCGGACAGGGTCTGACGAGGGACATTTTCACCTGGCTGTGATAGACCAGCCCATAGCAACATCTTAGCACAAGGTCGGGCCCAACCCACCACAAGATTCCTTCGGTGTCGACCTGATGCGATAGTTTTGAACGTAAGGGGTGCAGGGAATGACCTGGCGGCATTGCCACCCCTAGGTCACCCGTCTCGTCTAACCCTGACACTATTGACCGAATGGATCTACCCCTTTGAGTTTTCACCGGACGAGGTTTGACCGATGGACATTTTCACCTAGTTGTCATAGGCCAGCCCATAGCAACATCTTAGCACAAGGTCCGGGCCCAACAAACCGCAAGATCCCCTCGGTATCGACCCGATGCGAAAGTTTCCAAATATAAGAGGGCCCAGGGCAAAACCTGGCTGCATTCCCACCTCAGGTCCCCCGTCTCGTCTAAGCCAGACACTGTTGACCAAACGGATCTACCCCTTTGACTTTCACCGGATAGGGTTTGACCGAGGGACATTTTCATGGCTATGATAGGCTAGCCCATAGCAACATCTTAGCACAGGTCCGGGCCCAACAAACCGCAAGATCCCCTCGGTATCCACCCGACGCGATAGTTTCCAAACGTAAGAGGGACCAGGGCAAAACCTGGCGGCATTGCCACCCCTAGGTCCCCCGTCTCGTCTAACCCTGACACTGTTGACCGAACGGATCTACCCTTTGACTTTCACCGGACGGGGTTTGACCGAGGGAAATTTTCACCTAGCTGTGATAGGCCAGCCCATAGCAACATCTTACCAAAAGGTCCGGGCCCAAGCCACCGCAAGATGCCCTCCGTACCGACTCGATGCAAAAGTTTCCCAACGTAAGAGGGTCCAGGGCAAGACCTGGCGGCATTGCCAACCCTCAGGTCCCCCGTCTCGTCTAACCCTGACACTGTTGACCGAACGGATCTACCGCTTTGACTTTCACCGGACGGGGTTTGACCGAGGGACATTTTCACCTGGCTGTGATAGACCAGCCCATAGCAACATCTTAGCACAAGGTCGGGCCCAACCCACCACAAGATTCCTTCGGTGTCGACGCGATGCGAAATTTTCCGAACGTAGAGAGTGCAGGGAAAGACCTGGCGGCATTAACACCCACCAGGTCCCCCGTCCCGTCTAACCCCTGACACATTTGACCGAACGGATCTACCGCTTTGACTTTCACAGGACGGGGTTTGAACGAGGGACATTTTCACCTGCTTGTGATAGGCCAGCCCATAGCAACATCTTAGCACAAGGTCAGGCCCAACCCACCACAGATTCCTTCGGTGTCGACCCGATGTGACAGTTTCCGAACGTAAGAGGGTGCAGGGAAAGACCTGGCGGCATAGCCACCCCTAGGTCCCCCGTCCCGTCTAACCCCTGACCCTGTTGACGGAACTGATCTACACCTTTGACTTTCACCGGATGGGGTTTGACCGAGGGACGTTTTCACCTGGCTGTGATAGGCCAGCCCATAGCCACATCTTAGCACAAGGTCCGGGCACAACAAACCGTAATATCCCCTTGGTATCGACCCGATGCGACAGTTTCCAAACGTAAGAGGGACCAGGGCAAAACCTGGCGGCATTGCCACCCTCAGGTCCCCCGTCTCGTCTAACCCTGACACTGTTGACTGAACGGATCTACCCCTTTGACTTTCACTGGACGGGGTTTGACCGAGGGACATTTTCACCTGGCTGTGATAGGTGAGCCCATATCAACATCTTAGCACAAAGTAGGGCCCAGCCCACCACAAGATTCCTTCGGTGTCGACCTGATGCGACAGTTTCTGAACATAAGAGGATGCAGGGAATGACCTGGCGGCATTGCAACCCCTAGGTCCCCCATCCTGTCTAACCCCTGACACTGTTGACTGAATGGATATACCCCGTTGACTTTCACCGGACAGGGTTTGACCGAGGGACATTTTCACCTGGCTGTGATAGGTCAGCCAATAGCAACATCTTAGCACAAGGTCCGGTCCCAAGCCACCGCAAAATTCCCTGTGTACCGACTCGATGCGAAAGTTTCCCAACGTAAGAGGGCCCGGGGCAAGACCTGGCAGCATTGACACCCACCAGGTCCCCCGTCCCGTCTAACCCCTGACATTGTTGACTGAACGGGTCTACCGCTTTGACTTTCACCGGACGGGGTTTGACCGAGGGACATTTTCACCTAGCTGTGATAGGCCAGCCCATAGCAACATCTTAGCACAAGGTCCAGGACCAACAAACCGCAAGATCCCCTCGGTATCGACCCGATGTGACAGTTTCCAAACGTAAGAGGGCCCAGGGCAAAACCTGGCGGCATTGCCACCCCTAGGTCCCATGTCTCGTCTATACTTGATATTGTTGACCGAATGGATCTACCCCTTTGACTTTCACCGGACGGGCTTTGACCGAGGGACATTTTCACCTAGCTATGATAGGCCAGCCCATAGCAACATCTTAGCATAAGGTCCGGGCCCAAGCCACCGTAAGATTCCCTCTATACCGACTCGATGCGAAAGTTTCCCAACGTTAGAGGGCCCAGGGCAAGACCTCGCGGCATTGACACCCATCAGGTCCCCCATCCCGTCTAACCGTGATACTGTTAACCGAACGGATCTACCCCTTTGACTTTCACCGGACGGGGTTTGACCGAGGGACATTTTCACCTGGCTGTGATAGGCCAGCCCATAGCAACATCTTAGCTCAAGGTCGGGCCCAACCCACCACAAGATTCCTTCGTGTCGACCCGATGCGAAAGTTCTCGAACGTAAGAGGGTGCAGGGAAAGAACTGGCGGCATTAACACCCACGAGGTCCCCGGTCTTGTCTAACCCCTCACACATTTGACCGAACGGATCTACCCCTTCGATTTCACAGGATGGGGTTTGAACGATGGACATTTTCACCTAGCTGTGATAGGCAAGCCCATAGCAACATCTTAGCACATGGTCCGGGCCCAAGCCACCGCAAGATTCCCTCGGTACCGACTCGATGCAAAAGTTTCCCAACGTAAGAGGGCCCAGGCAAGACCTGGTGGCATTGACACCCACCAGGTCCCCTGTCCCGTCTAACCCTGACACTGTTGACCGAACGGATCTACCCCTTTGACTTTCACCGGCGGGGTTTAACCGAGGGACATTTTCACCTGGCTGTGATAGGCTGGCCCATAGCAACATCTTAGCACAAGGTAGGGCCCAACCCACCACAAGATTCCTTCGGTGTTGAGCCGATGCGAGAGTTCCTAAACGTAAGAGGGTGCAGGGAAAGACCTGGCGGCATTGCCACGCCTAGGTCCCCCGTCCCATCTAACCCCTAACATTGTTGACCGAACGGATCTACCCCTTTGACTTTCACCGGACGGGGTTAGACCGATGGACATTTTCAGCTGGCTGTGATAGGCCAGCCCATAGCAACATATTAGCACAAGGTCCGGGCCCAAGCCACCGCAAGATTCCCTCGGTACCGACTCGATGCAAAAGATTCCCAATGTAAGAGGGCCCAGGGCAAGACCTGCCGGCATTGATACCCACGAGGTCCCCCGTCCCGTCTAACCCTGACACTGTTGAGCAAACGGATCTACCCCCTCGACTTTCACGGGACGGGCTTAAACGAGGGACATTTTCACCTGGCTGTGATAGGCCCCGCCCATAGCAACATCTTAGCACAAGGTCGGGCCCAACCCACCACAAGATTCCTTCAGTGTCGAGCCGATGCGATAGTTTCCGAACGTAAGAGGGTGCAGGGAAGACCTGGCGGCATTGCCACCCCTAGGTCCCCCATCCCGTCTAACCCCTAACACTGTTAACCGAACGGATCTAACCCTTTGACTTTCACCGGACATGAGTTTGACCGAGGGACTTTTCACCTGGTTGTGATAGGCCATCCAATAGCAACATCTTAGCACAAAGTCCGGGCCCAAGCCACGGCAAAATTCCCTCGGTACCGACTCGATGCGAAAGTTTCCCAACGTAAGAGGGCCCAGGGCAAGACCTGGCGGCATTGACACCCACCAGGTCCCCCGTCCCGTCTAACCCTGACATTGTTGACCGAACGGATCTACCCCTTGGACTTTCACCGGACGGGGTTTGACCGAGGGACATTTTCACCTGGCTGTATAGGCCAGCCCATAGCAACATCTTAGCACAAGGTCGGGCCCGACCTACCACAAGATTCCTTCGGTGTCGACCCGATGCGACAATATCCGAACGTAAGAGGGTGCAGGGAAAGACCTGGCGGCATTGCCACCCCTAGGTCCCCCGTCCCGTCTAACCCTAAAACTGTTGACCGAACGGATCTAGCCCTTTGACTTTCAACCGGATGGGGTTTGACCGAGGGACATTTTCACCTGGCTGTGATAGGCCAGCCCATAGCAACATCTTAGCACAAGGTCCGGGCACAAAACCGCAAGATCCCCTCGATATCGACCCGACGCGACAATTTCCAAACGTAAGAGGGCCCAGGGCAAACCTGGCGGATTGCCACCCTCAGGTCCCCCGTCTCGTCTAACCCTGACACTGTTGAACGAACAGTTTTACCCCTTTGACTTTCACTGGAACGGGTTTGACCGAGGGACATTTTCACCTCGCTATGATAGGCGAGCCCATAGAAACATCTTAGCACAAGGTAGGGCCCAACCCACACAAGATTCCTTCAGTGTCGACCTGATGCGAAAGTTTCTGAACATAAGAGGGTGCAGGGATGACCTGGCGGCATTGCCACCCCTAGGTCACCCGTCCTGTCTAACCCCTGACACTATTGACCGAACGGATCTACCCCTTTGACTTTCACCGGACGAGGTTGACCGAGAGACATTTTCACCTAGTTGTCATAGGCCAGCCCATAGCAACATCTTAGCACAAGGTCCGGGCCAAACAAACCGCAAGATCCCCTCGGTATCGACCCGATGCGACAGTTTCCAAATATAAGAGGGCCCAGGGCAAAACCTGGCGGCATTCCCACCCTCAGGTCCCCCGTCTCGTCTAAGCCTGACACTGTTGACCAAACGGATCTACCCCTTTGACTTTCACCGGACGGGGTTTGACCGAGGGACGTTTTCACCTGGCTGTGATAGGCTAGCCCATAGCAACATCTTAGCACAAGGTCCGGGCCCAACAAACCGCAAGATCCCCTCGGATCGACCCGACGCGACAGTTTCCAAACGTAAGAGGGCCGAGGGAAAAACCTGGCGACATTGCCACCCCCAGGTCCCCCGTCTCGTCTAACCCTGACACTGTTGACCGAACGGATCTACCACTTTCACATTCACCGGACGGGGTTTGACCGAGGGAAATTTTCACCTAGCTGTGATAGGCCAGCCCATAGCAACATGTTAGCAAAAGGTCCGGGCCCAAGCCACCGCAAGATTCCCTCCATACCGACTCGATGCAAAAGTTTCCCAACGTAAGAGGGTCCAGGGAAAGACGTGGCGGCATTGCCACCCCTCAGGTCCCCCGTCTCGTCTAACCCTGACACTGTTGACCGAACGGATCTACCGCTTTGACTTTCACCGTACGGGGTTTGACCGAGGGACATTTTCACCTAGCAGTGATAGGCCAGCCCATAGCAACATCTTAGCACAAGGTCCGGGCCCAAGCCACCGCAAGATTCCCTCGGTACCGACTCGATGCGAAAGTTTCCCAACGTAAGAGGGCCCAGGGCAAGACCTGGTGGCATTGACACCCACCAGGTCCCCCGTCTTGTCTAACCCTGATACTGTTGACCGAACGGATCTACCCCTTTGACTTTCACCGGACGGGGTTTGACCGAGGGACATTTTCACCTGGCTATGATAGGCCAGCCCATAGCAACATCTTAGCTCAAGGTCGGGCCCAACCCACCAAAAGCTTCCTTCGTTGTCGACCCGATGCGAAAGTTTTCGAACGTAAGAGGGTGCCGTGAAAGACCTAGCGGCATTAACACCCACCAGGTCCCCCGTCCCGTCTAACCCGTGACACTGTTGACCGAACAGATCTACCCCTTCGACTTTCACAGGACGGGGTTCGAACGAGGGACATTTTCACCTGGCTGTGATTGGCCAGCCCATAGCAACATCTTAGCACAAGCTCCGGCCCAACCCCCACAAGATTCCTTCGGTGTCAACCCAATGCGACAGTTCCAAACGTAAGAGGGACCAGGCAAAACCTGGCGGCATTGCCACCCCTAGGGCCCCCCGTCCCATCTAACCCTAACACTGTTCACCAAACGGATCACCCTTTTGACTTTCACCGGACGTGGTCTGACTGAGGGACATTTTCACCTTGCTGTGATAGGCCACTCCATAGCAACATCTTAGCACAAGGTCCAGGACCAAGCCATCGCAAGATTCCCTCGGTAACGATGCGATGCGAAAGTTTCCCAACGTAAGAGGGCCCAGGCCAAGACCTGCGGCATTGACACCCACCAGGTCCCCCGTCCCGTCTAAACCCTGACACTGTTGACCAAAAGGATCTACCCTTCGACTTTCACAGGACGGAGTTTGAACGAGGGACATTTTCACCTGGCTGTGATAGGCCAGCACATAGCAACATCTTAGAACAGGTCGGGCCCAACCCACCACAAGAGTCCTTCGGTGTCGACCCGATGCGACAGTTTCCGAACCTAAGAGGACGTAGGGAAAGACCTGGCGGCATTTCGACACCTAGGTCCCCCGTCCCGTCTAACTACTGACACTATTGGCCGAAGGATCTACCCCTTTGACTTTCACTGGAATGGGTTTGACCGAGGGATATTTTTAACCTGGCTGTGATAGGCCAGCCCATGGCAACATCTGCAACAAGGTCGGGCCCAACCCACCACAAGATTCCTTCGGTGTCGACCCGATGCGGCAGTTTCCGAACGTAAGAGGGTGTAGGGAAAGACCTGGCGGCATTGCCACCCCTAGGTCCCCTGTCCCGTCTAACCCCTGAC
>JAAAWK010000434.1:0-13132 GCA_022496015.1 Hordeum marinum
AGGGGGTCGGGGGGTCGGGGGTCGAGGGTTTGTGGCGTCCGGGGTCGGGGGTCGGGGGTTAGTGGTGTCGCGGGCGTCGGAAGTCGGGGGTCGGGGGTCGGGGGTCAATGGTGTCGGGCGTCGGGAGTTGGGGGTCGGGAGTCAGTGGTGTCGGGTGCCGGGGGTCGGGGGTCGGGAGTCGGGTGTCAGTGGCGTCGGGGGTCGGGGGTCGAGGGTCGGGGTTGGTGGCGTCGGGCGTCGAGGGTTGGTGGCGTCGGGGAGTCTGGGGTCGGGAGTCGGGTGTCGGGGGTCAGTGGTGTCGGGTGTCGGGGGTCGGGGGTCGGGTGTCAGTAGCGTCTGGGGTCGGGGGTCAAGGGTTGGGGAGTTGGTGGCGTCGGGCGTCGGGGGTCATGGGCGGGGGGGTCGGGGGTCGGGTCCTTTTCTTTCTTCTTCTGCTCTCTCCTCTTTTTCTTCTTCTTCTTCTTCTTCTTCTTCTTCGTCGTCTTCTTCTTCTTCTTCCTCCTCCCTTCCTCTTCTTCTTCTTTCTCTCTCCTCTTCTCTTTTTCTTCTTCGTCTCTGTCTTCTTCTTCTTCTTCTTTTCTTTCTTCTTCTTCTTCTCTCTCTCCTCCTCCTCCTCTTCGAACAGGAACTATTAACATGTAACCTAATTAACACTAAACTAATAGTAACCTAATTAACCTAAACTAACAATAACCTAAGTTACATTAAACTAATAGTAACCTAATTAACCTAAACTAACAGTAACCTAATTAACACTGACAGTAACCTAAACTAACAGATGCAATGAAATGAAAAAAAGAAAAATAGCAAAAAAAAAACTCACCAGGAAGGTCTGGTGGTGGGGGAGGAGGGCCTGGGGGATGTGGTTGCCGCGGGAGGGTGGCCGCCGCGGGGCGAAGGGGTGTGGCCGCGAGGAGGGGAGCGCCACGGGGAGGGGAGCACTGCGGGGAGGGGTTGCCGGTGGGAGGGGTCACCGGTGGGAGCGAGGCGGGGCGGCGGCGGGGAGGGGACCGCCGCGGGGAGGGGTTCGCCGGTGGGAAGGGAGCAACGCGGGGAGGGGGTCGCCACGGGGAGGGGAGCAATGCGGGGAGGGGGTCGCCGCTGGGAGCGAGCCGGGGCGGCGGCGGGGAGGGGAGCAATGCGGGGAGGGGGTCGCCACGGGGAGGGGAGCGCCGCGGGGAGGGGGTCGCCGGTGGGAGCGAGGCGGGGCAGCGGCGGGGGCGAGTGAGAGCGCGAGGGGGAGAGAGACAGTGTGGTGGGCGGGAGAGAGAGACAGTTTGGGTGAGGGGGAGAAGACGGCCGTTACAGGGTCAGCCATTTGCCGTCTGCCCCCCGACGGCAGACGGCAAAGGCCGACTCATGGCAACGTTTCACTTCCGTCGGACATGGCAGGCATGGGACCCGCCCATGCTCTTTGCCGTCTGCCGTTTGTCCCTTTGCCGTCCGCTGGCAGACGGCAAAGGGCTGACACATGGCAAATAGTATTGTTGCCATCAGTCAGCTCTTTACCGTCTGCTTTAGGTCAGCTGATGGCAAAGAACATCTTTGCCATCAGTGAGCAAATGGCAAAGAGCAGGCAGACGGCAAAATACTGGATTCAAGTAGTGATGATCTCCATCATCTTGATCTCCATCAACGTGTCACCATTAGGGTTGTCGCGCCCAACATGCTTCTACTACTATTGCTACCGCAACAATAAAGTAAAGTATTACATTACGCTTAATGATTGACACGTAGGTCATACAATAATTAAAGACAACCCTATGGCTCCTGCCGGTTGCCGTACTCATCGACATGCAAGTCGTGATAATCTATACATCACATGATCATCTCATACATCACATATATCACATCATGTAATTGGCCATATCACATCACAACATACCTTGCAAAAACAAGTTAGACGTCCTCTAATTGTTGTTGCATGTTTTACGTGGCTGCTATGGGTATCTAGCAAGAACAATTCTCATCTACGCACAAACCACAACGGTGATACACTAGTTGCTTTTCAACCTTCTCAAGGACCTCCTTTGTCGAATCCAATGCAACAAAAGTGAGAGAAACTGGCAGCCGCAAGCCATCTATGCAACAAGTTGCGTTTGAGGGAACCGGTCTCTCGTAAACGTACGAGTAATGTTGGTCTGGACCGCTTCATCTCATAATACCGTTGAACCAAAACATGACCAAGGGAGGAAGAAATCTAAGCATCAACACCCACAAACTCTTTGTGTTCTACTCGAGATCTCATCTACACATAGACCTAGCTCATGATGCCACTGTTGGGAACGTTGCATGGGAAACAAAAAAAATTCCTACACACACGCAAATCTATCCATGGTGATGAGCATCTACGAGAGGGAGAGTGGATCTACGTACCCTTGTTGATCACTAAGCGGGAAGCGTTAAGAAACGCGGTTGGTGTAGTCGAACGTCTTCGCAATCCAAATTGCTGAGCGTCCCGCGATCTAATCACGAACTGTCCTCACGATCCGTCCCAATCAAGCAGCGAACGGACGGCACCTCCGCATTCAGCACACGTACAGATTGATGACGATCTCAGCCTTCTTGATCCAGCAAGAGGGAGCGGAGAGGAAGAAGAGTTCTCCAGCAGTGTGATGGCGCTCCGGCGATGGTCGTGGAGCTATTCCGGTAGGGCTTCGCCTAAGCTCTACAGAAATCCGATCTAGAGGAGAAACTATGCACTAGAGGAACGGGTTGCACGTGGCTGAGAATCAAGTACAAAAACCCTAAAACCATCTAGTATATATTGGAGGAGAGGAGGAGAGGAGGCAGCCTTGGCTTCCAATCCAAGGCTGGTTCGGTCGAACTAGGAGGGAGGAGTCCACCTCCTCCAATCCTAGTAGGATTGGGACTCCTTCCTTATTTTGCCTTTTTTTTGCTTTTTTCCACCTTTTTCCTTTTGGGCTTTTCTTCCCAGCCACATGGGCCTTGTGTGGGACTTCCACCAGCCCACTAAGGGTTGGTATTCACTCACCCACAGCCCATGAAGCCTCTTGGGTCGAAATAAACCTCCCGGTGGTCCCGGTACACTACCGGCACTCCCAGTACACTACCGATGTGCCCGAAACTTTTCCGGCGACCAAAACAGGACTTCCTATATATAAATCTTTACCTCTGGACCATTTAGGAGCTTCTCGTGACGTCCAGGATCTCATCTGGGACTCTGAACAACCTTCGGTCACCACCATACATAACTCTATCCTATCGAAACGTCACCAAACCTTAAGTGTGCAGACCCTGCGGGTTCGAGAGCTATGTAGACATGACCGAGACACCTCTACGGTCAATAACCAATAGCAGGACCTGGATGCCCATATTGGCTCCTACATATTCTACGAAGATCTTTATCGGTCGAACCTCTATGTCAAGGATTCGGTTAATCCCGTATGATGTTCCCTTTGTTATTCGGTATGTTACTTGCCCGAGATTCGATCGTCGGTATCTCCATACCTAGTTCAACCTTGTTACTGGCAAGTCTCTTTACTCATTCTGTAATACAAAATCCCGTGACTAACACTTAGACACATTTCTTGCAAGTCTTATTGTGATGTTGTATTATCGAGTGGGCCCTGAGATACCTCTCCATCACATGGAGTAACAAATCCCAGTCTTGATCCATGCCAACTCAACAGACACCCTCGGAGTTACCTGTAGAGCACCTTTATAGTCACCCAGTTACGTTGCGATGTTTGATACACACAAGGCACTCCTCCGATGTCCGTGAGTTGCATGATCTCATGGTCATAGGAACATATACTTGACATGCAGAAAACAGGAGCAATAAACTGACACGATCATATGCTACGTTTGTAGTTTGGGTCTTGTTCATCACATCATTCTCCTAATGATGTGATCCCGTTATCAAATGACATCACATGTCAATGGCTAGGAAACCTTGACCATCTTTGATCGACAAGCTAGTTCACTAGAGGCATACTAGGGACAGAGTGTTGTCTATTTACCCACACATGTAATGTGTTTCTAATCAATACAATTATAGCATGGATAATAAACGATTATCGTGAACAAGGAAATATAATAATAAACACTTTATTTGTTGCATCTAGGGCATATTTCCAACATGCCTTGTGTGTATCAAACGTCGCAACGTAACTTGGTGACTATAAAGGTGTTGTACAGGTATCTCTGAGGGTGTCTGTTGGGTTGGCATGGATCAACACTGGAATTTGTTACTCCGTGTGACGGAGAAGTATCTTAGAGCCCACTCGGTAATGCAACATCAGAATAAGCCTTACAAGCAATGTACTAAGTGTTATCCACGGGATCTTGTATTACGAAATGAGTAAAGATAATTGCCGGTAATGAGGTTGAACTAGGTATGGATATACCGACGATCGAATCTTTGGCAAGTAACATACCGAAGAACAAAGGGAACATCATACGGGATTAACTGAATCATTTACACATAGGTTCGACAGATAAAGATCTTCGTAGAATATGTAGGAATCAACATGGGCATCCAGGTCCCGCTATTGGTTATAGATAGTAGAGGTGTCTCGGTCATGTCTACATAGTTCTTGAACCCGCAAGGCCTGCACGCTTAAGGTTCGGTGAAGTTTCGACAGTATAGAGTTATGTATGGTGGTGACCGAAGGTTGTTCGGAGTCCCGGATGAGATCCTGGTTTTCACGAGGATCTCCGGAATGGTCCGGAGGTAAAGATTGATATATAGGAAGTCCTATTTTGGTCACCAGAGAAGTTTTGGCCTCATCGGTAGTGTATAGGGAGTGCCGGGAGGGTATCGGGGGACCATCGGGAGGGTTATTTCGACCCAACAGGCTACATGGGCTGTGGGAGAAGGAATACCAGCCCTTAGTGGGCTGGCCGAAGGCCCATAGGAAGCCCATGCGGCTAGGGAAGAAACCCAAGGTGGAAGAAAGGCAAAAGTGGGAAATAAGGAAGAGTCCTAATCCTACTAGGAGTGGAGGAGGAGGACTCCTCCCTCCCACTTCGGCCAAAGCTAGGGGCTGGATCCTTGGGGACCAAGCCTTCTCCTCCCCTCCTACTATATATACTCGAGGTTTGAGGGTTTTTGGGCACAAGAAAACAGCCACGTGCTACCTCTCCTCTAGATCGCAGTTTCTCCTCTAGATCGGTTTTTAGCGGTGCTTAGGCAAAGCCCTGCTGGAATAGCTCCACCACCATCGCCGCAATGTCGTCGCGCTGCCGGAGAACTCGTCTACCTCTCTGCTCCCTCTTGCTGGATCAAGAAGGCGGAGATTGTCATCAAGCCATACGTGTGCTGAACGCGGAGGTGTCGTCTGTTCGGTGCTAGATCGGGACGGATCATGATTGGATCACGGGACGCTCGGCGATTTGGATCACGAAGACGTTTGACTACATTAACCGCATTTATTAACGCTTCCCACTTAGCGATCTACAAGCGTATGTAGATCCACTCTCCCCTCTTGTAGATGCTCATCTCCTAGATTGATCTTGGTGAAGCGTAGGAAAATTTTTGTTTCCCATGCAATGTTCCCCAACAATAATGCATGACACGCATGAAAGTACCCGGTGCTTCGGATAAGCCCATGGGCATCACTAGCCATTCATAAAGACCAAACTTTGTTTTTAAAGTCGTTTTCCACTCATCGCCCTCGTGTATGCGTATTTGGTAGTAACCACTTTTTAAGTCAGTCTTGGAAAATATAGTGGCACTACTACGATAATCAAGCATGTCGTCTGGACGAGGAATTGGGTGACGATAGCGAATAGTGATAGCATCGATAGGTCAGCAATCGGAACACATGCGCATGCTATCATATTGCTTAGGTAGTAGAATTACCGAAACCACACAAGGACTCAAACTCTCACGTACATGCCCTTTCTCTAGGAGTTTTTGGACTTGCCTTTGTATTTTCTATGTTTCTTCGGTGTTGACGCGGTAGGGAGCCTTGTTAGGAAGCGGTGCTCTGGGGATGAGGTCGATGCGGTGTTCGATCCCTTGTTTTGGTGGTAGCTGATGACCCACAAGTATAGGGGATCTATCGTAGTCCTTTCGATAAGTAAGAGTGTCGAACCCAACGAGGAGCAAAAGGAAATGACAAGCGGTTTTTAGTAAGGTATTCTCTGCAAGCACTGAAATTGTCGGTAACAGATAGTTGTGTGATAAGATAATTTGTAACGGCTAGCAAGTAACAATAGTAACAAAGGTGCAGCAATATGGCCCAAACCCTTTTGTAGCAAGGGACAAGCCTGAACGAACTCTTATATAAGGTAAAGCGCTCCCGAGGACACATGGGAATTATTGTCAAGCTAGTTTTCATCATGTTCATACGGTTCGCATTCACTACTTTGATAGTTTGATATGTGGGTGGACCGGTGCTTGGGTGCTGTCCTTACTTGGACAAACATCCCACTTATTATTAACCCCTCTCACAAGCATCCGCAACTACGAAAGAAGAATTAAGACAAAGTCTAACCATAGCATTAAACTAGTGGATCCAAATCAGCCCCTTGCGAAGCAACGCATAAACTAGGGTTTAAGATTCTATCACTCTAGCAACCCATCATCTACTTATTACTTCCCAATGCCTTCCTATAGGCCCAAATAATGGTAAAGTGCCATGTAGTCAACGTTCACATAACACCACTAGAGGAGAGACAACATACAACGCATCAAAATATCGAACGAATACCAAATTCACATGACTACTAGTAGCAAGACTCATCCCATGTCCTCAGGAACAAACGTAACTACTCA
Organism: Hordeum marinum; assembly: GCA_022496015.1. Taxonomy (NCBI): domain Eukaryota; kingdom Viridiplantae; phylum Streptophyta; class Magnoliopsida; order Poales; family Poaceae; genus Hordeum; species Hordeum marinum. The sequence continues at coordinate 6,746 of JAAAWK010000434.1, forward strand.
CAAAGCATAATTATGTTCATGATCAGAGAGGTATTAAATAGCATTAAGGATCTGAACACATGATCTTCCACCAAGTAAACCAACTAGCATCAACTACAAGAAGTAATTAACACTACTAGCAACCTTACAAGTACTAATCGGGGTCGCGAGACGGAGATTGGACACAAGAGATGAACTAGGGTTTGGAGATGAGATGGTGCTGATGAAGATGTTGATGGAGATGAGTCCCCTCCGATGAGAGGAGTGTTGGTGATGACGATGGCGACGATTTCCCCTCCGGGAGAGAAGTTTCCCCGGTAGGACGGCCCTGTCGGAGCTCTAGATTGGTTCTGCTCAAGTTCTGCCTCGTGGCGGCGGCATTTCTTCCCGAAAGCTCTCTCTTGATTTATTTTTTCTGGGATGAAACCCTCCTTATAGCGGAAGATGGGAGCCGGAGGGGTAACAGGGGACCCACGAGCCCCCAGGCACGCCTAGGGGGGTGGGGCGCACCTGGCAGGCTCGTGGCCTCCTGGTGGCTCCCCTCTGGTATTTCTTCTGCCCAGTATTTTGAATATATTCCAAAATAATTCCTCGCTGATTTTCACGGCTTTTGGAGTTGTGCATAATAGACATCTCAAACTTGCTCCTTTTCCAGCCAAGAATTCCAGCTGCCAGCATTCTCCCTCTTCATGTAAACCTTGTAAAATAAGAGAGAAAAACATAAGTACTGTACCATAATGTGCAATAACAGCCCATAATGCGATAAATATCAATATACAAGCATGATGCAAAATGGACGTATCAACTCCCCCAAGCTTAGACCTCGCTTGTCCTCAAGCAGAAGCCAAGATCAATAAATATGCCCACATGTTTCGAGATAGAGGTGTCGATAAAATAAAATACGAACATGCAGGCATCATGATCATATTTAGAACAGCAATATCGTCATATAACCTCTTACGCTAAAGTAACAATTCCTTCACAATGTAAAGTATGAATCAAGAACCTTATTGAGAATTAACAACCAATAGTCTTTAGTCATTGAAGCAATTGCAATTTATCATACCATCGGAAAGAGTCAAATAAGAGCTTGTAAAGCAAATCCACATACTCAATCATCTTTTAGTCTTCTACAATTGCTAAAACTCACGCGATACTCTTGAGATCAAAGTTTCGGTTGGACACAAAGAAAGATAGGGGCTTATAGTTTCGCCTCCCAACTATTTACCTCAAGGGTAATGTCAACAATAATAATTCATGATTACTTACTTCCAAGTTGATATGTGAATATAGATCTTTCCCTAGCACATGACGCTTGCCAGGATAATGGAAAAATAAGGATTTGGTGTCGATCACCATGACTCTTTTAAAGATAAAAAGTAAGGGTACAAGATAGGCCCTTCGCAGAGGGAAGCAGAGGTTGTCATGCGCTTTTGAGGTTTGGATGTGTGATCTCTTAGTGTGAAGGAACGTCACTTTATATTGCCTCCTGTGATAAAGAACTTTATTATGCAGTCTATCGCTTTTATGTCTTCCTCATCACAGGTTCTTACAAAGCTTATTTTCCACACACTAATCGATCATACATATTTAGGGAGCAATTTTTATTGCTTGCACCGATGACAACTTACCTGTAGGATCGTATTCAATCCATAGGTAGGTATGGTGGACTCTAATGGCAAAACTGGGGTTAGGGTTTTATGGATGCACAAGTAGTATCTCTACTTAGTGTGGAAGTTTTGGTTGATATGTGGTGGAAGCTAGTGTCACATGCTAAAGGATCTATAATCACATAACATTGTTCAGAACCAAGCAAACATAATTCATTATGTTATCTTCCTTGTCCAACTTCTACTTCTTAGCATGTAATAGTTTAATGAGTGTTCACAATCATAGACGGTGTCAAAGATGATATATTTATATGTGAACCTCTCTTTGTTTATTACTTCCTATTAATTGCAACAATGACCAAGGTCTACGTTTGTCCACCCACAACAAGTTTCAGTCAACATTCTTTTTATATGTGAAGCTATCACTTCCCATAAGATCATCACATGATCTTTCATGCTTTTGTTCTTTTATTATTATTTTCTTTAGATCATGGCAAGAATCAAAGCCCTTAACTAAAACACTCTTTATTATATAACTCACGAACTCGATTGCATTGGGGGTAATACAAAGAAAAACTCAAGCCTAGATCATACTAAGAACTTTATTCTACTAGATAAAGATATTACCAAAAAGGATCGAACTAATATAAAGGTAAAGGCAAAATATATGATGGTGATACCATACCGGGGCAACTCCCCCCAAGCTTGGCACAAGCCAAGGGGAGTGCCCATACCCGTGTGTTTAATTGTCTTCCTTCGGGGGTGATGGTGGTGGAGTTGTTGGAGTCCGGGGTTGATTCTCCGTCTTCCAAGGCATAGGTTCTCCATCATGGAAAGATGATCGAGTCTCCGGGATCCTCAAATCTGCAGCCAACCGCATTGCTTTAAATCTATACTCATACTCATAGTTCTGTTTTTGCAGGTCGTAGATCTGGGCTTGGAGATGATCGATTCTATCATAGATCTTGAAGAGGTGTTCCCTGATGTCCTTGGCATCAATCTTGTACTGGTTGGTGAACTCGGTAATCATCGTGTGGTTGGCGTTGAGTCCGCCTTCCACCATCCCTTGGCACTTGAAGACTTGCTGCTCCATTGCTTCGAGCCTCGTCTCCACGCTTCCGGTCTTCTTGGGCCCCTCAACGTCACGGATGTGCAGCACCCCCTCACGCATCTCAATAGTTTGAGGCTGTTGCAGCACCTCTGCGAGGTAGGGGTTGATAACCTTCTCAAAGAACTTGTCCTTCGAAACCTTTGGGGACGCCATAGCGATCTAGATCTGTCAGCACAACAGCTCGAAATGAAAATAGAGGATATTTGCGTGATACGAGGGTCAGACCTTTCGGGATATTATATAATGAATTTTTACCAACCATAAGGAATATTCCACAAGAAAACGGAGTCCGGGAGGCACACGAGGTACTCATGAGCCCCTAGGCGCGCCCAGGGGTAGGGGCACACCTGGCAGCCTCGTTGCCTCATCGTGCGCTTTCCGAACTACGTTAAATTTTTGTATTTTTCTAAATACTCCAAAACGGAGAAAAATTGCTATTGGAAAATTTTTGGAGTCGGTTTGCTTACTGTATCACATACCTCTTTGTTTTTGGAGTCTGAAACAGGCTGGTAAACATCCCTTATGTACTCCTCCCGGGTTATGGTATTAATTATATTGCTTTCTACATTTATGGGAGTACCTGAGATAAAATTCTGGATTCTTTTCCCATTCACAAATCTCGGAAAAGTGCCTTCCGCGTTGTTGATTTTGATGGCACTGCAACGATATACTTCTTCGACAATATAAGGACCTTCCCATTTAGAGAGAAGCTTGCCTGCAAAAAATCTTAAACGAGAATTGCATAGAAAGACATAATCACTGATACGTCTCCAGCGTATCTATAATTTTTGATTGTTCCATGCTGTTATATTATCAACTTGGGATGTTTTATATACATTTATATGCAATTTTATATCATTTTTGGGACTAACTTATTAACTCAGTGCCCAGTGTCAGTTCTTGTTTTTTCCGTGTTTTTGACATTTTTCAGATAAGAATATTAAACGGAGTCCAAACGGAATAAAACCTTCGAAATGATTTTTTCCACGACAGAAGAGATCCAGAAGACTTGAGAACCAAGGCAGAGGGCATGGGAGGAGGTCACCTAGATGGCTCGTGGGCCCCTCGTGCCTCTTTTGCCCTACCACTTTCGCCTATAAAATCCCTAAAATCCCAGAATCGATAGAGAGATCCACGAAAACACTTTCCGCCGCTGCAAGCTTCTGTTTCCGCGAGATCCCATCTGGAGGCCATTCCGGTGCCCTGCCAGAGAGGGATTTAGACACGGAGGGCTTCTTCCTCAACACCATTGCATCTCCGATTATGCGTGAGTAGTTCACCACAGACCTTCGGGTCCATAGCTAGTAGCTAGATGGCTTCTTCTCTCTCTTTGATCTTCAATACAAAGTTCTCCATGATCTTCATGGAGATCTATTCGATGTAACTTTCTTTTCCGGTGTGTTTGTCGAGATCCGATGAATTGTGGATTTATGATCAGATTATCTACGAATATTATTTGAGTCTCCTCTGATTTCTTATATGCATGATTTCGTATCCTTGTAAGTCTCTTCGAGTTATGGGTTTCGTTTGGCCAACTGATCTATAATTCTTGCAATGGGAGAAGTGCTTGGTTTGGGTTCATACCATGTGGTGTCCTCACCTAGTGACAGAAGGGGGTAGCAAGGCACGCATCATGTTGTTGCCATCAAGGGTAAAAATATGGGGTTTATATCATAATGCATGAATTTATCCTTCTACATCATGTCATCTTGCTTAAGGCGTTACTCTGTTTGTTATGAACTTAATACACTAGATGCATGCTGGATAGTGGTCGATGTGTGGAGTAATAGTAGTAGATGCAGAAAGTATCGGTCTACTTGTCTCGGACGTGATGCCTATATGTATGATCATTGCCTTAGATATCGTCATGACTTTGCGCGATTCTATCAATTGCTCGACAGTAATTTGTTCACCCACCGTAATACTTGCTATCATGAGAGAAGCCTCTAGTGAACACTATGGCCCCCGGGTCAATTTTACACATTATATATTCAGATCTACATACAAAATACCTTGCTGCACTTTTATTATATTTACCTATTATCGCTATCAGATATCACCTTGCAAGTAATCGTAAAGGGATTGACAACCCCTTTATCGCGTTGGGTGCAAGTTTGTTTGTTTTTGTGCAGGTGCCTTGGTGCCTCATCTTGATACTCCTACTGGATTGATACCTTAGTTCTCAAGATGAGGGAAATACTTATCTCTACTTTGCTGCATCACCCTTTCCTCTTCAAGGGAAAAACCAACGCAAGCTCTAGAAGTAGCAATCACCTACATTGAACTCACGTTTTGTATCCTTTTATCATGCCACCTCTTAACTTTGTTTGTAAACAACTTGTCATTTTCATATGCCTGAGTTCTCCATTCATCAAGTGAGCTAATGTCAAATAACCTCTTCTCACCAGCAAGTTTGAAATCAAAGTTGAGGTCTTTGATTGCCCAATAAGCCTTATGCTCTAGCTCAAGAGGTAAATTACATGCTTTACCGTAAACCATTTTATACGGAGACATGCCCATGGGATTCTTATAAGCAGTTCTATAAGCCCACATTGCATCATCATGTTTCTTAGACCAATTCTTTCTAGACCTATTAACAGTCTTTTGCAAAATTAATTTAATTTCTCTATTACTTAACTCTACTTGACCACTAGACTGGGGATGATAAGGAGATGCAATTATATGGTTGACATCATACTTAGCAAGCATTTACGGAAAGCACCATGAATAAAATGTGAACCACCATTAGTCATTAAATATCTAGGGACTCCAAATCTAGGGAAAATAACTTCTTTAAGCATCTTTATAGAGGTGTTATGATCAGCACTACTAGTTGTAATAGCTTCTACCCACTTAGTAACGTAATCAACAGCAACTAAAATATGAGTATACCCATTGGACTTTGGAAAAGGTCTCATATAATCAAAACCCCAAACATCAAATGGTTCAATAACAAGTGAATAATTCATAGGCATTTCCTAACGTTTACTAATATTACCTATTCTTTGACATTCATCACAAGACAAGACAAACTTACGAGCATCCTTAAAGAGAGTAGGCCAATAAAAACCGGATTGCAATACCTTGTGTGCAGTTCTATCTCCAGCATGGTGTCCTCCGTAAGCCTCAGAGTGGCACTTTGTAAGATCGTCCCAGTTCATGCTCAGGTACACAACATCTAATAACACCATCTACTCCTTCTTTATATAGGTGAGGATCATCCCAAAAGTAATGTCTCAAATCATAAAAGAATTTTTTTGTTGATACGTGAAACTAGGTGGTATATATTTAGCAACAATATAATTAGCATAATCAGCATACCATGGTGTACTGCGTGAAGCATGATGACATTCAATTGTTCATCAGGAAAGCTATCATCAATAGGTTGTGGGTCATCAAGAACTTCTCTAACCTAGACAAGTTATCTGCTACGGGGTTCTCAGCACCCTTCCTATGAACAATATGCAAATCAAATTCTTGTAGCAAGAGAACCCATTAATAAGTCTAGGTTTAGCATCTTTATTTTCCATGAGATATTTAATAGCATCATGATCAGTGTGAATAGTAACTTTAGAGTCAACAATATAAGATCTGAACTTATCACATGCAAACACAACTACTAAAAATTCTTTTTTAGTAGTAGCATAATTTTTGGGCACTGTCTAGAGTTTTACTAGCATAATGAAT
>JAAAWK010000050.1:0-22915 GCA_022496015.1 Hordeum marinum
TTCTTATTCTTCAGAATCTTCTTCTACTTCTTCTTAGTATTCTCTTCTTATTATTATTATTCTCTTTCTATTCTTCTTATTCTTATTATTTTTATTCTTATTATTCTTATTCTTCTTCTTTATTCTCTTCTTCTTCTTTTCTTATCATTCTTATTACTTCTTCTTCCTTTTTCTTATACTTTTCGTCTTGATTTATTCTGCTTTTATTATTATTCTTATTGTATTCTTATTTATTATTCCTATTATAGTCTTGATTCTTATTATTATTAATTATTATTTTTTATAGTCTTATCTTCTTATTATTTCTTATTATTCTATAGTTTCTTATTATTATTCTATTATTCTTCTTTCTTCTTATGTCTTCTTCTCCTTCTTGTTCTTCTTCTTTTTATTCTTCTTCTTCTTCTTCTTCTTCTTCTTATTCTTCTAGTCTTCTTCTTCTTAGGTTATTTTCCCCAAAAAAGACATACTTATATAGCTAATTATCCTCCACAATGACATAATTAGCTTATTTAGTCCATTTATGACATAATTAGCTTATTCGTTTCAAAAATGGCATAATAACCATGGTTACCTCATAAATGTCATATTCTTAGCTTATTATTCTCCAAAATGACATAATTACCTAAGTTAGCTCTCAAATGACCTATACTTACATAATTTAGCTCAAAGATGGCATCATTACCTAGGTTAGAACAAAAATGACCTATATTTACCTAATTTTCCTAGGTTAGCACAAAAATGGCATACTTCATAGGTTAGTTCTAAAATGACACAAATAAGAAATAAGATGAAGAAAAACAAGGAAGAGGAGAAAAAAAGGAATAAAGAAAAAGAAGAAAAAGAAGAAGACTAGAAGAAGAAGAAGAAGAATTTCTTCTTCTCTCTTCTTCTTTTCTTCTTCTTCTCTAGTCTTCTTCTTTTTTCTTCTTCTTCTTCTAGTTTTTCTTCTTCTTCTTCTTCTCTCTTCTATTCTTCTCTCTTCTTCTTCTTCTTCTTTTCTAGTCTTCTTCTTCTTCTTCTTATCTTCTAGTCTTCTTTCTGGATTCTTCATCTTTCTTCTTCTTCTTATCGTCTTCTTCTTCTTGCTTCGTCTCTTCTTCTTCTTCTTCTTCTTCTTCTTCTTCTTCTTGCTAGCTCTTTTCTTAGGTTATTTTCCACAAAAAAGACATACTTATATAGCTAATTATCCTCCACAATGACATAATTAGCTTATTTAGTCCATTTATGACATAATTAGCTTATTCGTTTCAAAAATGGCATAATAACCATGGTTACCTCATAAATGTCATATTATTAGCTCATTATTCTCCAAAATGACATAATTACCTAAGTTAGCTCTCAAATGACCTATACTTACATAATTTAGCTCAAAGATGGCATCATTACCTAGGTTAGAACAAAAATGACCTATATTTACCTAATTTTCCTAGGTTAGCACAAAAATGGCATACTTACATAGGTTAGCTCTAAAATGACACAAATAAGGAATAGATGAAGAAAAACAAGGAAGAGGAGAAAAAAAGGAATACAAGAAAAAGAAGAAAAAGAAGAAGACTAGAAGAATAAGAAGAAGAAGAAGAATTTCTTCTTCTTCTCTTCTTCTTCTTCTTCTTCTTCTTCTTCTAGTCTTCTTCTTTTCCTTCTTCTTCTTCTAGTATTCTTCTTCTTCTTCTTCTTCTTCTTCTTCTAGTCTTCTTCGTCTTCTTCTTCTCTTCTTCTTCTTCTTCTAGTCTTCTTCTTTTTCTTCTTCTTCTTCTAGTCTTCTTCTTCTTCTTCTTCTTCTTCTAGTCTTCTTCTTCTTCTTCTCTTCTTCTTCTTCTTCTAGTCTTCTTATTTTTCTTATTCTTCTTCTAGTCTTCTTCTTCTTCTTGTTCTTCTTGTTCTAGTCTTATTGTTCTTCTTCTTCCTTCTTCTTCTTCTTCTAGTCTTCTTCTTCTTCTTCTTCTTCTTCTTTTTCTTCTTCTTCTAGTCTTCTTCTTCGAGTCTTCTTCTTCTTCTTTTTCTTCTTCTTCTTCTTCTTCTTCTAGTCTTCTTCTTCTTCTTCTTAGGTTATTTTCCCCAAAAAAGACATACTTATATAGCGAATTATCCTCCACAATGACATAATTAGCTTATTTAGTCCACTTATGACCTAATTAGCTTATTCGTCTCAAAAATGGCATAATAACCATGGTTACCCCATAAATGTCATATACTTAGCTTATTATTCTCCAAAATGACATAATTACCTAAGTTAGCTCTCAAATGACCTATACTTACATAATTTGGCTCAAAGATGGCATCATTACCTAGGTTAGCACAAAAAATGACCTATACTTACCTAATTTTTCCTAGGTTAGCACACAAAAAATGGCGTGCTTACACAGGTTAGCTCTAAAATGACACAAATAAGGAATAAGATGAAGAATAACAAGGAAGAGGAGAAAAAAGGAATATAAGAATAATAAGAAGAGAAGGAGAAGAAATTCTTCTTCTTTTTCTTCTTCTCTTCTTCTCCTTCTTCTTCGTCTTCTTTTTCTTCTTCTTCTAGTCTTCTTCTTCTTCTTCTTCTTCTTCTTCTTCTCTTCTTCTTCTCTTCTTCTTCTTCTAACTTTCTTATTTCCCATTTTGCAGATTTGATTCACTTCACGGAAGCTTGAGTTCATGGAGTCCTTGTCCTTCCTTTTTTGTTTTGATTTTGTAGATGAACAGTGTGAAACTATTGTAATATGGTGGAACTTGCGTATGTTTTGATTTGGTATATGTGTTGGATGATCATATATGGTATATGTGTTGGATATGATTTGCAGATTTGATTTGGTATATGTGTTGGCTATAGTTTATTATGTGTTGGATGAGACTATTGTTGCCTTATTATGTGAAATATATATAAATATATATATATATATGTCATATATTTGCATTGAAATTGCTTTGATATAACAAAAAACAGAATAAAAAGTGGCAATACAGCCCCTTTGCCGTATGCCGCGGACGGCAAAGTTGCCATGTGGCGGCCACCTATAAACCTGGGAAGCCTCTTTGCCGTCCGCGGCCGACGGCAAAGAGGGACTAGAGGCAGATGGCAAGGCTGGCCTGTTACCAGGCTGGGGTGCTTTGCCTCTTTGCCGTCTGTGGCAGACGGCAAAAGAGGGGCTGGAGGCAGACGGCAACGGCCTCTTTGCCGTCCGTGGCAGATGGCAAAGACCAGATGGGGGGCAGACGACAAACGCTTGGGGTCTGCTAGCCGCCCTAACGGTGGCACTGTCAGCAGTACGCCGTCTAGTTCCTTTGTCGTCTGCAAGCAGACGACAAATGACCGAAGCATACGGCAAAGGACCCCTTTGCCGGAGTTCACTGGGCCCAAAATTGTGCCGTCCGCTAGCGGATGGCAAAGGTCTTTGTCGTCTGCTTTCTACCCTTTGCCGTCTGCCATGGCAGCCGACAAATGTCCTGATTCCAGTAGTGCAACATATAGGAGGCGTCCCTTATGACGTAGAGCGTGCTCCTCCCCAATCTTGATGACAATGACGACGCAAACGAGCCCCCGGCTGCTGGCTTCCAGCGCTTGGCCAGGGTGCCCAGGGGGCCGTGGCCTTCCCCCAAGGCCGCCCGATCGTCCGACCGGGCTACCCCAAAGAAGCGCGCGGTTGCATCCCCTGCGAAGGAGTCCTCCCGTCCGAGCAAGGAGACCGATACGCTGGGCTCGTCTCAGCCTGTGCTGTCGTCAAGAGGCAAGGCGGCCGCTGTTGGGCCCGGCACGGGCTCACCATCCGCGGATTCCCTGGGAGCCCTCCACACTACTTCGGGGTGGTGGCACCGCACCGGGGGTAGGTGCGGAGGACCTGGTACGCCCTTAGGCACAGCCAGGACCGCACCGAAGCGAAGCAGGGGCATCCCAACTTGCGTCGAGGTGGAGCTAAAGAGGAAGTGGGTGGCACGCGAGGAGTAAGTAGACTTTCTTTGCTTCTAGTTGATCTTGAACTGTGGAATCACTCAGGTACTCCCCCTCTTGATGACCAGGGTCGAGTTCGATCCGAAGAGAAGGAAGGCGAGCACTGAGCCGAGGAGCCCCTAGTCCTGGGGACGTCACACAACTCGGGGCCGTTGATGGAGGCGCGCACTAGCCTGACGCGCCACCTAGAGGACTAGTACGGGGGCGCGGAGACGCATGGGGCGGTGATACGTACATTTTGTATCATGCTTTTATATTGATATTTATTGCATTATGGGCTGTTATTACACATTATGGTACAATACTTGTGCCTTTTCTCTTCTTATTTTACAATGTTTACATCACGAGGGAGAATGCCGACATCTTGAATTCTGGACTGGAAAAAGGAGCAAATATGAGATACCTATTCTGACAACTCCAAAATTCCTGAAAATTCTACAGAGAATTGTTTTGGAATACATAAAAATACTAGGCAAAACAGATACCAGAGGGGACCCACCAGGAGGGTGGGCAAGTCTGCCAGGCGTGGCCCACCCCCCTTGCCACGCCTAGTAGGCTTGTGACCCACCTAGTAGGTTCCCGACACCCATCTTCTTCTATATGAAGGGTTTTTGACCTATAAAAAATGAGAAGGAAGCTTCAGGACGAAGCGCCGCCGTCTCGAGGCGGAACTTGGACAGAACCAATCTAGAGCTCCGGTAGGGCTATTCTGTCGGGGAAACTCCCCCCCCCCCCCCGCGAAAGGGGGAAATCGAAACCCATCATCAATCACCAACAATCCTCTTGTAGGAACTATTCCCTAGAGGCCATAATAAAATGGTTATTATTGTATTTCCTTGTTCATGATAATTGTCTATTGTTCATGCTATACTTGTGTTAACCGAAAACCGTAATACATGTGTCAATACATAGACCACAACATGTCCCTAGTGATCCACTAGTTGACTAGCTCATTGATCAATAGATGGTCACGGTTTAATGAACATGGATATTGGATGTCGTTGATAACGGGATCACATCATTAGGAGAATGATGTGATGTAGAAGACCCAATCCTAAGCATAGCACAAGATCGTGTAGTTCGTTTGCTAAAGCTTTTCAATGTCAAGTATCATTTCCTTAGGACCATGAGATTGTGCAACTCCTGGATACCATAGGAATGCTTTGGGTGTGCCAAACGTCACAACGTAACTGGATGGCTATAAAGGTGCACTATGGGTATCTCCGAAAGTGTCTGTTGGGTTGCACGAATCGAGACTGGGATTTTGTCACTCCGTGTAACGGAGAGGTATCTTTGGGCCCACTCGATAAGACATCATCATAATGAGCTCAATGTGACTAAGGAGTTAGTCACGGGATGATGTATTATGGAATGAGTAAAGAGACTTTCTAGTAACAAGATTGAACAAGGTATAGAGATACCGACGATCGAATATCGGGCAAGTATCATACCGATAGACAAAGGGAATTGTGTACGGGATTGATTGAATCCCCGACATTGTGGTTCATCTGATGAGATCATCGTGGAGCATGTGGGAGCCAACATGGGTATCGAGATCCCACTATTGGTTATTGACCAGAGAGGTGGTCTCGGTCATGTCTACATGTCTCCCGAACCCGTTAGGGTCTACCACGTTAAGGTTCGATGACGCTAGGGTTATAGGGAAATGGTATACGTGATTACCGAAGGTTGTTCGGAGTCCCGGATGAGATCCCGGACATCACGAGGAGCTCCAGAATGGTCTGAAGGTAAAGATTGATATATAGGAAGTCCAGTTTTGGTCATCGGAAAGTTTTCGGGCTCATCGGTAGTGTACCGGGAGTGCGGGAGGGTGCCGGAGGACCCGGGAGGGGTGTTTTGTTTGTGTAACGACGATAGGAATTTGTGGCCCTTAGAGGAGGTGTGCCAGCCCTTATTGGGTTGTCCAAGACCTTCTAGAAAGGCCCATGCAGTTGGGATATAAAGAGATAAAGGGAAAAAGGATTTAAAAGGAGGAGATCGACCTCCCTTGTGGGAGGTGGACTCTTCCCCACCTTCGGCCGAAGCTTCTCCTCCTTGGAGGAGGGGCCAAGGCAGCCCTTCCTCTCCCTCCCTCCTATATATGTGAAAGGGTTTGGGCTTATTTGAGACACGACTTCTCTCTCTCTCTCGGTTGCAGCCCTACCCTTCCTCTTCCCTAGTTCTCCATAGCGCTTGGCGAAGCCCTGCCGGAGTCCACGTACCTCCACCGTCACCACGTCGTTGTGCTGCTGGAGCTCTCCCTCAACCTCTCCTTCCTCCTTGTTGGATCAAGGCGTAGGATACGTCATCGGGCTGCATGTGTGTTTGAACGTGGAGGTGCCGTTGTTCGGCGCTAAGATCGGAATCCACCGCGATCTAAATCGCTGCGAGTACGACTCCACCAACCGCATTCTTGTACGCTTTCGCTTAGCTATCTTCAAAGGTATGAAGATGCAATCTCTCCCCACTCGTTGCTGGTTTCTCCATGGATAGATCTTGGTGATCGTAGGAATTTTTTTGATTTACTACTACGTCTCCCAACAGTGGCATCATGAGCTAGGTCTATGCGTAGAATCTATGCACGAGTAGAACACAAGTTGTTGTGGGCGTCAATTTTGTTAATATGCTTACCACTACTAGTCTTATCATGATTCGGCGGTATTGTGGGATGAAGCGGCCCGGACCGACTTTACAAGTACGCTTACGTGAGACTGGTTCCACCGCCTGACATGCACTTGTTGCATAAGGTGGCTAGCGGGTGTCTGTCTCTCCCACCTTAGTCGGATTGGATTCGATGAAAAGGGTCCTTATGAAGGGTAAATAGCAATTGGCATATCACTTTGTGGTTTTGGTGTAGGTAAGAAACGTTCTTGCTAGAAACCTATAGCAGCCACGTAAAAACTTGCAACTACAAATTAGAGACGTCTAACTTGTTTTGCAGCATATGCCTTGTGATGTGATATGGCCAAAGAATGTGATGTGATGCATTGTGATGTATGAGATTGATCATGTTCTTGTAATAGGTTTCACGACTTGCATGTCGATGAGTATGACAACCGGCAGGAGCCATAGGAGTTGTCTTATTTGATTGTATGACCTACGTGTCAATCATAAACACCATGTAATTAGTTTACTTTATTGCTAAATGTTAGACATAGTAGTAGAAGTAATAGTTGGCGAGACAACTTCATGAAGACACAATGATGGAGATCATGATGATGGAGATCATGGTGTCGTGCCGGTGACAATAATGATCATGGTGCCCCGAAAATGGAGATCAAAGGAGCAAGATGATATTGGACATATCATGTCACTATATTGATTGCATGTGATGTTTATCATGTTTACATCTTGTTTGCTTAGAACGACGGTAGTAAATAAGATGATCTCTCAATAAAATTTCAAGAAAGTGTTCACCCTAACTGCACCATTGCTAAGGATCATTGTTCTGAGGCACCATGTGATGATCGGGTGTGGTAGGCTCTAACGTTCACATACAACGGATGTAAGCCAGATTTACACATGTGATACGCTTAGGTTGACTTGACGAGCCTAGCATGTACAGACATGGCCTCGAAACACGGAAGACCGAAAGGTCGAACATGAGTCATATAGAAGATACGATCAACATGGAGATGTTCACCATGGATGACTAGTCCATCTCACGTGATGATCGGACACGGGCTAGTTGACATGGATCATGTGTCACTTGGATGACTAGAGAGTGTCTATCTAAGTGGGAGTTCATTAAATAATTTGATTATGTGAACTTAATTATCATGAACTTAGTCTAAAATTGTCTGTACAATCTATATTGTAGATCCAATGACCAACGCGAATGTCACCCTAAACTTCAACGCATTCCTAGAGAAAACCAAGCTGAAAGATGATGGAAGCAACTATGCGAACTGGGTCCATGGCTTGACGATCATCCTCATAGCTTCCAAGAAATTGTATGTCCTTGATGCACCACTAGGTGACCCACCCCTTCTCCCAGCAGAGCAAGACGTTGCGAACGCTTGGCATTCGTGTGTGATGATTACTCCCTTGTTCAGTGCGGCATGCTTTACAGTTTAGAACCGGGGCTCCAAAGCGTTTTGAGCAACACGGAGCATATGAGATGTTCCAAGAGCTGAAACTGGTTTCCAAGCTCATGCTCAGGTCGCGAGATATGACGTCTCTGACAAGTTCTTCAGCTGTAAGATGGAGGAGAATAGTTCTGTGAGTGAGCACATCCTCAAGATGTTTGGGCTACACATCCGCTTGACTCAGCTGGGAGTTAATCTCCCGGATGACTCGGTCATTGACAGAATCCTCCAGTCGCTTCCACCTAGCTACAAGAGCTTTGTGATGAACTACAACATGCAAGGGATGGAGAAGTCCATTCCTGAGTTGTACTCGATGCTGAAATCAGCAGAGGTCGAGATCAAAAAGGAGCATCAAGTGTTGATGGTAAATAAGACCACTAGTTTCAAGAAAGGCAAGGGTAAGAAGAACTTCAAGAAGGACGACAAAGCTATTGCCGCGCCCGGTAAACAAGTTGCCGGGAAGAAGAAGAAGAAAAAGAATGGACCCAAGCCTGAGACTGAGTGCTTTTATTGCAAGGGTACCAGTCACTGGAAGCGGAACTGCCCCAAGTACTTAGCAGATAAGAAGGACGGCAACATTAAAGGTATATGTGATATACTTGTTATTGATGTGTACCTAACCAGCGCTCATAGTAGCTCCTGGGTATTTGATACCAGTGCAGTTGCTCACATTTGTAACTCCAAGCAGGAGCTACAGAATAAGCGGAGGCTGGCAAAGGACGAGGTGATGATCCGCGTCGGAATGGTTCCAAGGTCGATGCGATCTCCGTCAGCACGCTACCTCTACATCTACCTTCGGGATTAGTGTTAAACCTTAATAATTGTTATTTAGTACCAGCTTTGAGCATGAACATTGTATCTGGATCTGCTTGATGCGAGATGGCTACTCATTTAAATCCGAGAATAATGGTTGTTCTATTTATATGAGAGAAATGTTTTATGGTCATGCCCCGCTGGTCAATGGTTTATTTTGATGAATCTCGAACGTGATGTTACACATGTCCATAGTGTGAGTACCAAAAAGTGTAAGGTTGATAACGATAGTCCCACTTACATGTGGCTGACGCTTGGTCATATTGGTGTCAAACGCATGAAGAAGCTCCATACTGATGGACTTTTGGAGTCTCTTGATTTCAAATCATTTGACACATGCGAACCATGCCTCATGGGCAAGATGACCAAGACTCCGTTCTCCGGAACAATGGAGCGAACAACTGACTTGTTGGTAATAATACATACCGATGTATGCGGTCCAATGAGTGTCGAGGCTCGTGGTGGCTACCGTTATGTTCTCACCTTCATTGATGACTTGAGAGATATGGGTATGTCTACTTAATGAAACATAATTCTGAAACTTTGAAAGGTTCAAGGAATTTCAGAGTGAGGTAGAGAATCAACGTGACAGGAAAAGAAAGTGCCTATGATCTGATCGTGGCGGTGAATATTTAAGTCACGAGTTTGGCACGCACCTAAGGAAATGTGGAATTGTTTCACAACTCACGCCGCCTGGCACACCTCAGCGAAATGGGTGTCTGAACGTCGTAATCGCACTCTATTAGATATGGTACGATATATGATGTCTCTTACCGACTTACCACTATCATTTTGGGGGATATGCATTAGAGACTGCCGCATTCACTTTAAATAGGGCACCATCAAACTCTGTTGAGACGACACCGTATGAATTATGGTTTGGAAGAAAACCTAAGCTGTCGTTTCTAAAAGTCTGGGGTGCGATGCGACGCTTATGTGAAGAAACTTCAACCTAGGAAGCTCGAACCCAAGCAAAGGAAAAAGTGCGTCTTCATAGGTTATCCCAAAGAGATATTGGGTATACCTTCTACCTACGATCTAAGGGCAAAGTCTTTGTTGCTAAGAATGGATCCTTTCTTGAGAAAGAGTTTCTCTCGAAAGAAGTAAGTGGGAGGAAAATAGAACTTGATGAGGTAATTGTACTTCCACTCGAACCGGAGAGTAGTGCAGCATAGGAAGTTGTTTTTGTGGAGCCTACACCGGCTGGAGAGGAAGTTAATGATGATGATCATGAAACTTCAGATCAAGTTACTATTGAACGTCGAAGGTCCACTAGGACACATTCCGCACCAGAGTGGTACGGCAACCCTGTCCTAGAGATCATGTTGTTAGACAACGGTGAACCTTCGAACTATAAAGAAGCGATGGTGGGCTCGGATTCCAACAAATGGCTAGAAGCCATGAAATCCGAGATAGGATCCATGTATGAGAACAAAGTGTGGACTTTGGTGGACTTGCCTGTTGATAAGCAAGCCATTGAAAATAAATGGATCTTTAAGAAGAAGACTGACGCAGATGGTAATGTGAGTGTCTATAAGGCTCGGCTTGTCGCTAAGGGTTATCGACAAGTTCATGGAGTTGACTACGATGAGACTTTCTCACCCGTAGCGATGCTGAAGTCTATACGAATCATGTTAGCAATTGCCGCATTTTATGATTATGAGATCTGGCAAATGGACGTCAAAATGGCATTCCTTAATGGCTTCCTCAAGGAAGAACTGTATATGATGCAGCCAGAAGGTTTTGTCGATTCTAAAGATGCTAACAAGGTATGCAAGCTCCAGTGCTCCATCTATGGGCTGGTGCAAGCATCTCGGAGTTGGAACATTCGCTTTAATGAAGTGATTAAAGCGTTTGGATTTGTACAGGTTTATGGAGAACCCTTTATTTACAAGAAAGTGAGTGGGAGCTCCTTGGAAAGTGTAAAGGCCTACTTGAATAAGTGTTTTTCAATGAAGGACCTTGGAGAAGCTGCTTACATATTAGGTATTAAGATATATAGAGATAGATCGAGACGCCTCATAGGTCTTTCACAAAGCACATAACTTGAAGAGATATTGAAGAAGTTCAATAAGGATCAGTCCAAGAAGGGGTTCTTGCCTGTGTTACAATGTGTGAGATTGAGTACGACTCAATGCCCGACCACGGCAAAGGATAGAGAAGAGATGAGTGTCATCACCTATGCTTCAGCCATAGGCTCTATTATGTATGCCATGCTGTGTACCTGACCTGATGTGAACCTTGCCATAAGCTTGGTGGGGAGGTACCAAAGTGATCCTAAAGTACCTAAAAAGGACAAAGGACATGTTTCTCGTATATGGAGGTGCCGAAGAGCTCGTCGTAAAGGGTTACGTCAATGCTAGATTTGACACAAATCCGGATGACTCCAAGTTGCAAACCAGATACGTGTATGTTTTGAACAGAGGGGCAGTCAGCTGGTGCAGCAGCAAGCAAAGCGTCGTGGCAGCATCTGCAAGTGAAGCGGAGTACATAGCTGCTTTGGAAGCAGCAAAGGAAGGAGTCTGGATGAAGGATTTGATCACCGACCTAGGAGTAATTCCAAGTGCGTTGGGCCCAATGACTCTATTCTGTGACAACACTAGAGCTATTGCCCTTGCAAAGGAGCCCAGGTTTCACAAGAAGACAAGACACATCAAGCGCCGCTTCAACTCCATCCATGATTACATTCAGGAGGGAGATATAGATATTTGTAAAGTGCATACGGATCTGAATGTCGCAGATCCGTTGACTAAACCTCTCTCACGAGCAAACATGATCAACACCAGATTGCTATGGGTGTTCGATTCATCATAATGTAACTAGATTATTGACTCTAGTGCAAGTGGGAGACTGATGGAAATATTCCCTAGAGGCAATAATAAAATGGTTATTTGTATTTCCTTGTTCATGATAATTGTCTATTGTTCATGCTATAATTGTGTTAACCGGAAACCATAATACATGTGTGAATACATAGACCACAACATGTCCCTAGTGAGCCTCTAGTTGACTAGCTCGTTGATCAATAGATGGTCACGGTTTCATGACCATGGACATTGGATGTCGTTGATAATGGGATCACATCATTAGGAGAATGATGTGATGTACAAGACCCAATCCTAAGCATAGCACAAGATCGTGTAGTTCGTTTGCTAAAGGTTTTCAATGCCAAGTATCATTTCCTCAGACCATGAGATTGTGCAACTCCTGGATACCGTAGGAATGCTTTGGGTGTTCCAAACGTCACAATGTAACTGGGTGGCTATAAAGGTGCACTAGGGGTATCTCCGAAAGTGTCTGTTGGGTTGGCACGAATCGAGACTGGGATTTGTCACTCCGTGTGACGGAGAGGTATCTCTGGGCCCACTCGATAAGACATCATGATAATGAGCTCAATGTGACTAAGGAGTTAGTCACGGGATGATGTATTATGGAACGACTAAAGAGACATGCCGGTAACGAGATTGAACAAGGTATGGGATACCAACGATCGAATTTCGGGCAAGTATCATACCGATAGACAAAGGGAATTGTGTATGGGATTGATTGAATCCCCGACATCGTGGTTCATCTGATGAGATCATCGTGGAGCATGTGGGAGCCAACATGGGTATCCAGATCCCGCTGTTGGTTATTGACTGGAGAGGTGTCTCGGTCACGTCTACGTGTCTCCCGAACCCGTAGGGTCTACACACTTAAAGTTAGATGACGCTAGGGTTATAGTGAAATGGTATACGTGATTACTGAAGGTTGTTCCGAGTCCCAGATGAGATCCCGGACGTCACGAGGAGCTCTGGAACGGTCCGGAGGTAAAGATTGATATATAGGAAGTCCAGTTTTGGTTACCAGATAGTTTTCGGGCTCATCGGTAGTGTACCGGGAGTGCCGGGAGGGTGCCGGAGGACCCCGGGAGGGGTGTAACGACCATAGGAATTTGTGGGCCCTTAGAGGAGGTGTTACAGCCTTTATTGGTCTGGCCAAGACCTTCTAGAAAGGCCCATGCGACTGGGATAAAGAGATAAAGGGCAAAAGGATTTAAAAGGAGGAGATCCACCTCCCTTGTGGGAGGTGGACTCTTCCCCACCTTCGGCCGAACCTCTCCTCCTTGGAGGGGGCCAAGGAAGCCCTCCCTCTCCCTCCTCCTATATATATGCAAGGGTTTGGGCTGATTTGAGACACGACTCTCTCTCTCGGTGCAGCCCTACCCTTCTTCTCGTTCTCCATAGCGCTTGGCGAAGCCCTGCCGGAGTCCATGTAGCTCCACTGTTACCACGCCGTCGTGCTACCGGAGTCCATGTGGCTGGACGTGTGTTGAACGCGGAGGCACCGTTGTTCGGCGCTAAGATCGGAATCCACCGCGATCTGAATCGCTGCGAGTACGACTCCACCAACCGCGTTCTTGTAACGCTTTCGCATAGCGATCTTCAAAGGTATGAAGATGCAATCTTTCCCCACTCATTGCTGGTTTCTCCATGGATAGATCTTGGTGATCGTAGGAATTTTTCTGATTTACTACTACATCTCCCAACGCCTCTCATTGAGAGGGGTTCAATCTCCATCAACATCTTCACCAGCACCAACTCCTCTCCAAACCCTGGTTCATCTCTTGTATCAAACAACTTGTAGAAAGGGTGCTGACAACACGTAGCAGACAACTTGTCTAGGTTAGAGAATGTTCTTGATGACCCACTACCTATTGATGATAGCTTCCCTAATGAACAATTAGCTGTCATAAATGCTTCTCGTAATGCTCCTTGGTATGTTAATTATGCTAATTACATTGTCGCTAAATTTATACCGCCTAGTTTCACATACCAACAAAACAAAAAGGTTTTCTATGATTTAAGACATTAGTTTTGGGATGACCCACACCTTTATAAAGGAGTATATGGTGTTATTAGACGTTGTGTACCTGAGCATGAACAGGAACAGATCCTACACAAGTGTCATTCCGAGGCCTACGGAGGACACCACGCTGGAGATAGAACTGCACAAAAGGTATTACAATCTAGGTTTTATTGGCCTACTCTCTTCAAGGATGCTTGTAAGTTTGTCCTGTCATGTGATGAATTTCAAAGAATTTGAAATATTAGTAGACTTCAGGAAATGCCTATGAATTACTCTCTTTTTATTGAACCATTTGATGTTTGGTTTTTTTATTATATGGGACCTTTTCCAACGTCCAACGGGTACACCCATATTTTAGTTGGTGTTGATTATGTTACTAAGTGGGTAGAAGCTATTCCAACTAGTAGTGATAATCATAACACCTCTATTAAAATTCTGAAAGAAGTTATTTGCCCTAGATTTGGAATCCCTATATATTAATGACTGATGGTGGTTCACACTTTATTCATGGTGCATTCCGTAAGTTGCTTGCTAAGTATGATCTTAATCATAGAATTGCATCTCCTTATCATATTTAGTCTAGTGGTCAAGTAGAATTAAGCAATAGGGAAATTAAATTGATCTTACAAAAGACGGTTAATAGATCTAGGAAGAATTGGTCTAAGAAACTTGATGATGCATTATGGACTATAGAACTGCTTACAAGAACCCTATGGGTATGTCTCCGTATAAAATGGTTTATGGTAAATCATGTCACTTACCTATAGAGCTATAGAATAAAGCTTATTGGGTAATCAAGTAGGTAGCTCAACTATGATTTCAAACTTGCTGGTGAGAAGAGGTTACTTAACATTAGCTCACTTGATGAATGGAGAACCCAGGCCTATGAGAATGCCAAGTTGTTTAAAGAGGAAGTTAAGAGATGGCATGATAAAAGGATAAAAAAATCATGAATTCAATGCAGGTTACCATGTATTGATATATAATTCTCGGTTAAGATTTTTCACAAGAAAACTTCTCTCTAAATGGGAAGGGCCTTGCATTGTCGAGGAAGTATATCATTCTGGTGCCATCAAGTCAACAACGCCGAAGGCACAAATCCGAAGTGGTAAACGGGCAAAGAATCAAACATTATATCTTAGGTACTCCCATAAATGTGGAAACCAATATTATTAATACCATAACTCCAGAGGAGTATATTAGGGAGACCTATCGAAACGTTTCAGACTCTTAAAATGAATAGGTATGTGGTATGGTAAGTAAACCGACTCCAAAACTTTCCCGGTAGATATTTTTCTCCGTTTTCGAATATTTAAAAATTTAGGAAAATCAAAAGTAGTCCAAAATATGCACGAGGAGGTGACAAGCCTACTAGGCGCGACCACCCCCATGGCCACGCCTAGGGGGCTTGCCACCACCCCATGCACCCTCCGGACTCCGTTTTCTTGTGGAACACCCTGTTAGGTTGGGAAAAATCATTGTATAATCCCCCAAATGTTTGTACTTTTGTATCATGAAAATACCTCATGTTTTCGTTTTGATATGTTTTTGCAGCAGATTTGGAGCAAGATGTCTTCGCAAGAGTCGACTAGGGATAGTCGTATCTCTCACCCGACACAGGAACCTGGAGCATACATTGAAGCTAATCACTTTGGGCGAGGATGTGGAGGCCGACTTGTAACGGGTGGATGCCATTGAGGAATACCAATAAATTAACTCTCATCCACAATCTGGAGCCATGGGAGGAACTTCAGAGCTCAGCAATCCCGAATTCGATCATTCCTCCCGATGCTAAATTTCTTACTTATGAAATCCTTAAAAGGAGTGTTGTCTTTTCACCCATAGCAATGAAACATCCATGGGAAGGGATCTCTAACTGTCACTAGAAAACTTCACAAGGAAATAATGGATCCCAGACGGCAAAATAACAAACTTGAGGAGGAGAATCGCATTCTGAGGGGTATCATCGCCAAGAATATCGCACCATCACCTCCAAAGAAGGACATCTAAGCACATGGGTAAGGGCACTCGCCTTGGCTTGTGCCAAGCTTGGGGGAGGTGCCCCGATATCGTATCACCACCAGACCCCTTTTCCTTTTTCTGTTTCTTGTTTTTCTTAGTTCGATCCTTTTTGATTTTGTCTTGATCTAGTAGAATAAAGTTTTAGTATGATCTAGTTTTGAGTTTTTGCTTTTTTCTCCCCTTATGTAAGCAAGTCCGAGAGTTATATAATAAAAATTAGTTTTGATGTGAGGGCTTTGCTAGCTTGCTATGCTCTTGAGAGTAATAACGAAAAGAAGAATAGAATAAAAGCAAAGAGTATACATAATAATCCTATGGGGAGTGATGACTTCACATATAAGAAGTATGTCGATTGAAATTTGTTGGGAGTCAACAAACATAGTGATTGGTCATTGGTGCAAATTAAAATGAAGTGATAAAGAAATAGAGATTCGCATATAAATATACTATCTTGGACATCTTTTATGATTGTGACCACTCATTAGAATATTACATGCTAAGAAGTTGATGCTGGACTAGGAAGACAACATAATGGGTTATGTTTGCTTGCTTCCAGATAGAAGTTATATAGTTTTAGATCCTGCAACGTGTAGTGCTTTCTTCCACCTCATACTATCCAAAACTTCCGCACCAAGTAGAGATACTACTTGTGCATCCAAAACACATCAACCCAATTTTGCAATGAGAGTCCACCATACCTACCTATGGATTGAGTAAGATCCTTCAAGTAAGTTTTCATTGGTGCAAAAAACAATAAGAATTGCTCCTAAATATTTGTGATCTTTTATTGTAAGGGAAATAAGAGTTGTATGAACTTGTGATAGTAAAGAAATAAAATCTACGAACTGCATAATAAAGGTTGCTATCACAAAGGGCAATACACCGTGGCGTTCCTTTTCACTAAGGATTTGGGCATTCTAAAACAAAAAGCACATGACAACCTCTGCTTCCCTCTACGAAGGGCCTATCTGTTACTTTTACTTTTTAAGTACTTACCTTTATGCAAGAGTCATGGTGATCCTCACCACTTTCTATAATCCGCCTCTCTCTTGACAAGCATTATTTGTTGGGGAATGATCTAGGCACATATACCCATTTGGATGTGGGTGAGCATGAGTTATTACTGTTGACATCACCCTTGAGGTGAATAGTTGGGAGGCAAAACTATACGCCCCTATCTTTCTCTGTGTCCGATTGAAGCTTTGATCTCAAGAGTACCGCGTGAGTGTTAGCAATTGTGAAAGACTAAAATATGATTGTGTATGTTGGTTTGCTTTACGAGCTCTTACATTGAATCTTTCCGATGATAATAAATTGCCAATTGCTTCAATGACTAAGATCATAGTTTGTTGGCTGTCAATAGAGTTCTTGGTTCATACTTTATCTTGTGAATGCATTGTTACTCTAGCATAAGAAATCTTATACAATAAGTATTGTTGTTCTAAAGATGTTCATGATGCCCTCATGTCCGTATTTTATTTTATCGACACCTCTATCTCTACACATGTGCACATATTTATCGATCTCGGCTTTCGCTTGAGGGCAAGTGAGGTCTAAGCTTGGGGGAGTTGCTACCTCCATTTTGCATCATGCTTTCATATTGATATTTATTGCATTATCGGTAGTTATTAATCGTTATGGTACAATACTTATGCCTTTTCTCTCTTATTTTACAAGGTTTACATGAAGAGGGAGAATGCCGGCAGATGGAATTCTGGACTGGAAAAGGAGCAAATCTGAGATACCTATTCTGCACAACTCCAAAAGTCCTAAAAATTTACGGAGAGTTGTTTTGGAATATCTAAAAAATATTGGGCGAAACAGATACCATAGGGGGCCATCGTCATCACCAACGATCATATCATCAAGAGGGGGTCAATCTTCATCAACATCTTCACCAACACCATCTCCTCTCCAAACCCTAATTCATCTCTTGTATCCGATTTATTTGTCTCAAACCTTACATTGGTACCTGTGGGTTGCTAGTAGTGTTGATTACTCCTTGTAGTTGATGCTAGTTGGTTTACTTGGTGGAAGATCATATGTTCAGATCCTTTATGATAATTAATACTCCTCTGATTATGAACTTGAACATGCTTTGTGACTAGTTACGTTTGTTCCTGAGGACATGTGATAAGTCTTGTTATAAGTAATCATGTGAATTTGGTATTCGTTTGATATTTTGATGAGATGTACGTTGTCTCTCCTCTAGTGGTGTTATGTGAACATCGACTACATAATACTTCACCATTATTTGGGCCTAGGGGAAGATTGGGAAGTAATAAGTATATGATGGGTTGCTAGAGTGACAGAAGCTTAAACCCTAGTTTATGTGTTGCTTCGTAAGGGGATGATTTGGATCCATATGTTTCATGCTATGGTTAGATTTATCTTAATTCTTGTTTCGTAGTTGCAGATGCTTGCGATAGGGGTTAATCATAAGTGGGAGGTTTGTCCAAGTAAGGGCAGAACCCAAGCACCGGTCCACCCACATATCAAATCATCAAAGTAACGAACATGAATCAAACGAGCATGATGAAAACTAGCTTGACAGAAATTCCCACGTGTCCTCAAGAGCGCTTTGCTTTATATAAGAGTTTGTCCCGGCCTATCCTTTGCTACAAAAAATTATTGGGCTACCTTGCTGCACCTTTGCTACACTTGTTACTTGTTACTCGTTACAAATTATCTTATCACAAAACTATCTGTTACCGATAATTCCAGTTCTTGCAGAGAATACCTTAATGGAAACCGCTTGTCATTTCCTTATGCTCCTCGTTGCGTTTGACACTGTTACTTATCGAAAGGACTACGATAGATCCCCTATACTTGTGGGTCATCAGGCGGCACCCTTTCCATAGCCACGGCGACCCCAGCATCGATGGAGAAGGCGGTTTCCTGCCCCATGAAGGGGGGTCCACTCCTGAGGGCGCGACAGTGCAGCCTCGGGAGGAGCCAGCCCCCGCTGGCCATCGATTGTGAAGTGATTCGCGCTTGCCACGACAGAGAAATTGGATCCCCTAGCTCCTCAAGACAATCATGTCGTTTGACCTTTGGACGGTGCACCCGCGGATGCGTCGACATCCTCTCTCGGTCCGGCTCTCGCGCTCGCGCGCTGTGGTCCTTTGACTAGGTCTGATGCCTTGGCCAAGGCCTACACCATGCTTGACCGGCTTCAGGCCGACCTCCAAGATGCCGAGAGTCACCTCGCGAGGGAACATGTGGGGCTCATATCTGAGCGGTCCTAGCCCGAGTGGGTCATCCAGAAGGCTTGGGGCCGATCCCAGGCTGCTATCGCGAAGAGCGAGGAGGAGGTTGCTAAAGCCAAGGCAACCCGAGATGCGCCACGGATCGATATAGAGTCTTCCCGAAAGCACTGCGGTCAGGCGGAGGCCAGCTTGAAGGCCCTCCAGGAGGAGCAAATCGCGCTCGTGTGACGGCTCCTCAAGCAGGAGGAGGCCCTCAAGGACCGCGAGGCGAAGCTTGCCGGCCGTGATTCCGAGATGTCCCTCATGGCTGATGCTCAAGATAAGGAGAGCGAGCACCTGACCAAGCTAAAGGGGGAGGTGGAAGAAGCCCAGGCATCCCACGTCCGTCACGCTTCTGAGGTGGCAACTCAGCTTGATGCCAGGGAGAGGACCCTTTCCGCTACAGAGGAGAACGTGGCCGCGGAGCGCGATGCCTTCCCCTACCTTGAACTCAATCTTCGCAAGTCATTGCGCTTCATCTGCACGGGGGTTCCGGGAGCCTTTGGCAACTCCCAAGGACGTCTACGTAGGTCTTTCCTTCAAGCTTGCCGAGGTTCTCGAGGGTGCCTCCACCAGGGTGGACACCATTCTGGAGGACGAATGCCGCGATCTCCTTACCATGGCCGCAACGCGGGTCTTCAGCCAGCTCTACCTTCACAAGCCCGGGTTCAACTTTGATGCGGTCCTCGTCCCGGTTGTTCCTGAGTCCCACGCTGCTGCGGAGGCAGCCATGAAGGAGCTGGTGGACGCGCTGGTGGAGAAGTTCACCTGCATTACCACCGCCAAGCCCCCGGTGCGAGAGACAACCGGTGGCGACGACAGCGATGGTGATGTTGATGACGAGCTTGTCGTGGCTGGGACAGCTGGCGATGACGGCCACGGTAGTGGCGGCCCCTCCTCCTAGGTCTTTCCTTGAAACATTTATCATGCCTCATGGAGGTGTAAGACTTTGAATTCGCAAGACATTCTATGCCTTTAATAATTGTTCGAATTTTCTTTGAATTTCGTGACATCCTCACGCGCCCTACTTCCTTCATGTTTGCGTTTGCGCTCTACGTCGGCAGGGCCCAATCCCGCACATACCACGACTGTCGTTGGGTCGTTCGGATCGCCAGGTCAATACCAAGGGGCGAGGGGCTACGTGACCAGTGAGGTCCCTGGGTCGCGATGCTCAGGGATCCCTCGTGATGTGCTAGCATCAATCACCAAGGAAACATGGCGACGTTAGGACCGATTTGGAGCGCCTTAGTGTCTGCTTCGGTAGGGCCCAGTCCCACGCATACCTAAACCGCCGTTGGGTCTTCCGAATCACCAGGACGATACCAAGGGACGAGGGGCTACGTGACCAGTGAGGCCCCTGAGTCGCGATGCTTAGGGGTCCCTCTTGACGTACTAGTGGCGTCCGTGAGGACAAGCACCAAGGGCCTCGCACCCTGACTCACCCACATTCGATTAGCTCCACGAGGACAAGCACCAAGGGCCTCGATGAGGTGACCTACACGAGGATGGCCCACGAGACATAGCTCAGTTGCTTGGGTTTATCAGCACTGCAGGGACGGACCCGAGCACAAACGCCACACGAGCCCTTAATCAAGAGGTGGTCGAAGGCGAGACTGTAATGGCACGGCGACATTCATGGTGATGAAGCACCGTGCATGCGGTTGGAATATTTAGGGAATTCATTGGATGCAAAATCAGTCTCATGCATGCGCAAAATGATACAACTACGGGGATGGGCCCTAGCAGCCTGAGGATAATGCAGCCCGAGGGGCGCCCTCAACTGAATAATCCAAAAGTCACCTGGTGCCGGCATCGTCGAAGCATCGGGGAAGTCGTCGAGGCTGGATCATTGTGAGCTAAAGTGCCGTGGAGGCTCGAGGGGCTCGTGAGGGCCTGGGACCATCTGAAGAACCACGCGTCGTTAGGCCTCATGAGACGTGTGGACGGTCTGCATGAGGTGCTGGTATGAAGCACCCATGTTCACAAGGCCGAAGGGCATGCAGATGTAGCTGTAGGGGAGGCGCTTCTGTGTTCAACATGCGACGACCAGAGTAGGCCCTATGACGAGGCTCTGGTGAGGCCCAGGATGTTTACACAGACGCGTAGCCTGTCGTCGAGGACGGTTGCCGCTCTGGGTGGTGCAGGACGATGTTCACTCCACATGGCCTGGGCCTCCCGAAGCTCCTTCATCGTGTTGGTGATGAACTCTCTTGCTTCTGGCGCCTTGCGCCTTGCTTCCTGCTTGCGGGGGCGTGCATCAAAGCACACCTTCGGGATGTGACCGAGCTCCTCCCTCGTCGCTCCAGTCAGGCCTAAGGCTCCCCGGATGGAAGCCCCCAAACCTTCCCTGAGGGAGGCATCGGGTGCACCTTCCTATGCGAGAGGGGGAGGCGCCACAGCTGCAGGCGCAGGGTCTGGGATGCCAGAGGTGGAGGTCCCAGCCCCTAGGCGACTCTTTGGGAGGAGCTGCTTCAGCTTCTTGCGTGTGTCCTTGGGAGGCAGGACATCATGCTCGTCGTCAGAGTTCGTGGCTGCAGCTACCTAGTAGGCACGCTCAAGGGAGCATACTGCATCCTTCTCGCCGCAGGCGGCAGTAATGATGCCCTGACATCCTTACATCTTGAGGATGTTATACTGATTGGTGTTGTGGGTGTTGGCATAGTGGAAAATGCAGTATGGGCGGTGGCTCTTGGGAGGTTCTTCCTGGTCTCGACCGTGCTTCGTCTCGGGCTCTGCTGCCAACACGGTGGGTGTCGTGGTTTTATCACGACAGATGTCCGGGTGTACGGAGTTGGATTTGAGGCCATTGCTAAGGTGATGGATTCAAAGGGGTTGGTTGGGACGAAGGACATGAGCTTACCCAGGTTCGGCCCCTCAAGTCGTGGTAAAATCCTACGTCCTGCTTATGTTGTATTGCTTGGTGTATCGATTACAAGGGAGCTATTGCTTGACCTAGTTCTCAATAGTCTCATGTCTAAGTCGCCCCGAGTCTCGCTTTTATATAGGAGGTCAAGACAACGGGTCATACAAGTCGTAACCGACTCTCAATACATGTATGATTCCATCTCTACCTTATCTTGCCTTCCTGGTCAAGTTGTCTCCGGGCGGCTTACATGCCCGGGTCTTCTGCGTCCGGGCCACGCTCCGGCCCATCTTTCAAACCGCCAAGCGTCTTGGGCTTAAGTCTTCACAGCCCACTCTCGGGCTGGTGTACGAACTGCCTGGTGTGACCCAGAGCCCTTATGGCGGATCTCACTGTGGGGTTATATCCCCAACATTAGGCCCCAGGTTGATTTGAGCTTGCTCACTTCAGCCTCCTTCTTACTCCTCGGCGAGTCGCCCAGAAAATAATGACCCACCGTGACATCATGTCAAATCTGTGAAAAAGATCCTCTAATGCACGCAACGAATCTTCCCTTATTAAATGGATAGTCCAAGAATGGAGGCATCCGCCTCGGTCAAATGACATCCAACGCCTGGATTTTCGTGCCTGTTTCCGCCTTTTCCTATTAAATAGGACCGCGAGGGGCAGCATTTGCCTTCCTCCCGCTCGCTCTTCGTATCCTTCCTTCCGACGCCTCCGCTCCAGCGCATCTCGTTCCGGTGTCGTCTCCTCATCATCGTCGACAAGGCCGCTGCATCAACCTGTTTCGTTCTAGAGTTCTCTCCGCATCTGCCGCGCCTTCTCCGGTGAGTCCTTCTTCCCCTAGATCCATAGCCATTTTGGTAGGGTTTCATGGAGCTCCTCCCGCCGCGTAGAACATGAGCCTCCTTCAATGCCGGCCATGCTTAGCCCATAAACACTTGGCGATATCTTGTCCCCGATGCGGCGTTATGTAGGAGACCGATAGTAATACTGCGTAGATTTGCAACAGCACCGCGTGTCATTTTTAAACTTTCACCGTTTCATCAGTTCATCTCTAGGTCTGAAATAAAAACATTTTCTCCATTTTGTAGAT
>JAAAWK010000435.1:0-167660 GCA_022496015.1 Hordeum marinum
TTCTTATGAGATTGTCCAATTTGTACACGAAGTGCATCCAGTTTTTGCCGTAACCCTCTCAACTCTCTAGAAGTTGCTATGTGGGTGAAATTATGATGTCATGCCAAGTTACAACCTTTTCAGAGTTCATTTGTATTGCTTTTCAAATTCAGGGTCATTTAGCTCAAAATAAATCATTAAATGCCTGAAAAATATCAAATGAAGTCAGAAAGGGTTGAAAATTGATGATTGCCTTTGAATGGTGCATATTGAACACAAAAAATGGAGTTAAAATAAGTTATTAAAAATGAAATCCCTTTGTAATAGATGAGTTTTCGTCCGAAACCCTCATACTTCTTATGAGATTGTCCAATTTGTACACGAAGTGCATCCAGTTTTTGCCGTAACCCTCTCAACTCTCTAGAAGTTGCTATGTGGGTGAAATTATGATGTCATGCCAAGTTACAACCTTTTCAGAGTTCATTTGTATTGCTTTTCAAATTCAGGGTCATTTAGCTCAAAATAAATCATTAAATGCCTGAAAAATATCAAATGGACTCAGAAAGGGTTGAAAATTGATGATGTGCCTTTGAATGGTGCATATTGAACACAAAAAAAGTATGGAGTTAAAATAAGTTATTAAAAATGAAATCCTTTGTAATAGATGAGTTTTCGTCCGAAACCCTCATACTTCTTATGAGATTGTCCAATTTGTACACGAAGTGCATCCAGTTTTTCCGTAACCCTCTCAACTCTCTAGAAGTTGCTATGTGGGTGAAATTATGATGTCATGCCAAGTTACAACCTTTTCAGAGTTCATTTGTATGCTTTTCAAATTCAGGGTCATTTAGCTCAAAATAAATCATTAAATGCCTGAAAATATCAAATGGACTCAGAAAGGGTTGAAAATTGATGATGTCCTTTGAATGGTGCATATTGAACACAAAAAAATGGAGTTAAAAAAGTTATTAAAATGAAATCCCTTTGTAATAGATGAGTTTTCGTCCGAAACCCTCATACTTCTTATGAGATTGTCCAATTTGTACACGAAGTGCATCCAGTTTTTCCGTAACCCTCTCAACTCTCTAGAAGTTGCTATGTGGGTGAAATTATGTGTCATGCCAAGTTACACCTTTTCAGAGTTCATTTGCATTGCTTTTCAAATTCAGGGTCATTTAGCTCAAAATAAATCATTAAATGCCTGAAAAATATCAAATGAAGTCAGAAAGGGTTGAAAATTGATGATGTGCCTTTGAATGGTCATATTGAACACAAAAAATATGGAGTTAAAATAAGTTATTAAAAATGAAATCCCTTTGTAATAGATGAGTTTTGTCCGAAACCCTCATACTTCTTATGAGATTGTCCAATTTGTACACGAAGTGCATCCAGTTTTTGCCGTAACCCTCTCAACTCTCTAGAAGTTGCTATGTGGGTGAAATTATGATGTCATGCCAAGTTACAACCTTTTCAGAGTTCATTTGTATTGCGTTTTAAATTCAGGGTCATTTAGCTCAAAATAAATCATTAAATGCCTGAAAAATATCAAATGGACTCAGAAAGGGTTGAAAATTGATGATGTGCCTTTGAATGGTGCATATTGAACACAAAAAAAGTATGGAGTTAAAATAAGTTATTAAAATGAAATACCTTTGTAATAGATGAGTTTTCGTCCGAAACCCTCATACTTCTTATGAGATTGTCCAATTTGTACACGAAGTGCATCCAGTTTTTGCCGTAACCCTCTCAACTCTCTAGAAGTTGCTATGTGGGTGAAATTATGATGTCATGCCAAGTTACAACCTTTTCAGAGTTCATTTGCTGCTTTTCAAATTCAGGGTCATTTAGCTCAAAATAAATCATTAAATGCCTGAAAAATATCAAATGGACTCAGAAAGGGTTGAAAATTGATTATGTGCCTTTGAATGGTGCATATTGAACACAAAAAAGTATGGAGTTAAAATAAGTTATTAAAATGAAATCCCTTTGTAATAGATGAGTTTTCGTCCGAAACCCTCATACTTCTTATGAGATTGTCCAATTTGTACATGAAGTGCATCCAGTTTTTGCCGTAACCCTCTCAACTCTCTGGAAGTTGCTACGTGGGTGAAACTATGATGTCATGCCAAGTTACTACCTTTTCAGAGTTCATTTGCATTGCTTTTCAAATTCAGGGTCATTTAGCTCAAAATAAATCATTAAATGCTGAAAAATATCGAATGAAGTCACAAAGGGTTGAAAATTGATGATGTGCCTTTGAATGGTGCATATTAACACCCACAAAATTATGGAGTTAAAATAAGTTATTAAAAATGAAATACCTTGTAATAGATGAGTTTTCGTCCGAAACCCTCATACTTCTTTGAGATTGTCCAATTTGTACACGAAGTGCATCCGTTTTTTGCCGTAACCCTCTCAACTCTCTAGAAGTTGCTATGTGGGTGAAATTGTGATGTCATGCCAAGTTACAACCTTTTCAGAGTTCATTTGTACTTGCTTTTCAAATTCAGGGTCATTTAGCTCAAAATAAATCATTAAATGCCTGAAAATATCAAATGGACTCAGAAAGGGTTGAAAATTAATTATGTGCCTTTGAATGTTCATATTGAAACACAAAAAAAGTATGGAGTTAAAATAAGTTATTAAAAATGAAATCCCTTTGTAATAGATGAGTTTTCGTCCGAAAACCCTCATACTTCTTATGAGATTGTCCAATTTGTACACGAAGTGCATCTAGTTTTTGCCGTAACCCTCTCAACTCTCTAGAAGTTGCTATGTGGGTGAAATTATGATGTCATGCCAAGTTACAACCTTTTCAGAGTTCATTTGTACTGCTTTGCAGATTCAGGGTCATTTAGTTGAAAATAAATCATTAAATGCCTGAAAAATATCAAATGGAGAGAGAAAGGGTTGAAAATTGATGATGTGCCTTTGAATGGTTCATATTGAACACACAAAAAGTATGAGGTTAAAATAAGTTATTAAAATTGAAATCCCTTTGTAATAGATGAGTTTTCGTCCGAAACCCTCATACTTCTTATGAGATTGTCCAATTTGTACACGAAGTGCATCCAGTTTTTGTCGTAACCCTCTCAACTCTCTAGAAGTTGCTATGTGGGCGAAATTATGATGTCATGCCAAGTTACAACCTTCTCAGAGTTCATTTGTACTGGTTTTCAAATTCAGGGTCATTTAGAGCAAAATAAATCATTAAATGCCTGAAAAATATCAAATGGACTCAGAAAGGGTCGTAAATTGATTATGTCCCTTTGAATGGTTCATATTGAACACAAAAAAAGTATGGAGTTAAAATAACTTATTAAAAATGAAATCCCTTTGTAATAGATGAGTATTCGTCCGAAACCCTCATACTTCTTATGAGATTGTCCAATTTGTACACGAAGTGCATCCAATTTTTGCCGTAACCCTCTCAACTCTCTAGAAGTTGCTATGTGGGTGAAACTATGATGTCATGCCAAGTTACTACTTTTTCAGAGTTCATTTGCATCGCTTTCCAAATTCAGGGTCATTTAGCTCAAAATAAATCTTTAAATGCCTGAAAAATATTAAATGGACTCAGAAAGGGTTGAAAATTGATGATGTGAATTTGAATGGTGCATATTGAACACAAAAAAAGTATGGAGTTAAAATAAGTTATTAAAAATGAAATACCTTTGTAATAGATGAGTTTTCGTCCGAAACCCTCATACTTCTTATGAGATTGTCCAATTTGTACACGAAGTGCATCCAGTTTTTGCCGTAACCATCTCAACTCTCTAGAAGTTGCTATGTGGGCGAAATTATGATGTCATGCCAAGTTACAACCTTTTCAGAGTTAATTTGTACTGCTTTTCAAATTCAGGGTCATTTAGATCAAAATAAATCATTAAATGCCTGAAAAATATCAAATGGACTCAGAAAGGGTCGTAAATTGATTATGTCCCTTTGAATGGTTCATATTGAACACAAAAAAAGTATGGAGTTAAAATAAGTTATTAAAAATGAAATCCCTTTGTAATAGATGAGTTTTCGTCCGAAACCCTCATACTTCTTATGAGATTGTCCAATTTGTACACGAAGTGCATCCAATTTTTGCCGTAACCCTCTCAACTCTCTAGAAGTTGCTATGTGGGTGAAACTATGATGTCATGCCAAGTTACTACCTTTTCAGAGTTCATTTGCGTTGCTTTTCAAATTCAGGGTCATTTAGCTCAAAATAAATCATTAAATGCCTGAAAAATATCAAATGAAGTCACAAAGGGTTGAAAATTGATGTTGTGCCTTTGAATGGTGCATATTAAGCATACAAAAATTATGGACTTAAAATAAGTAATTAAAAATGAAATACCTTTGTAATAGATGAGTTTTCGTCCGAAACCCTCATACTTTTTATGAGATTGTCCAATTTGTACACGAAGTGCATCCATTTTTTGCCATAACCCTCTCAACTCTCTAGAAGTTGCTATGTGGGTGAAATTGTGATGTCATGCCAAGTTACAACCTTTTCAGAGTTCATTTGTACTACTTTTCAAATTCAGGGTCATTTAGCTCAAAATAGATCATTAAATGCCTGAAAAATATCAAATGGACTCAGAAAGGGTTGAAAATTAATTATGTGCCTTTGAATGGTTCATACTGAACACAAAAAAAGTATGGCGTTAAAATAAGTTATTAAAAATGAAATCCCTTTGTAATAGATGAGTTTTCGTCCAAAACCCTCATACTTCTTATGAGATTGTCCAATTTGTACACGAAGTGCATCCAGTTTTTGTCGTAACCCTCTCAACTCTCTAGAAGTTGGTATGTGGGTGAAATTATGATGTCATGCCAAGTTACAACCTTTTCAGAGTTCATTTGTTCTGCTTTTCATATTCAGGGTCATTTAGTTGAAAATAAATCATTAAATGCCTGAAAAATATCAAATGGAGAGAGAAAGGGTTGAAAATTGATGATGTGCCTTTGAATGGTTCATATTGAACACACAAAAAGTATGAGGTCAAAATAAGTTATTAAAAATGAAATCCCTTTGTAATAGATGAGTTTTCGTCCGAAACCCTCATACTTCTTATGAGATTGTCCAATTTGTACACGAAGTGCATCCAGTTTTTGCCGTAACCCTCTCAACTCTCTAGAACTTGCTATGTGGGTGAAATTATGATGTCATGCCAAGTTACAACCTTTTCAGAGCTCATTTGTATTGCTTTTCAAATTCAGGGTCATTTTGCTCAAAATAAATCATTAAAAGCCTGAAAAATATCAAATGGACTCAGAAAGGGTTGAAAATTGATGATGTGAATTTGAATGGTGCATATTGAACACAAAAAAAGTATGGAGTTAAAATAAGTTATTAAAAATGAAATCCCTTTGTAATAGATGAGTTTTCGTCTGAAACCCTCATACTTCTTATGAGATTGTCCAATTTGTACACGAAGTGCATCCAGTTTTTCCCGTAACCCTCTCAACGCTCTAGAAGTTGCTATGTGGGTGAAATTATGATGTCATGCCAGGTTACAACATTTTCAGAGCTCATTTGTATTGCTTTTCAAATTCAGGGTCATTTTGCTCAAAATAAATCATTAAAAGCCTGAAAAATATCAAATGGACTCAGAAAGGGTTCAAAATTGATGATGTGAATTTGAATGGTGCATATTGAACACAAAAAAAGTATGGAGTTAAAATAAGTTATTAAAAATGAAATCCCTTTGTAATAGATGAGTTTTCGTCCCAAACCCTCATACTTCTTATGAGATTGTCCAATTTGTACACGAAGTGCATCCAGCTTTTCCCGTAACCCTCTCAACTCTCTAGAAGTTGCTACGTGGGTGAAATTATGATGTCATGCCAAGTTACAACCTTTTGAGAGTTCATTTGTATTGCTTTTCAAATTCAGGGTCATTTAGCTCAAAATAAATCATTAAATGCCTGAAAAATATCAAATGAAGTCAGAAAGGGTTGAAAATTGGTGATGTGCCTTTGAATGGTGCATACTTAAAACACAAAAAGAATGGAGTCAAAATAAGTTATTAAAAATGAAATCCCTTTCTAATAGATGAGTTTTCGTGCGAAACCATCAAACTTCTTATGAGATTGTCCAATTTGTACACGAAGTGCATCCAGTTTTTCCCGAAACCCTCTCAACTCTCTAGAAGTTGCTATGTGGGTGAAATTATGTTGTCATGCCAAGTGACAACCTTTTTAGAGTTCATTTGTATTGCGTTTCAAATTCAGGGTCATTTAGCTCAAAATAAATCATTAAATGCCTGAAAAAATATTAAATGGACTCAGAAAGGGTTGAAAATTGATGATGTGAATTTGAATGGTGCATATTGAACACAAAAAAAGTATGGAGTTAAAATAAGTTATTAAAAATGAAATACCTTTGTAATAGATGAGTTTTCGTCTGAAACCCTCATACTTCTTATGAGATTGTCCAATTTGTACACGAAGTGCATCCAGTTTCTCCCGTAACCCTCTCAACTCTCTAGAAGTTGCTATGTGGGCGAAATTATGATGTCATGCCAAGTTACAACCTTTTTCAGAGTTCATTTGTACTGCTTTTCAAATTCAGGGTCATTTAGCTCAAAATAAATCATTAATGCCTGAAAAATATCAAATGGACTCAGAAAGGGTCGTAAATTGACTATGTCCCTTTGAATGGTTCATATTGAACACAAAAAAAGTATGGAGTTAAAATAACTTATTAAAAATGAAATCCCTTTGTAATATATGAGTTTTCGTCCGAAACCCTCATACTTCTTATGAGATTGTCCAATTTGTACACGAAGTGCATCCAATTTTTGCCGTAACCCTCTCAACTCTCTAGAAGTTGCTATGTGGGTGAAACTATGATGTCATGCCAAGTTACTACCTTTTCAGAGTTCATTTGCATTGCTTTTCAAATTCAGGGTCATTTAGCTCAAAATAAATCATAAAATGTCTGAAAAATATCAAATGAAGTCACAAAGGGTTGAAAATTGATGATGTGCCTTTGAATGGTGCATATTAAACACACAAAAATTATGGAGTTAAAATAAGTTAATAAAAACGAAATACCTTTGTAATAGATGAGTTTTCGTCCGAAACCCTCATACTTCTTATGAGATTGTCCAATTTGTACACGAAGTGCATCCATTTTTTTCCGTAACCCTCTCAACTCTCTAGAAGTTGGTATGTGGGTGAAATTGTGATGTCATGCCAAGTTACAACCTTTTCAGAGTTCATTTGTACTGCTTTTCAAATTCAGGGTCATTTAGCTCAAAATAAATCATTAAATGCCTAAAAAATATCAAATGGACTCAGAAAGGGTTGAAAATTAATTATGTGCCTTTGAATGGTTCATATTGAAAACAAATAAAGTATGGAGTGAAAATAAGTTATTAAAAAAGAAATCCCTTTGTAATAGATGAGTTTTCGTCCGTATCCCTCATACTTCTTATGAGATTGTCCAATTTGTACACGAAGTGCATCCAGTTTTTGTCGTAACCCTCTCAACTCTCTAGAAGTTGCTATGTGGGTGAAATTATGATGTCATGCCAAGTTACAAACTTTTCAGAGTTCATTTGTACTGCTTTTCAGATTCAGGGTCATTTAGTTGAAAATAAATCATTAAATGCCTGAAAAATATCAAATGGAGAGAGAAAGGGTTGAAAATTGATGATGTGCCTTTGAATGGTTCATATTGAACACACAAAAAGTATGAGGTTAAAATAAGTTATTAAAAATGAAATCCCTTTGTAATAGATGAGTTTTCGTCCGAAACCCTCATACTTCTTACGAGATTGTCCAATTTGTACACGAAGTGCATCCAGTTTTTGCTGTAACCCACTCAACTCTCTAGAAGTTGCTATGTGGGTGAAATTATGATGTCATGCCAAGTTACAACCCTTTCAGAGCTCATTTGTATTGCTTTTCAAATTCAGGGTCATTTAGCTCAAAATAAATCATTAAAAGCCTGAAAAATATCAAATGGACTCAGAAAGGGTTCAAAATTGATGATGTGAATTTGAATGGTGCATATTGAACACAAAAAAAGTATGGAGTTAAAATAAGTTATTAAAAATGAAATCCCTTTGTAATAGATGAGTTTTCGTCCCAAACCCTCATACTTCTTATGAGATTGTCCAATTTGTACACGAAGTGCATCCAGCTTTTCCCGTAACCCTCTCAACTCTCTAGAAGTTGCTACGTGGGTGAAATTATGATGTCATGCCAAGTTACAACCTTTTGAGAGTTCATTTGTATTGCTTTTCAAATTCAGGGTCATTTAGCTCAAAATAAATCATTAAATGCCTGAAAAATATCAAATGAAGTCAGAAAGGGTTGAAAATTGGTGATGTGCCTTTGAATGGTGCATACTTAAAACACAAAAAGAATGGAGTCAAAATAAGTTATTAAAAATGAAATCCCTTTCTAATAGATGAGTTTTCGTGCGAAACCATCAAACTTCTTATGAGATTGTCCAATTTGTACACGAAGTGCATCCAGTTTTTCCCGAAACCCTCTCAACTCTCTAGAAGTTGCTATGTGGGTGAAATTATGTTGTCATGCCAAGTGACAACCTTTTTAGAGTTCATTTGTATTGCGTTTCAAATTCAGGGTCATTTAGCTCAAAATAAATCATTAAATGCCTGAAAAATATTAAATGGACTCAGAAAGGGTTGAAAATTGATGATGTGAATTTGAATGGTGCATATTGAACACAAAAAAAGTATGGAGTTAAAATAAGTTATTAAAAATGAAATACCTTTGTAATAGATGAGTTTTCGTCTGAAACCCTCATACTTCTTATGAGATTGTCCAATTTGTACACGAAGTGCATCCAGTTTCTCCCGTAACCCTCTCAACTCTCTAGAAGTTGCTATGTGGGCGAAATTATGATGTCATGCCAAGTTACAACCTTTTTCAGAGTTCATTTGTACTGCTTTTCAAATTCAGGGTCATTTAGCTCAAAATAAATCATTAAATGCCTGAAAAATATCAAATGGACTCAGAAAGGGTCGTAAATTGACTATGTCCCTTTGAATGGTTCATATTGAACACAAAAAAAGTATGGAGTTAAAATAACTTATTAAAAATGAAATCCCTTTGTAATATATGAGTTTTCGTCCGAAACCCTCATACTTCTTATGAGATTGTCCAATTTGTACACGAAGTGCATCCAATTTTTGCCGTAACCCTCTCAACTCTCTAGAAGTTGCTATGTGGGTGAAACTATGATGTCATGCCAAGTTACTACCTTTTCAGAGTTCATTTGCATTGCTTTTCAAATTCAGGGTCATTTAGCTCAAAATAAATCATAAAATGTCTTAAAAATATCAAATGAAGTCACAAAGGGTTGAAAATTGATGATGTGCCTTTGAATGGTGCATATTAAACACACAAAAATTATGGAGTTAAAATAAGTTAATAAAAACGAAATACCTTTGTAATAGATGAGTTTTCGTCCGAAACCCTCATACTTCTTATGAGATTGTCCAATTTGTACACGAAGTGCATCCATTTTTTTCCGTAACCCTCTCAACTCTCTAGAAGTTGCTATGTGGGTGAAATTGTGATGTCATGCCAAGTTACAACCTTTTCAGAGTTCATTTGTACTGCTTTTCAAATTCAGGGTCATTTAGCTCAAAATAAATCATTAAATGCCTAAAAAATATCAAATGGACTCAGAAAGGGTTGAAAATTAATTATGTGCCTTTGAATGGTTCATATTGAAAACAAAGAAAGTATGGAGTGAAAATAAGTTATTAAAAAAGAAATCCCTTTGTAATAGATGAGTTTTCGTCCGTATCCCTCATACTTCTTATGAGATTGTCCAATTTGTACACGAAGTGCATCCAGTTTTTGTCGTAACCCTCTCAACTCTCTAGAAGTTGCTATGTGGGTGAAATTATGATGTCATGCCAAGTTACAAACTTTTCAGAGTTCATTTGTACTGCTTTTCAGATTCAGGGTCATTTAGTTGAAAATAAATCATTAAATGCCTGAAAAATATCAAATGGAGAGAGAAAGGGTTGAAAATTGATGATGTGCCTTTGAATGGTTCATATTGAACACACAAAAAGTATGAGGTTAAAATAAGTTATTAAAAATGAAATCCCTTTGTAATAGATGAGTTTTCGTCCGAAACCCTCATACTTCTTATGAGATTGTCCAATTTGTACACGAAGTGCATCCAGTTTTTGCTGTAACCCACTCAACTCTCTAGAAGTTGCTATGTGGGTGAAATTATGATGTCATGCCAAGTTACAACCCTTTCAGAGCTCATTTGTATTGCTTTTCAAATTCAGGGTCATTTAGCTCAAAATAAATCATTAAAAGCCTGAAAAATATCAAATGGACTCAGAAAGGGTTGAAAATTTGTGATGTGAATTTGAATGGTGCATATTGAACACAAAAAAAGTATGGAGTTAAAATAAGTTATTAAAAATGAAATCCCTTTGTAATAGATGAGTTTTCGTCCGAAACCCTCATACTTCTTATGAGATTGTCCAATTTGTACATGAAGTGCATCCAGTTTTTCCCGTAACCCTCTCAACGCTCTAGAAGTTGCTATGTGGGTGAAATTATGATGTCATGCCAAGTTACAACCTTTTCAGAGCTCATTTGTATTACTTTTCAAATTCAGGGTCATTTAGCTCAAAATAAATCATTAAAAGCCTGAAAAATATCAAATGGACTCAGAAACGGTTGAAAATTGATGATGTGCCTTTGAATGGTGCATATTGAACACAAAAAAAGTATGGAGTTAAAATAAGTTATTAAAAATGAAATCTGTTTGTAATAGATGAGTTTTCGTCTGAAACCCTCATACTTCTTATGAGATTGTCCAATTTGTACACGAAGTGCATCCAGTTTTTCCCGTAACCCTCTCAACTCTCTAGAAGTTGCTATGTGGGTGAAATTATGATGTCATGCCAAGTTACAACCTTTTGAGAGTTCATTTGTATTGCTTTTCAAATTCAGGGTCATTTAGCTCAAACAAATACCTGAAAAATATCAAATGAAGTCAGAAAGGGTTGAAAATTGGTGATGTGCCTTTGAATGGTGCATACTTAACACACAAAAAGAATGGAGTCAAAATAAGTTATTAAAAATGAAATCCCTATGTAATAGATGAGATTTCGTCCGAAACCCTCATACTTCTTATGAGATTGTCCAATTTGTACACGAAGTGCATCCAGTTTTTCCCGTAACCCTCTCAACGCTCTAGAAGTTGCTATGTGGGTGAAATTATGATGTCATGCCAAGTTACAACCTTTTCAGAGCTCATTTGTATTGCTTTTCAAATTCAGGGTCATTTAGCTCAAAATAAATCATTAAAAGCCTGAAAAATATCAAATGGACTCAGAAAGGGTTGAAAATTGATGATGTGAATTTGAATGGTGCATATTGAACACAAAAAAGTATGGAGTTAAAATAAGTTATTAAAAATGAAATCCCTTTCTAATAGATGAGTTTTCGTCCGAAACCCTCATACTTCTTATGAGATTGTCCAATTTGTACACGAAGTGCATCCAGTTTTTCCCGTAACCCTCTCAACTCTCTAGAAGTTTCTATGTGGGTGAAATTATGATGTCATGCCAAGTTACAACCTTTTGAGAGTTCATTTGTATTGCTTTTCAAATTCAGCGTCATTTAGCTCAAAATAAATCATTAAATGCCTG
Source organism: Hordeum marinum (assembly GCA_022496015.1). Taxonomy (NCBI): domain Eukaryota; kingdom Viridiplantae; phylum Streptophyta; class Magnoliopsida; order Poales; family Poaceae; genus Hordeum; species Hordeum marinum. The sequence goes on from JAAAWK010000435.1 coordinate 11,643, forward strand.
AAAAATATCAAATGAAGTCAGAAAGGGTTGAAAATTGGTGATGTGCCTTTGAATGGTGCATACTTAACACACAAAAAGAATGGAGTCAAAATAAGTTATTAAAATGAAATCCCTTTCTAATAGATGAGTTTTCGTGCGAAACCATCAAACTTCTTATGAGATTGTCAAATTTGTACACGAAGTGCATCCAGTTTTTGCCGTAACCCTCTCAACTCTCTAGAAGTTGCTATGTGGGTGAAATAATGATGTCATGCCAAGTGACAACCTTTTTAGAGTTCATTCGTATTGCGTTTCAAATTCAGGGCCATTTAGCTCAAAATAAATCATTAAATGCCTGAAAAATATTAAATGGACTCAGAAAGGGTTGAAAATTGATGATGTGAATTGGAATGGTGCATATTGAACACAAAAAAAGTATGGAGTTAAAATAAGTTATTAAAAATGAAATACCTTTGTAATAGATGAGTTTTCGTCTGAAACCCTCATACTTCTTATGAGATTGTCCAATTTGTACACGAAGTGCATCCAGTTTTTGCCGTAACCCTCTCAACTCTCTAGAAGTTGCTATGTGGGCGAAATTATGATGTCATGCCAAGTTACAACCTTTTCAGAGTTCATTTGTACTGCTTTTCAAATTCAGGGTCATTTAGCTCAAAATAAATCATTAAATGCCTGAAAAATATCAAATGGACTCAAAAAGGGTCGTAAGTTGATTATGTCCCTTTGAATGGTTCATATGGAACGCAAAAAAAGTATGGAGTTAAAATAAGTTATTAAAAATGAAATCCCTTTGTAATAGATGAGTTTTCGTCCGAAACCCTCATACTTCTTATGAGATTGTCCAATTTGTACACGAAGTGCATCCAATTTTTGCCGTAACCCTCTCAACTCTCTAGAAGTTGCTATGTGGGTGAAACTATGATGTCATGCCAAGTTACTACCTTTTCAGAGTTCATTTGCATTGCTTTTCAAATTCAGGGTCATTTAGCTCAAAATAAATCATTAAATGTCTGAAAAATATCAAATGAAGTCACAAAGGGTTGAAAATTGATGATGTGCCTTTGAATGGTGCATAATAAACACACAAAAATTATGGAGTTAAAATAAGTTAATAAAAACGAAATACCTTTGTAATAGATGAGTTTTCGTCCGAAACCCTCATACTTCTTATGAGATTGTCCAATTTTTACACGAAGTGCATCCATTTTTTGCCGTAACCCTCTCAACTCTCTAGAAGTTGCTATGTGGGTGAAATTGTGATGTCATGCCAAGTTACAACCTTTTCAGAGTTCATTTGTACTGCTTTTCAAATTCAGGGTCATTTAGCTCAAAATAAATCATTAAATGCCTAAAAAATATCAAATGGACTCAGAAAGGGTTGAAAATTAATTATGTGCCTTTGAATGGTTCATATTGAACACAAAAAAAGATGGAGTTAAAATAAGTTATTAAAAATGAAATCCCTTTGTAATAGATGAGTTTTCGTCCGAATCCCTCATACTTCTTATGAGATTGTCCAATTTGTACACGAAGTGCATCCAGTTTTTGCCGTAACCCTCTCAACTCTCTAGAAGTTGCTATGTGGGTGAAATTATGATGTCATGCCAAGTTACAACCCTTTCAGAGTTCATTTGTACTGCTTTTCAAATTCAGGGTCATTTAGTTGAAAATAAATCATTAAATGCCTGAAAAATATCAAATGGAGAGAGAAAGGGTTGAAAATTGATGATGTGCCTTTGAATGGTTCATATTGAACAGACAAAAAGTATGAGGTTAAAATAAGTTATTAAAAATGAAATCCCTTTGTAATAGATGAGTTTTCGTCCGAAACCCTCATACTTCTTATGAGATTGTCCAATTTGTACACGAAGTGCATCCAGTTTTTGCCGTAACCCTCTCAACTCTCTAGAAGTTTCTATGTGGGAGAAATTATGATGTCATGCCAAGTTACAACCTTTTCAGAGCTCTTTTGTATTGCTTTTCAAATTCAGGGTCATTTAGCTCAAAATAAATCATTAAAAGCCTGAAAAATATCAAATGGACTCAGAAAGGGTTGAAAATTGATGATGTGAATTTGAATGGTGCATATTGAACACAAAAAAAGTATGGAGTTAAAATAAGTTATTAAAAATGAAATCCCTTTGTAATAGATGAGTTTTCGTCCAAAACCCTCATACTTGTTATGAGATTGTCCAATTTGTACACGAAGTGCATCCAGTTTTTCCCGTAACCCTCTCAACGCTCTACAAGTTGCTATGTGGGTGAAATTATGATGTCATGCCAAGTTACAACCTTTTCAGAGCTCATTTGTATTGCTTTTCAAATTCAGGGTCATTTAGCTCAAAATAAATCATTAAAAGCCTGGAAAATATCAAATGGACTCAGAAAGGGTTGAAAATTGATGATGTGAATTTGAATGGTGCATATTGAACACAAAAAAAGTATGGAGTTAAAATAAGTTATTAAAAATGAAATCCCTTTGTAATAGATGAGTTTTCGTCCGAAACCCTCATACTTCTTATGAGATTGTCCAATTTGTACACGAAGTGCATCCAGTTTTTCCCGTAACCCTCTCAACTCTCTAGAAGTTGCTATGTGTGTGAAATTATGATGTCATGCCAAGTTAAAACCTTTTGAGAGTTCATTTGTATTGCTTTTCAAATTCAGGGTCATTTTGCTCAAAATAAATCATTAAATGCCTGAAAAATATCAAATGAAGTCAGAAAGGGTTGAAAATTGGTGATGTGCCTTTGAATGGTGCATACTTAACACACAAAAAGAATGGATTCAAAATAAGTTATTAAAAATGAAATCCCTTTGTAATAGATGAGTTTTCGTTCGAAACCATCAAACTTCTTATGAGATTGTCCAATTTGTACACGAAGTGCATCCAGTTTTTGCCGTAACCCTCTCAACTCTCTAGAAGTTGCTATGTGGGTGAAATTATGATGTCATGCCAAGTGACAACCTTTTTAGAGTTCATTTGTATTGCGTTTCAAATTCAGGGCCATTTAGCTCAAAATAAATCATTAAATGCCTGAAAAATATTAAATGGACTCAGAAAGGGTTGAAAATTGATGATGTGAATTTGAATGGTGCATATTGAACACAAAAAAAGTATGGAGTTAAAATAAGTTATTAAAAATGAAATACCTTTGTAATAGATGAGTTTTCGTCTGAAACCCTCATACTTCTTATGAGATTGTCCAATTTGTACACAAAGTGCATCCAGTTTTTGCCGTAACCCTCTCAACTCTCTAGAAGTTGCTATGTGGGCGAAATTATGATGTCATGCCAAGTTACAACCTTTTCAGAGTTCATTTGTACTGCTTTTCAAATTCAGGGTCATTTAGCTCAAAATAAATCATTAAATGCCTAAAAAATATCAAATGGACTCAGAAAGGGTCGTAAATTGATTATGTCCCTTTGAATGGTTCATATTGAATGCAAAAAAAGTATGGAGTTAAAATAAGTTATTAAAAATGAAATCCCTTTGTAATAGATGAGTTTTCGTCCGAAACCCTCATACTTCTTATGAGATTGTCCAATTTGTACACGAAGTGCATCCAATTTTTGCCGTAACCCTCTCAACTCTCTAGAAGTTGCTATGTGGGTGAAACTATGATGTCATGCCAAGTTACTACCTTTTCAGAGTTCATTTGCATTGCTTTTCAAATTCAGGGTCATTTAGCTCAAAATAAATCATTAAATGTCTGAAAAATATCAAATGAAGTCACAAAGGGTTGAAAATTGATGATGTGCCTTTGAATGGTGCATAATAAACACACAAAAATTATGGAGTTAAAATAAGTTAATAAAAACGAAATACCTTTGTAATAGATGAGTTTTCGTCCGAAACCCTCATACTTCTTATGAGATTGTCCAATTTTTACACGAAGTGCATCCATTTTTTGCCGTAACCCTCTCAACTCTCTAGAAGTTGCTATGTGGGTGAAATTGTGATGTCATGCCAAGTTACAACCTTTTCAGAGTTCATTTGTACTGCTTTTAAAATTCAGGGTCATTTAGCTCAAAATAAATCATTAAATGCCTAAAAAATATCAAATGGACTCAGAAAGGGTTGAAAATTAATTATGTGCCTTTGAATGGTTCATATTGAACACAAAAAAAGATGGAGTTAAAATAAGTTATTAAAAATGAAATCCCTTTGTAATAGATGAGTTTTCGTCCGAAACCCTCATACTTCTTATGAGATTGTCCAATTTGTACACGAAGTGCATCCAGTTTTTGCCGTAACCCTCTCAACTCTCTAGAAGTTGCTATGTGGGTGAAATTATGATGTCATGCCAAGTTACAACCCTTTCAGAGTTCATTTGTACTGCTTTTCAAATTCAGGGTCATTTAGTTGAAAATAAATCATTAAATGCCTGAAAAATATCAAATGGAGAGAGAAAGGGTTGAAAATTGATGATGTGCCTTTGAATGGTTCATATTGAACAGACAAAAAGTATGAGGTTAAAATAAGTTATTAAAAATGAAATCCCTTTGTAATAGATGAGTTTTCGTCCGAAACCCTCATACTTCTTATGAGATTGTCCAATTTGTACTCGAAGTGCATCCAGTTTTTGCCGTAACCCTCTCAACTCTCTAGAAGTTGCTATGTGGGAGAAATTATGATGTCATGCCAAGTTACAACCTTTTCAGAGCTCATTTGTATTGCTTTTCAAATTCAGGGTCATTTAGCTCAAAATAAATCATTAAAAGCCTGGAAAATATCAAATGGACTCAGAAAGGGTTGAAAATTGATGATGTGAATTTGAATGGTGCATATTGAACACAAAAAAAGTATGGAGTTAAAATAAGTTATTAAAAATGAAATCCCTTTGTAATAGATGAGTTTTCGTCCGAAACCCTCATACTTCTTATGAGATTGTCCAATTTGTACACGAAGTGCATCCAGTTTTTCCCGTAACCCTCTCAACTCTCTAGAAGTTGCTATGTGTGTGAAATTATGATGTCATGCCAAGTTAAAACCTTTTGAGAGTTCATTTGTATTGCTTTTCAAATTCAGGGTCATTTTGCTCAAAATAAATCATTAAATGCCTGAAAAATATCAAATGAAGTCAGAAAGGGTTGAAAATTGGTGATGTGCCTTTGAATGGTGCATACTTAACACACAAAAAGAATGGATTCAAAATAAGTTATTAAAAATGAAATCCCTTTGTAATAGATGAGTTTTCGTTCGAAACCATCAAACTTCTTATGAGATTGTCCAATTTGTACACGAAGTGCATCCAGTTTTTGCCGTAACCCTCTCAACTCTCTAGAAGTTGCTATGTGGGTGAAATTATGATGTCATGCCAAGTGACAACCTTTTTAGAGTTCATTTGTATTGCGTTTCAAATTCAGGGCCATTTAGCTCAAAATAAATCATTAAATGCCTGAAAAATATTAAATGGACTCAGAAAGGGTTGAAAATTGATGATGTGAATTTGAATGGTGCATATTGAACACAAAAAAAGTATGGAGTTAAAATAAGTTATTAAAAATGAAATACCTTTGTAATAGATGAGTTTTCGTCTGAAACCCTCATACTTCTTATGAGATTGTCCAATTTGTACACAAAGTGCATCCAGTTTTTGCCGTAACCCTCTCAACTCTCTAGAAGTTGCTATGTGGGCGAAATTATGATGTCATGCCAAGTTACAACCTTTTCAGAGTTCATTTGTACTGCTTTTCAAATTCAGGGTCATTTAGCTCAAAATAAATCATTAAATGCCTAAAAAATATCAAATGGACTCAGAAAGGGTCGTAAATTGATTATGTCCCTTTGAATGGTTCATATTGAATGCAAAAAAAGTATGGAGTTAAAATAAGTTATTAAAAATGAAATCCCTTTGTAATAGATGAGTTTTCGTCCGAAACCCTCATACTTCTTATGAGATTGTCCAATTTGTACACGAAGTGCATCCAATTTTTGCCGTAACCCTCTCAACTCTCTAGAAGTTGCTATGTGGGTGAAACTATGATGTCATGCCAAGTTACTACCTTTTCAGAGTTCATTTGCATTGCTTTTCAAATTCAGGGTCATTTAGCTCAAAATAAATCATTAAATGTCTGAAAAATATCAAATGAAGTCACAAAGGGTTGAAAATTGATGATGTGCCTTTGAATGGTGCATAATAAACACACAAAAATTATGGAGTTAAAATAAGTTAATAAAAACGAAATACCTTTGTAATAGATGAGTTTTCGTCCGAAACCCTCATACTTCTTATGAGATTGTCCAATTTTTACACGAAGTGCATCCATTTTTTGCCGTAACCCTCTCAACTCTCTAGAAGTTGCTATGTGGGTGAAATTGTGATGTCATGCCAAGTTACAACCTTTTCAGAGTTCATTTGTACTGCTTTTAAAATTCAGGGTCATTTAGCTCAAAATAAATCATTAAATGCCTAAAAAATATCAAATGGACTCAGAAAGGGTTGAAAATTAATTATGTGCCTTTGAATGGTTCATATTGAACACAAAAAAAGATGGAGTTAAAATAAGTTATTAAAAATGAAATCCCTTTGTAATAGATGAGTTTTCGTCCGAAACCCTCATACTTCTTATGAGATTGTCCAATTTGTACACGAAGTGCATCCAGTTTTTGCCGTAACCCTCTCAACTCTCTAGAAGTTGCTATGTGGGTGAAATTATGATGTCATGCCAAGTTACAACCCTTTCAGAGTTCATTTGTACTGCTTTTCAAATTCAGGGTCATTTAGTTGAAAATAAATCATTAAATGCCTGAAAAATATCAAATGGAGAGAGAAAGGGTTGAAAATTGATGATGTGCCTTTGAATGGTTCATATTGAACAGACAAAAAGTATGAGGTTAAAATAAGTTATTAAAAATGAAATCCCTTTGTAATAGATGAGTTTTCGTCCGAAACCCTCATACTTCTTATGAGATTGTCCAATTTGTACTCGAAGTGCATCCAGTTTTTGCCGTAACCCTCTCAACTCTCTAGAAGTTGCTATGTGGGAGAAATTATGATGTCATGCCAAGTTACAACCTTTTCAGAGCTCATTTGTATTGCTTTTCAAATTCAGGGTCATTTAGCTCAAAATAAATCATTAAAAGCCTGAAAAATATCAAATGGACTCAGAAAGGGTTGAAAATTGATGATGTGAATTTGAATGGTGCATATTGAACACAAAAAAAGTATGGAGTTAAAATAAGTTATTAAAAATGAAATCCCTTTGTAATAGATGAGTTTTCGTCCAAAACCCTCATACTTGTTATGAGATTGTCCAATTTGTACACGAAGTGCATCCAGTTTTTCCCGTAACCCTCTCAACGCTCTAGAAGTTGCTATGTGGGTGAAATTATGATGTCATGCCAAGTTACAACCTTTTCAGAGCTCATTTGTATTGCTTTTCAAATTCAGGGTCATTTAGCTCAAAATAAATCATTAAAAGCCTGGAAAATATCAAATGTACTCAGAAAGGGTTGAAAATTGATGATGTGAATATGAATGGTGCATATTGAACACAAAAAAAGTATGGAGTTAAAATAAGTTATTAAAAATGAAATCCCTTTGTAATAGATGAGTTTTCGTCCGAAACCCTCATACTTCTTATGAGATTGTCCAATTTGTACACGAAGTGCATCCAGTTTTTCCCGTAACCCTCTCAACTCTCTAGAAGTTGCTATGTGGGTGAAATTATGATGTCATGCCAAGTTACAACCTTTTGAGAGTTCATTTGTATTGCTTTTCAAATTCAGGGTCATTTTGCTCAAAATAAATCATTAAATGCCTGAAAAATATCAAATGAAGTCAGAAAGGGTTGAAAATTGGTGATGTGCCTTTGAATGGTGCATACTTAACACACAAAAAGAATGGATTCAAAATAAGTTATTAAAAATGAAATCCCTTTGTAATAGATGAGTTTTCGTTCGAAACCATCAAACTTCTTATGAGATTGTCCAATTTGTACACGAAGTGCATCCAGTTTTTGCCGTAACCCTCTCAACTCTCTAGAAGTTGCTATGTGGGTGAAATTATGATGTCATGCAAAGTGACAACCTTTTTAGAGTTCATTTGTATTGCGTTTCAAATTCAGGGCCATTTAGCTCAAAATAAATCATTAAATGCCTGAAAAATATTAAATGGACTCAGAAAGGGTTGAAAATTGATGATGTGAATTTGAATGGTGCATATTGAACACAAAAAAAGTATGAAGTTAAAATAAGTTATTAAAAATGAAATACCTTTGTAATAGATGAGTTTTCATCTGAAACCCTCATACTTCTTATGAGATTGTCCAATTTGTACACAAAGTGCATCCAGTTTTTGCCGTAACCCTCTCAACTCTCTAGAAGTTGCTATGTGGGCAAAATTATGATGTCATGCCAAGTTACAACCTTTTCAGAGTTCATTTGTACTGCTTTTCAAATTCAGGGTCATTTAGCTCAAAATAAATCATTAAATGCCTGAAAAATATCAAATGGACTCAGAAAGGGTCGTAAATTGATTATGTCCCTTTGAATGGTTCATATTGAACGCAAAAAAAGTATGGAGTTAAAATAAGTTATTAAAAATGAAATCCCTTTGTAATAGATGAGTTTTCGTCCGAAACCCTCATACTTCTTATGAGATTGTCCAATTTGTACACGAAGTGCATCCAATTTTTGCCGTAACCCTCTCAACTCTCTAGAAGTTGCTATGTGGGTGAAACTATGATGTCATGCCAAGTTACTACCTTTTCAGAGTTCATTTGCATTGCTTTTCAAATTCAGGGTCATTTAGCTCAAAATAAATCATTAAATGTCTGAAAAATATCAAATGAAGTCACAAAGGGTTGAAAATTGATGATGTGCCTTTGAATGGTGCATAATAAACACACAAAAATTATGGAGTTAAAATAAGTTAATAAAAACAAAATACCTTTGTAATAGATGAGTTTTCGTCCGAAACCCTCATACTTCTTATGAGATTGTCCAATTTTTACACGAAGTGCATCCATTTTTTGCCGTAACCCTCTCAACTCTCTAGAAGTTGCTATGTGGGTGAAATTGTGATGTCATGCCAAGTTACAACCTTTTCAGAGTTCATTTGTACTGCTTTTCAAATTCAGGGTCATTTAGCTCAAAATAAATCATTAAATGCCTAAAAAATATCAAATGGACTCAGAAAGGGTTGAAAATTAATTATGTGCCTTTGAATGGTTCATATTGAACACAAAAAAAGTATGGAGTTAAAATAAGTTATTAAAAATGAAATCCCTTTGTAATAGATGAGTTTTCGTCCGAAACCCTCATACTTCTTATGAGATTGTCCAATTTGTACATGAAGTGCATCCAGTTTTTGCCGTAACCCTCTCAACTCTCTAGAAGTTGCTATGTGGGTGAAATTATGATGTCATGCCAAGTTACAACCCTTTCAGAGTTCATTTGTACTGCTTTTCAAATTCAGGGTCATTTAGTTGAAAATAAATCATTAAATGCCTGAAAAATATCAAATGGAGAGAGAAAGGGTTGAAAATTGATGATGTGCCTTTGAATGGTTCATATTGAACAGACAAAAAGTATGAGGTTAAAATAAGTTATTAAAAATGAAATCCCTTTGTAATAGATGAGTTTTCGTCGGAAACCCTCATACTTCTTATGAGATTGTCCAATTTGTACACGAAGTGCATCCAGTTTTTGCCGTAACCCTCTCAACTCTCTAGAAGTTGCTATGTGGGAGAAATTATGATGTCATGCCAAGTTACAACCTTTTCAGAGCTCATTTGTATTGCTTTTCAAATTCAGGGTCATTTAGCTCAAAATAAATCATTAAAAGCCTGAAAAATATCAAATGGACTCAGAAAGGGTTGAAAATTGATGATGTGAATTTGAATGGTGCATAGTGAACACAAAAAAAGTATGGAGTTAAAATAAGTTATTAAAAATGAAATCCCTTTGTAATAGATGAGTTTTCGTCCAAAACCCTCATACTTCTTATGAGATTGTCCAATTTGTACCCGAAGTGCATCCAGTTTTTCCCGTAACCCTCTCAACGCTCTAGAAGTTGCTATGTGGGTGAAATTATGATGTCATGCCAAGTTACAACCCTTTCAGAGTTCATTTGTACTGCTTTTCAAATTCAGGGTCATTTAGTTGAAAATAAATCATTAAATGCCTGAAAAATATCAAATGGAGAGAGAAAGGGTTGAAAATTGATGATGTGCCTTTGAATGGTTCATATTGAACAGACAAAAAGTATGAGGTTAAAATAAGTTATTAAAAATGAAATCCCATTGTAATAGATGAGTTTTCGTCCGAAACCCTCATACTTCTTATGAGATTGTCCAATTTGTACACGAAGTGCATCCAGTTTTTGCCGTAACCCTCTCAACTCTCTAGAAGTTGCTATGTGGGAGAAATTATGATGTCATGCCAAGTTACAACCTTTTCAGAGCTCATTTGTATTGCTTTTCAAGTTCAGGGTCATTTAGCTCAAAATAAATCATTAAAAGCCTGAAAAATATCAAATGGACTCAGAAAGGGTTGAAAATTGATGATGTGAATTTGAATGGTGCATATTGAACAAAAAAAAGTATGGAGTTAAAATAAGTTATTAAAAATGAAATCCCTTTGTAATAGATGAGTTTTCGTCCAAAACCCTCATACTTCTTATGAGATTGTCCAATTTGTACACGAAGTGCATCCAGTTTTTCCCGTAACCCTCTCAACGCTCTAGAAGTTGCTATGTGGGTGAAATTATGATGTCATGCCAAGTTACAACCTTTTCAGAGCTCATTTGTATTGCTTTTCAAATTCAGGGTCATTTAGCTCAAAATAAATCATTAAAAGCCTGAAAAATATCAAATGGACTCACAAAGGGTTGAAAATTGATGATGTGAATTTGAATGGTGCATACTTAACACACAAAAAGAATGGATTCAAAATAAGTTATTAAAAATGAAATCCCTTTGTAATAGATGAGTTTTCGTTCGAAACCATCAAACTTCTTATGAGATTGTCCAATTTGTACACGAAGTGCATCCAGTTTTTGCCGTAACCCTCTCAACTCTCTAGAAGTTGCTATGTGGGTGAAATTATGATGTCATGCCAAGTGACAACCTTTTTAGAGTTCATTTGTATTGCGTTTCAAATTCAGGGTCATTTAGCTCAAAATAAATCATTAAATGCCTGAAAAATATTAAATGGACTCACAAAGGGTTGAAAATTGATGATGTCCCTTTGAATGGTTCATATTGAACACAAAAAAAGTATGGAGTTAAAATAAGTTATTAAAAATGAAATCCCTTTGTAATAGATGAGTTTTCGTCCGAAACCCTCATACTTCTTATGAGATTGTCCAATTTGTACACGAAGTGCATCCAATTTTTGCCGTATCCCTCTGAACTCTCTAGAAGTTGCTATGTGGGTGAAACTATGATGTCATGCCAAGTTACTACCTTTTTAGAGTTCATTTGCATTGCTTTTCAAATTCAGGGTCATTTAGCTCAAAATAAAAAGTTAAATGTCTGAAAAATATCAAATGAAGTCACAAAGGGTTGAAAATTAATGATGTGCCTTTGAATGGTGCATATTAAACACACAAAAATTATGGAGTTAAAATAAGTTATTAAAAATTAAATACCTTTGTAATAGATGAGTTTTCGTCCGAAACCCTCATACTTCTTATGAGATTGTCCGATTTGTACACGAAGTGCATCCATTTTTTGCCATAACACTCTCAACTCTCTAGAAGTTGCTATGTGGGTGAAATTGTGATGTCATGCCAAGTTACAACCTTTTCAGAGTTCATTTGTACTGCTTTTCAAATTCAGGGTCATTTAGCTCAAAATAAATCATTAAATGCCTAAAAAATATCAAATGGACTCAGAAAGGGTTGAAAATTAATTATGTGCCTTTGAATGGTTCATATTGAACACAAAAAAAGTATGGAGTTAAAATAAGTTATTACAAAATGAAATCCCTTTGTAATAGATGAGTTTTCGTCCGAAACCCTCATACTTCTTATGAGATTGTCCAATTTGTACACGAAGTGCATCCAGTTTTTGCCGTAACCCTCTCAACTCTCTAGAAGTTGCTATGTGGGTGAAATTATGATGTCATGCCAAGTTACAACCTTTTCAGAGTTCATTTGTACTGCTTTTCAGATTCAGGGTCATTTAGTTAAAAATAAATCATTAAATGCCTGAAAAATATCAAATGGAGTGAGAAAGGGTTGAAAATTGATGATGTGCCTTTGAATGGTTCATATTGAACAGACAAAAAGTATGAGGTTAAAATAAGTTACTAAAAATGAAATCCCTTTGTAATAGATGAGTTTTCGTCCGAAACCCTCATACTTCTTATGAGATTGTCCAATTTGTACACGAAGTGCATCCAGTTTTTGCCGTAACCCTCTCAACTCTCTAGAAGTTGCTATGTGGGTGAAATTATGATGTCATGCCAAGTTACAACCTTTTCAGAGCTCATTTGTATTGCTTTTCAAATTCAGGGTCATTTAGCTCAAAATAAATCATTAAAAGCCTGAAAAATATCAAATGGACTCAGAAAGGGTTGAAAATTGATGATGTGAATTTGAATGGTGCATATTGAACACAAAAAAAGTATGGAGTTAAAATAAGTTATTAAAAATGAAATCCCTTTGTAATAGATGAGTTTTCGTCCAAAACCCTCATACTTCTTATGAGATTGTCCAATTTGTACACGAAGTGCATCCAGTTTTTCCCGTAACCCTCTCAACGCTCTAGAAGTTGCTATGTGGGTGAAATTATGATGTCATGCCAAGTTACAACCTTTTCAGAGCTCATTTGTATTGCTTTTCAAATTCAGGGTCATTTAGCTCAAAATAAATCATTAAAAGCCTGAAAAATATCAAATGGACTCAGAAAGGGTTGAAAATTGATGATGTGAATTTGAATGGTGCATATTGAACACAAAAGAAGTATGGAGTTAAAATAAGTTATTAAAAATGAAATCCCTTTGTAATAGATGAGTTTTCGTCCAAAACCCTCATACTTCTTATGAGATTGTCCAATTTGTACACGAAGTGCATCCAGTTTTTCCCGTAACCCTCTCAACGCTCTAGAAGTTGCTATGTGGGTGAAATTATGATGTCATGCCAAGTTACAACCTTTTCAGAGCTCATTTGTATTGCTTTTCAAATTCAGGGTCATTTAGCTCAAAATAAATCATTAAAAGCCTGAAAAATATCAAATGGACTCAGAAAGGGTTGAAAATTGATGACGTGAATTTGAATGGTGCATACTTAACACACAAAAAGAATGGATTCAAAATAAGTTATTAAAAATGAAATCCCTTTGTAATAGATGAGTTTTCGTTCGAAACCATCAAACTTCTTATGAGATTGTCCAATTTGTACACGAAGTGCATCCAGTTTTTGCCGTAACCCTCTCAACTCTCTAGAAGTTGCTATGTGGGTGAAATTATGATGTCATGCCAAGTGACAACCTTTTTAGAGTTCATTTGTATTGCGTTTCAAATTCAGGGTCATTTAGCTCAAAATAAATCATTAAATGCCTGAAAAATATTAAATGGACTCAGAAAGGGTTGAAAATTGATGATGTCCCTTTGAATGGTTCATATTGAACACAAAAAAGTATGGAGTTAAAATAAGTTATTAAAAATGAAATCCCTTTGTAATAGATGAGTTTTCGTCCGAAACCCTCATACTTCTTATGAGATTGTCCAATTTGTACACGAAGTGCATCCAATTTTTGCCGTAACCCTCTGAACTCTCTAGAAGTTGCTATGTGGGTGAAACTATGATGTCATGCCAAGTTACTACCTTTTTAGAGTTCATTTGCATTGCTTTTCAAATTCAGGGTCATTTAGCTCAAAATAAATCGTTAAATGTCTGAAAAATATCAAATGAAGTCACAAAGGGTTGAAAATTAATGATGTGCCTTGAATGGTGCATATTAAACACACAAAAATTATGGAGTTAAAATAAGTTATTAAAAATTAAATACCTTTGTAATAGATGAGTTTTCGTCCGAAAACCTCATACTTCTTATGAGATTGTCCGATTTGTACACGAAGTGCATCCATTTTTTGCCATAACGCTCTCAACTCTCTAGAAGTTGCTATGTGGGTGAAATTGTGATGTCATGCCAAGTTACAACCTTTTCAGAGTTCATTTGTACTGCTTTTCAAATTCAGGGTCATTTAGCTCAAAATAAATCATTAAATGCCTAAAAAATATCAAATGGACTCAGAAAGGGTTGAAAATTAATTATGTGCCTTTGAATGGTTCATATTGAACACAAAAAAAGTATGGAGTTAAAATAAGTTATTAGAAATGAAATCCCTTTGTAATAGATGAGTTTTCGTCCGAAACCCTCATACTTCTTATGAGATTGTCCAATTTGTACACGAAGTGCATCCAGTTTTTGCCGTAACCCTCTCAACTCTCTAGAAGTTGCTATGTGGGTGAAATTATGATGTCATGCCAAGTTACAACCTTTTCAGAGTTCATTTGTACTGCTTTTCAGATTCAGGGTCATTTAGTTGAAAATAAATCATTAAATGCCTGAAAAATATCAAATGGAGAGAGAAAGGGTTGAAAATTGATGATGTGCCTTTGAATGGTTCATATTGAACAGACAAAAAGTATGAGGTTAAATTAAGTTATTAAAAATGAAATCCCTTTGTAATAGATGAGTTTTCGTCCGAAACCCTCATACTTCTTATGAGATTGTCCAATTTGTACACGAAGTGCATCCAGTTTTTGCCGTAACCCTCTCAACTCTCTAGAAGTTGCTATGTGGGTGAAATTATGATGTCATGCCAAGTTACAACCTTTTCAGAGCTCATTTGTATTGCTTTTCAAATTCAGGGTCATTTAGCTCAAAATAAATCATTAAAAGCCTGAAAAATATCAAATGGACTCAGAAAGGGTTGAAAATTGATGATGTGAATTTGAATGGTGCATATTGAACACAAAAAAGGATGGAGTTAAAATAAGTTATTAAAAATGAAATCCCTTTGTAATAGATGAGTTTTCGTCCAAGACCCTCATACTTCTTATGAGATTGTCCAATTTGTACACGAAGTGCATCCAGTTTTTCCCGTAACCCTCTCAACGCTCTAGAAGTTGCTATGTGGGTGAAATTATGATGTCATGCCAAGTTACAACCTTTTCAGAGCTCATTTGTATTGCTTTTCAAATTCAGGGTCATTTAGCTCAAAATAAATCATTAAAAGCCTGAAAAATATCAAATGGACTCAGAAAGGGTTGAAAATTGATGATGTGAATTTGAATGGTGCATATTGAACACAAAAAAAGTATGGAGTTAAAATAAGTTATTAAAAATGAAATCCCTTTGTAATAGATGAGTTTTCGTCTGAAACCCTTATACTTCTTATGAGATTGTCCAATTTGTACACGAAGTGCATCCAGTTTTTCCCGTAACCCTCTCAACTCTCTAGAAGTTGCTATGTGGGTGAAATTATGATGTCATGCCAAGTTACAACCTTTTGAGAGTTCATTTGTATTGCTTTTCAAATTCAGGGTCATTTAGCTCAAAATAAATCATTAAATGCCTGAAAAATATCAAATGAAGTCAGAAAGGGTTGAAAATTGATGATGTGAATTTGAATGGTGCATATTGAACACAAAAAAAGTATGGAGTTAAAATAAGTTATTAAAAATGAAATCCCTTTGTAATAGATGAGTTTTCGTCTGAAACCCTTATACTTCTTATGAGATTGTCCAATTTGTACACGAAGTGCATCCAGTTTTTCCCGTAACCCTCTCAACTCTCTAGAAGTTGCTATGTGGGTGAAATTATGATGTCATGCCAAGTGACAACCTTTTTAGAGTTCATTTGTATTGCGTTTCAAATTCAGGGTCATTTAGCTCAAAATAAATCATTAAATGCCTGAAAAATATTAAATGGACTCAAAAAGGGTTGAAAATTGATGATGTGAATTTGAATGGTGCATATTGAACACAAAAAAAGTATGGAGTTAAAATAAGTTATTAAAAATGAAATACCTTTGTAATAGATGAGTTTTCGTCTAAAACCCTCATACTTCTTATGAGATTGTCCAATTTGTACACGAAGTGCATCCAGTTTTTGCCGTAACCCTCTCAACTCTCTAGAAGTTGCTATGTGGGCGAAATTATGATGTCATGCCAAGTTACAACCTTTTCAGAGTTCATTTGTACTGCTTTTCAAATTCAGGGTCATTTAGCTCAAAATAAATCATTAAATGCCTGAAAAATATCAAATGGACTCAGAAAGGGTCGTAAATTGATCATATCCCTTTGAATGGTTCATATTGAACACAAAAAAAGTATGGAGTTAAAATAAGTTATTAAAAATGAAATCCCTTTGTAATAGATGAGTTTTCGTCCGAAACACTCATACTTCTTATGAGATTGTCCAATTTGTACACGAAGTGCATCCAATTTTTGCCGTAACCCTCTGAACTCTCTAGAAGTTGGTATGTGGGTGAAACTATGATGTCATGCCAAGTTACTACCTTTTTAGAGTTCATTTGCATTGCTTTTCAAATTCAGGGTCATTTAGCTCAAAATAAATTGTTAAATGTCTGAAAAAAATCAAATGAAGTCACAAAGGGTTGAAAATTGATGATGTGCCTTTGAATGGTGCATATTAAACACACAAAAATTATGGAGTTAAAATAAGTTATTAAAAATGACATACCTTTGTAATAGATGAGTTTTCATCCGAAACCCTCATACTTCTTATGAGATTGTCCGATTTGTACACGAAGTGCATCCATTTTTTGCCGTAACGCTCTCAACTCTCTAGAAGTTGCTATGTGGGTGAAATTGTGATGTCATGCCAAGTTACAACCTTTTCAGAGTTCATTTGTACTGCTTTTCAAATTCAGGGTCATTTAGCTCAAAATAAATCATTAAATGCCTGAAAAATATCAAATGGACTCAGAAAGGGTTGAAAATTAATTATGTGCCTTTGAATGGTTCCTATTGAACACAAAAAAAGTTTGGAGTTAAAATAAGTTATTAAAAATGAAATCCCTTTGTAATAGATGAGTTTTCGTCCGAAACCCTCATACTTCTTATGAGATTGTCCAATTTGTACACGAAGTGCATCCAGTTTTTGCCGTAACCCTCTCAACTCTCTAGAAGTTGCTATGTGGGTGAAATTATGATGTCATGCCAAGTTACAACCTTTTCAGAGTTCATTTGTACTGCTTTTCAGATTCAGGGTCATTTAGTTGTAAATAAATCATTAAATGCCTGAAAAATATCAAATGGAGAGAGAAAGGGCTGAAAATTGTTGATGTGCCTTTTAATGGTTCATATTGAGCACACAAAAAGTATGAGGTTAAAATAAGTTATTAAAAATGAAATCCCTTTGTAATAGATGAGTTTTCGTCCGAAACCCTCATACTTCTTATGAGATTGTTCAATTTGTACACGAAGTGCATCCAGTTTTTGCCGTAACCCTCTCAACTCTCTAGAAGTTTCTATGTGGGTGAAATTATGATGTCATGCCAAGTTACAACCTTTTCAGAGCTCATTTGTATTGCTTTTCAAATTCAGGGTCATTTAGCTCAAAATAAATAATTAAAAGCCTGAAAAATATCAAATGGACTCAGAAAGGGTTGAAAATTGATGATGTGAATTTGAATGGTGCATATTGAACACAAAAAAAGTATGGAGTTAAAATAAGTTAATAAAAATGAAATCCCTTTGTAATAGATGAGTTTTCGTCCGAAACCCCCATACTTCTTATGAGATTGTCCAATTTGTACACGAAGTGCATCCAGTTTTTCCCGTAACCCTCTCAACGCTCTAGAAGTTGCTATGTGGGTGAAATTATGATGTCATGCCAAGTTACAACCTTTTCAGAGCTCATTTGTATTGCTTTTCAAATTCAGGGTCATTTAGCTCAAAATAAATCATTAAAAGCCTGAAAAATATCAAATGGACTTAGAAAGGGTTGAAATTGATGATGTGAATTTTAATGGTGCATATTGAACACAAAAAAATTATGGAGTTAAAATATGTTATTAAAAATGAAATCCCTTTGTAATAGATGAGTTTTCGTCCGAAACCCTCATACTTCTTATGAGATTGTCCAATTTGTACACGAAGTGCATCCAGTTTTTGCCGTAACCCTCTCAACTCTCTAGAAGTTGCTATGTGGGTGAAATTATGATTTCATGCCAAGTTACAACCTTTTCAGAGTTCATTTGTACTGCTTTTCAGATTCAGGGTCATTTAGTTGAAAATAAATCATTAAACGCCTGAAAAATATCAAATGGAGAGAGAAAGGGTTGAAAATTGATGATGTGCCTTTGAATGGTTCATATTGAACACACAAAAAGTATGAGGTTAAAATAAGTTATTAAAAATGAAATCCCTTTGTAATAGATGAGTTTTCGTCCGAAACCCTCATACTTCTTATGAGATTATCCAATTTGTACACGAAGTGCATCCAGTTTTTGCCATAACCCTCTCAACTCTCTAGAAGTTGCTATGTGGGTGAAATTATGATGTCATGCCAAGTTACAACCTTTTCAGAGCTCATTTGTATTACTTTTCAAATTCAGGGTCATTTAGCTCAAAATAAATCATTAAAAGCCTGAAAAATATCAAATGGACTTAGAAAGGGTTGAAAATTGATGATGTGAATTTGAATGGTGAATATTGAACACAAAAAAAGTATGGAGTTAAAATAAGTTATTAAAAATGAAATCCCTTTGTAATAGATGAGTTTTCGTCCGAAACCCTCATACTTCTTATGAGATTGTCCAATTTGTACACGAAGTGCATCCAGTTTTTCCCGTAACCTTCTCAACTCTCTAGAAGTTGCTATGTGGGTGAAATTATGATGTCATGCCAACTTACAACCTTTTCAGAGTTCATTTGTATTGCTTTTCAAATTCAGGGTCATTTAGCTCAAAATAAATCATTAAATGCCTGAAAAATATCAAATGAAGTCAAAAAGGGTTGAAAATTGGTGATGTGCCTTTGAATGGTGCATACTTAACACACAAAAAGAATGGAGTCAAAATAAGTTATTAAAAATGAAATCCCTTTGTAATAGATGAGTTTTCGTCCGAAACCCTCATACTTCTTATGAGATTGTCCAATTTGTACACGAAGTGCATCCAGTTTTTGCTGTAACCCTCTCAACTCTCTAGAAGTTGCTATGTGGGTGAAATTATGATGTCATGCCAAGTTACAACCTTTTCAGAGCTCATTTGTATTGCTTTTCAAATTCAGGGTCATTTAGCTCAAAATAAATCATTAAAAGCCTGAAAAATATCAAATGGACTCAGAAAGGGTTGAAAATTGATGATGTGAATTTGAATGGTGCATATTGAACACAAAAAAAGTATGGAGTTAAAATAAGTTAATAAAAATGAAATCCCTTTGTAATAGATGAGTTTTCGTCCGAAACCCTCATACTTCTTATGAGATTGTCCAATTTGTACACGAAGTGCATCCAGTTTTTCCCGTAACCCTCTCAACGCTCTAGAAGTTGCTATGTGGGTGAAATTATGATGTCATGCCAAGTTACAACCTTTTCAGAGCTCATTTGTATTGCTTTTCAAATTCAGGGTCATTTAGCTCAAAATAAATCATTAAAAGCCTGAAAAATATCAAATGGACTTAGAAAGGGTTGAAAATAGATGATGTGAATTTGAATGGTGCATATTGAACACAAAAAAAGTATGGAGTTAAAATAAGTTATTAAAAATGAAATCCCTTTGTAATAGATGAGTTTTCGTCCGAAACCCTCATACTTCTTATGAGATTGTCCAATTTGTACACGAAGTGCATCCAGTTTTTCCCGTATCCCTCTCAACTCTCTAGAAGTTGTAATGTGGGTGAAATTATGATGTCATGCCAACTTACAACCTTTTCAGAGTTCATTTGTATTGCTTTTCAAATTCAGGGTCATTTACCTCAAAATAAATCATTAAATGCCTGAAAAATCTCAAATGAAGTCAGAAAGGGTTGAAAATTGGTGATGTGCCTTTGAATGGTGCATACTTAACACACACAAAGAATGGAGTCAAAATAAGTTATTAAAAATGAAATCCCTTTCTAATAGATGAGTTTTCGTGCGAAGCCATCAAACTTCTTATGAGATTGTCCAATTTGTACACGAAGTGCATCCAGTTTTTGCCGTAACCCTCTCAAATCTCTAGAAGTTGCCATGTGGGTGAAATTATGATGTCATACCAAGTTACAACCTTTTCAGAGTTCATTTGTATTGCTTTTCAAATTCAGGGTCATTTAGCTCAAAATAAATCATTAAATGCATGAAAAATATCAAATGAAGTCTGAAAGGGTTGAAAATTGGTGATGTGCCTTTGAATGGTGCATACTTAACACACAAAAAGAATGGAGTCAAAATAAGTTATTAAAAATCAAATCCCTTTGTAATAGATGAGTTTTCGTGCGAAACCATCAAACTTCTTATGAGATCGTCCAATTTGTACACGAAGTGCATCCAGTTTTTGCCGTAACCCTCTCAACTCTCTAGAAGTTGCTATGTGGGTGAAATTATGATGTCATGACAAGTGACAACCTTTTCAGAGTTCATTTGTATTGCGTTTCAAATTCAGGGTCATTTAGCTCAAAATAAATCATTAAATGCCTGAAAAATATTAAATGTACTCAGAAAGGGTTGAAAATTGATGATGTGAATTTGAATGGTGCATATTGAACACAAAAAAAGTATGGAGTTAAAATAATTTATTAAAAATGAAATACCTTTGTAGTAGATGAGTTTTCGTCCGAAACCCTCATACTTCTTATGAGATTGTCCAATTTGTACACGAAGTGCATCCAGTTTTTGCCGTAACCCTCTCAACTCTCTAGAAGTTGCTATGTGGGCGAAATTATGATGTCATGCCAAGTTACAACCTTTTCAGAGTTCATTTGTACTGCTTTTCAAATTCAGGGTCATTTGGCTCAAAATAAATCATTAAATGCCTGAAAAATATCAAATGGACTCAGAAAGGGTCGTAAATTGATTATGTCCCTTTGAATGGTTCATATTGAACACAAAAAAAGTATGGAGTTAAAATAAGTTATTAAAAATGAAATCCCTTTGTAATAGATGAGTTTTCGTCCGAAACCCTCATACTTCTTGTGAGATTGTCCAATTTGTACACGAAGTGCATCCAATTTTTGCCGTAACCCTCTCAACTCTCTAGAAGTTGCTATGTGGGTGAAACTATGATGTCATGCCAAGTTACTACCTTTTCAGAGTTCATTTGCCTTGCTTTTCAAATTCAGGGTCATTTAGCTCAAAATAAATCATTAAATGTCTGAAAAATATCAAATGAAGTCACAAAGGGTTGAAAATTGATGATGTGCCTTTGAATGGTGCATATTAAACACACAAAAATTATGGAGTTAAAATAAGTTATTAAAAATGAAATACCTTTGTAATAGATGAGTGTTCGTCCCAAACCCTCAAACTTCTTATGAGATTGTCCAATTTGTACACGAAGTGCATCCATTTTTTGCCGTAACTCTCTCAACTCTCTAGAAGTTGCTATGTGGGTGAAATTGTGATGTCATGCCCAGTTACAACCTTTTCAGAGTTCATTTGTACTGCTTTTCAAATTCAGGGTCATTTAGCTCAAAATAAATCATTAAATGCCTGAAAAATATCAAATGGACGCAGAAAGGGTTGAAAATTAATTATGTGGCTTTGAATGCTTCATATTGAACACAAAAAAAAGTATGGAGTTAAAATAACTTATTAAAAATGAAATCCCTTTGTAATAGATGAGTTTTCGTCCGAAACCCTCATACTTCTTATGAGATTGTCCAATTTGTACACCCAGTTTTTGCCGTAACCCTCTCAACTCTCTAGAAGTTGCTATGTGGGTGAAATTATGATGTCATGCCAAGTTACAACCTTGTCAGAGCTCATTTGTATTGCTTTTCAAATTCAGGGTCATTTAGCTCAAAATAAATCATTAAAAGCCTGAAAAATATCAAATGGACTCAGAAAGGCTTGAAAATTGATGATGTGAATTTGAATGGTGCATATTGAACACAAAAAAAGTATGGAGTTAAAATAAGTTATTAAAAATGAAATCCCTTTGTAATAGATGAGTTTTCGTCCGAAACCCTCATACTTCTTATGAGATTGTCCAATTTGTACACAAAGTGCATCCAGTTTTTCCCCTAACCCTCTCAATGCTCTAGAAGTTGCTATGTGGGTGAAATTATGATGTCATGCCAAGTTACAACCTTTTCAGAGCTCATTTGTATTGCTTTTCAAATTCAGGGTCATTTAGCTCAAAATAAATCATTAAAAGCGTGAAAAATATCAAATGGACTCATAAAGGGTTGAAAATTGATGATGTGCCTTTGAATGGTTCATATTGAACACAAAAAAAGTATGGAGTTAATATAAGTTATTAAAAATGAAATCCCTTTGTAATAGATGAGTTTTCGTCCGAAACCCTCATACTTCTTATGAGATTGTCCAATTTGTACACGAAGTGCATCCAGTTTTTCCCGTAACCCTCTCAACTCTCTAGAAGTTGCTATGTGGGTGAAATTATGATGTCATGCCAAGTTACAACCTTTTCAGAGTTCATTTGTATTGCTTTTCAAATTCAGGGTCATTTAGCTCAAAATAAATCATTAAATGCCTGAAAAATATCAAATGAAGTCAGAAAGGGTTGAAAATTGGTGATGTGCCTTTGAATGGTGCATACATAACACACTAAAAGAATGGAGTCAAAATAAGTTATTAAAAATGAAATCCCTTTGTAATAGATGAGTTTTCGTGCGAAACCATCAAACTTCTTATGGGATTGTCCAATTTGTACACGAAGTGCATCCAGTTTTTGCCGTAACCCTCTGAACTCTCTAGAAGTTGCTATGTGGGTGAAATTATGATGTCATGCCAAGTGTTAACCTTTTCAGAGTTCATTTCTATTGCGTTTCAAATTCAGGGTCATTTAGCTCAAAATAAATCATTAAATGCCTGAAAAATATTAAATGGACTCAGAAAGGGTTGAAAATTGATGATGTGAATTTGAATGGTGCATATTGAACACAAAAAAAGTATGGAGTTAAAATAAGTTATTAAAAATGAAATACCTTTGTAATAGATGAGTTTTCGTGCGAAACCCTCATACTTCTTATGAGATTGTCCAATTTGTACACGAAGTGCATCCAGTTTTTGCCGTAACCCTCTCAACTCTCTAGAAGTTGCTATGTGGGCGAAATTATGATGTCATGCCAAGTTACAACCTTTTCAGAGTTCATTTGTACTGCTTTTCAAATTCAGGGTCATTTAGCTCAAAATAAATCATTAAATGCCTAAAAATATCAAATGGACTCAGAAAGGGTCGTAAATTGATTATGTCCCTTTGAATGGTTCGTATTGAACACAAAAAAAGTATGGAGTTAAAATAAGTTATTAAAAATGAAATTCCTTGGTAATAGATGAGTTTTCGTCCGAAACCCTCATACTTCTTATGAGATTGTCCAATTTGTACACGAAGTGCATCCAATTTTTGCCGTAACCCTCTCAACTCTCTAGAAGTTGCTATGTGGGTGAAACTATGATGTCCTGCCAAGTTACTACCTTTTCAGAGTTCATTTGCATTGCTTTTCAAATTCAGGGTCATTTAGCTCAAAATAAATCATTAAAAGCGTGAAAATATCAAATAAAGTCAGAAAGGGTTGAAAATTGATGATGTGCCTTTGAATGGTTCATATTGAACACAAAAAAAGTATGGAGTTAATATAAGTTATTAAAAATGAAATCCCTTTGTAATAGATGAGTTTTCGTCCGAAACCCTCATACTTCCTATGAGATTGTCCAATTTGTACACGAAGTGCATCCAGTTTTTGCCGTAACCCTCTCAACTCTCTAGAAGTTGCTATGTGGGTGAAATTATGATGTCATGCCAAGTTACAACCTTTTCAGAGTTCATTTGTACTGCTTTTCAGATTCAGGGTCATTTGGTTGAAAATAAATCATTAAATGCCTGACAAATATCAAATGGAGAGAGAAAGGGTTGAAAATTGATGATGTGCCTTTGAATGGTTCATATTGAACACACAAAAAGTATGAGGTTAAAATAAGTTATTAAAAATGAAATCCCTTTGTAATAGATGAGTTTTCGTCCGAAACCCTCATACTTCTTATGAGATTGTCCAATTTGTACACGAAGTGCATCCAGTTTTTGCCGTAACCCTCTCAACTCTCTAGAAGTTGCTATGTGGGTGAAATTATGATGTCATGCCAAGTTACAACCTTTTCAGAGTTCATTTGTATTGCTTTTCAAATTCAGGGTCATTTAGCTCAAAATAAATCATTAAATGCCTGAAAAATATCAAATGGACTCAGAAAGGGTCGTAAATTGATTATGTCCCTTTGAATGGTTCGTATTGAACACAAAAAAAGTATGGAGTTAAAATAAGTTATCAAAAATGAAATTCCTTTGTAATAGATGAGTTTTCGTCTGAAACCCTCATACTTCTTATGAGATTGTCCAATTTGTACACGAAGTGCATCCAATTTTTGCCGTAACCCTCTCAACTCTCTAGAAGTTGCTATGTGGGTGAAACTATGATGTCATGCCAAGTTACTACCTTTTCAGAGTTCATTTGCATTGCTTTTCAAATTCAGGGTCATTTAGCTCAAAATAAATCATTAAATGCATGAAAATATCAAATAAAGTCACAAAGGGTTCAAAATTGATGATGTGCCTTTGAATGGTGCACATTGAACACAAAAAAAGTATGGAGTTAAAATAAGTTATTAAAAATGAAATCCCTTTGTAATAGATGAGTTTTCGTCCGAAACCCTCATACTTCTTATGAGATTGTCCAATTTGTACACGAAGTGCATCTAGTTTTTGCCGTAACCCTCTCAACTCTCTAGAAGTTGCTATGTGGGTGAAATTATGATGTCATGCCAAGTTACAACCTTTTCAGAGTTCATTTGTACTGCTTTTCAGATTCAGGGTCATTTAGTTGAAAATAAATCATTAAATGCCTGAAAAATATCAAATGGAGAGAGAAAGGGTTGAAAATTGATGATGTGCCTTTGAATGGTTCATATTGAACACACAAAAAGTATGAGGTTAAAATAAGTTCTTAAAAATGAAATCCCTTCGTAATAGATGAGTTTTCGTCCGAAACCCTCATACTTCTTATGAGATTGTCCAATTTGTACACGAAGTGCATCCAGTTTTTGCCGTAACCCTCTCAACTCTCTAGAAGTTGCTGTGTGGGTGAAATTATGATGTCATGCCAAGTTACAACCTTTTCAGAGTTCATTTGTATTGCTTTTCAAATTCAGGGTCATTTAGCTCAAAATAAATCATTAAATGCCTGAAAAATATCAAATGGACTCAAAAAGGGTCGTAAATTGATTATGTCCCTTTGAATAGTTCGTATTGAACACAAAAAAAGTATGGAGTTAAAATAAGTTATTACAAATGAAATTCCTTTGTAATAGATGAGTTTTCGTCCGAAACCCTCATACTTCTTATGAGATTGTCCAATTTGTACACGAAGTGCATCCAATTTTTGCCGTAACCCTCTCAACTCTCTAGAAGTTGCTATGTGGGTGAAACTATGATGTCATGCCAAGTTACTACCTTTTCAGAGTTCATTTGCATTCCTTTTCAAATTCAGGGTCATTTAGCTCAAATAAATCATTAAATCCATGAAAATATCAAATAAAGTCAGAAAGGGTTGAAAATTGATGATGTGCCTTTGAATGGTGCACATTGAACACAAAAAAAGTATGGAGTTAAAATAAGTTATTAAAAATGAAATCCCTTTGTAATAGATGAGTTTTCGTCCGAAACCCTCATACTTCTTATGAGATTGTCCAATTTGTACACGAAGTGCATCCAGTTTTTGCCGTAACCCTCTCAACTCTCTAGAAGTTGCTATGTGGGTGAAATTATGATGTCATGCCAAGTTACAACCTTTTCAGAGCTCATTTGTATTGCTTTTCAAATTCAGGGTCATTTAGCTCAAAATAAATCATTAAAAGCCTGAAAAATATCAAATGGACTCAGAAAGGGTTGAAAATTGATGATGTGAATTTGAATGGTGCATATTGAACCCAAAAAAAGTATGGAGCTAAAATAAGTTATTAAAAATGAAATCCCTTTGTAATAGATAAGTTTTCGTCCAAAACCCTCATACTTCTTATGAGATTGTCCAATTTGTACACGAAGTGCATCCAGTTTTTGCCGTAACCCTCTCAACTCTCTAGAAGTTGCTATGTGGGTGAAATTATGATGTCATGCCAAGTTACAACCTTTTCAGAGTTCATTTGTACTGCTTTTCAGATTCAGGGTCATTTAGTTGAAAATAAATCATTAAATGCCTGAAAAATATCAAATGGAGAGAGAAAGGGTTGAAAATTGATGATGTGCCTTTGAATGGTTCATATTGAACACACAAAAAGTATGAGGTTAAAATAAGTTCTTAAAAATGAAATCCCTTTGTAATAGATGAGTTTTCGTCCGAAACCCTCATACTTCTTATGAGATTGTCCAATTTGTACACGAAGTGCATCCAGTTTTTGCCGTAACCCTCTCAACTCTCTAGAAGTTGCTATGTGGGTGAAATTATGATGTCATGCCAAGTTACAACCTTTTCAGAGTTCATTTGTATTGCTTTTCAAATTCAGGGTCATTTAGCTCAAAATAAATCATTAAATGCCTGAAAAATATCAAATGGACTCAAAAAGGGTCGTAAATTGATTATGTCCCTTTGAATAGTTCGTATTGAACACAAAAAAAGTATGGAGTTAAAATAAGTTATTACAAATGAAATTCCTTTGTAATAGATGAGTTTTCGTCCGAAACCCTCATACTTCTTATGAGATTGTCCAATTTGTACACGAAGTGCATCCAATTTTTGCCGTAACCCTCTCAACTCTCTAGAAGTTGCTATGTGGGTGAAACTATGATGTCATGCCAAGTTACTACCTTTTCAGAGTTCATTTGCATTCCTTTTCAAATTCAGGGTCATTTAGCTCAAATAAATCATTAAATCCATGAAAATATCAAATAAAGTCAGAAAGGGTTGAAAATTGATGATGTGCCTTTGAATGGTGCACATTGAACACAAAAAAAGTATGGAGTTAAAATAAGTTATTAAAAATGAAATCCCTTTGTAATAGATGAGTTTTCGTCCGAAACCCTCATACTTCTTATGAGATTGTCCAATTTGTACACGAAGTGCATCCAGTTTTTGCCGTAACCCTCTCAACTCTCTAGAAGTTGCTATGTGGGTGAAATTATGATGTCATGCCAAGTTACAACCTTTTCAGAGCTCATTTGTATTGCTTTTCAAATTCAGGGTCATTTAGCTCAAAATAAATCATTAAAAGCCTGAAAAATATCAAATGGACTCAGAAAGGGTTGAAAATTGATGATGTGAATTTGAATGGTGCATATTGAACCCAAAAAAAGTATGGAGCTAAAATAAGTTATTAAAAATGAAATCCCTTTGTAATAGATAAGTTTTCGTCCAAAACCCTCATACTTCTTATGAGATTGTCCAATTTGTACACGAAGTGCATCCAGTTTTTGCCGTAACCCTCTCAACTCTCTAGAAGTTGCTATGTGGGTGAAATTATGATGTCATGCCAAGTTACAACCTTTTCAGAGTTCATTTGTACTGCTTTTCAGATTCAGGGTCATTTAGTTGAAAATAAATCATTAAATGCCTGAAAAATATCAAATGGAGAGAGAAAGGGTTGAAAATTGATGATGTGAATTTGAATGGTTCATATTGAACACACAAAAAGTATGAGGTTAAAATAAGTTCTTAAAAATGAAATCCCTTTGTAATAGATGAGTTTTCGTCCGAAACCCTCATACTTCTTATGAGATTGTCCAATTTGTACACGAAGTGCATCCAGTTTTTGCCGTAACCCTCTCAACTCTCTAGAAGTTGCTATGTGGGTGAAATTATGATGTCATGCCAAGTTACAACCTTTTCAGAGTTCATTTGTATTGCTTTTCAAATTCAGGGTCATTTAGCTCAAAATAAATCATTAAATGCCTGAAAAATATCAAATGGACTCAAAAAGGGTCGTAAATTGATTATGTCCCTTTGAATAGTTCGTATTGAACACAAAAAAAGTATGGAGTTAAAATAAGTTATTACAAATGAAATTCCTTTGTAATAGATGAGTTTTCGTCCGAAACCCTCATACTTCTTATGAGATTGTCCAATTTGTACACGAAGTGCATCCAGTTTTTGCCGTAACCCTCTCAACTCTCTAGAAGTTGCTATGTGGGTGAAATTATGATGTCATGCCAAGTTACAACCTTTTCAGAGTTCATTTGTATTGCTTTTCAAATTCAGGGTCATTTAGCTCAAAATAAATCATTAAATGCCTGAAAAATATCAAATGGACTCAGAAAGGGTCTGAAAATTGATTATGTGCCTTTGAATGGTTCAGTATTGAACACAAAAAAAGTATGGAGTTAAAATAAGTTATTAAAAATGAAATCCCTTTGTAATAGATGAGTTTTCGTCTGAAACCCTCATACTTCTTATGAGATTGTCCAATTTGTACACGAAGTGCATCCAAGTTTTTGCCGTAACCCTCTCAACTCTCTAGAAGTTGCTATGTGGGTGAAACTATGATGTCATGCCAAGTTACTAACCTTTTCAGAGTTCATTTGCATTGCTTTTCAAATTCAGGGTCATTTAGCTCAAAATAAATCATTAAATGCCTGAAAATATCAAATGAAGTCACAAAGGGTTCAAAATTGATGATGTGCCTTTGAATGGTGCATATTGAACACAAAAAAAGTATGGAGTTAAAATAAGTTATTAAAAATGAAATCCCTTTGTAATAGATGAGTTTTCGTCCGAAACCCTCATACTTCTTATGAGATTGTCCAATTTGTACACGAAGTGCATCCTAGTTTTTGCCGTAACCCTCTCAACTCTCTAGAAGTTGCTATGTGGGTGAAATTATGATGTCATGCCAAGTTACAACCTTTTCAGAGTTCATTTGTACTGCTTTTCAGATTCAGGGTCATTTAGTTGAAAATAAATCATTAAATGCCTGAAAAATATCAAATGGAGAGAGAAAGGGTTGAAAATTGATGATGTGCCTTTGAATGGTTCATATTGAACACACAAAAAGTATGAGGTTAAAATAAGTTCTTAAAAATGAAATCCCTTTGTAATAGATGAGTTTTCGTCCGAAACCCTCATACTTCTTATGAGATTGTCCAATTTGTACACGAAGTGCATCCAGTTTTTGCCGTAACCCTCTCAACTCTCTAGAAGTTGCTATGTGGGTGAAATTATGATGTCATGCCAAGTTACAACCTTTTCAGAGTTCATTTGTATTGCTTTTCAAATTCAGGGTCATTTAGCTCAAAATAAATCATTAAATGCCTGAAAAATATCAAATGGACTCAAAAAGGGTCGTAAATTGATTATGTCCCTTTGAATAGTTCGTATTGAACACAAAAAAAGTATGGAGTTAAAATAAGTTATTACAAATGAAATTCCTTTGTAATAGATGAGTTTTCGTCCGAAACCCTCATACTTCTTATGAGATTGTCCAATTTGTACACGAAGTGCATCCAATTTTTGCCGTAACCCTCTCAACTCTCTAGAAGTTGCTATGTGGGTGAAACTATGATGTCATGCCAAGTTACTACCTTTTCAGAGTTCATTTGCATTCCTTTTCAAATTCAGGGTCATTTAGCTCAAATAAATCATTAAATCCATGAAAATATCAAATAAAGTCAGAAAGGGTTGAAAATTGATGATGTGCCTTTGAATGGTGCACATTGAACACAAAAAAAGTATGGAGTTAAAATAAGTTATTAAAAATGAAATCCCTTTGTAATAGATGAGTTTTCGTCCGAAACCCTCATACTTCTTATGAGATTGTCCAATTTGTACACGAAGTGCATCCAGTTTTTGCCGTAACCCTCTCAACTCTCTAGAAGTTGCTATGTGGGTGAAATTATGATGTCATGCCAAGTTACAACCTTTTCAGAGCTCATTTGTATTGCTTTTCAAATTCAGGGTCATTTAGCTCAAAATAAATCATTAAAAGCCTGAAAAATATCAAATGGACTCAGAAAGGGTTGAAAATTGATGATGTGAATTTGAATGGTGCATATTGAACCCAAAAAAAGTATGGAGCTAAAATAAGTTATTAAAAATGAAATCCCTTTGTAATAGATAAGTTTTCGTCCAAAACCCTCATACTTCTTATGAGATTGTCCAATTTGTACACGAAGTGCATCCAGTTTTTGCCGTAACCCTCTCAACTCTCTAGAAGTTGCTATGTGGGTGAAATTATGATGTCATGCCAAGTTACAACCTTTTCAGAGTTCATTTGTACTGCTTTTCAGATTCAGGGTCATTTAGTTGAAAATAAATCATTAAATGCCTGAAAAATATCAAATGGAGAGAGAAAGGGTTGAAAATTGATGATGTGCCTTTGAATGGTTCATATTGAACACACAAAAAGTATGAGGTTAAAATAAGTTCTTAAAAATGAAATCCCTTTGTAATAGATGAGTTTTCGTCCGAAACCCTCATACTTCTTATGAGATTGTCCAATTTGTACACGAAGTGCATCCAGTTTTTACCGTAACCCTCTCAACTCTCTAGAAGTTGCTATGTGGGTGAAATTATGATGTCATGCCAAGTTACAACCTTTTCAGAGTTCATTTGTATTGCTTTTCAAATTCAGGGTCATTTAGCTCAAAATAAATCATTAAATGCCTGAAAAATATCAAATGGACTCAAAAAGGGTCGTAAATTGATTATGTCCCTTTGAATAGTTCGTATTGAACACAAAAAAAGTATGGAGTTAAAATAAGTTATTACAAATGAAATTCCTTTGTAATAGATGAGTTTTCGTCCGAAACCCTCATACTTCTTATGAGATTGTCCAATTTGTACACGAAGTGCATCCAGTTTTTGCCGTAACCCTCTCAACTCTCCAGAAGTTGCTATGTGGGTGAAATTATGATGTCACGCCAAGTTACTACCTTTTCAGAGTTCATTTGCATTGCCTTTTCAAATTCAGGGTCATTTAGCTCAAAATAAATCATTAAATGCATGAAAATATCAAATAAAGTCAGAAAGGGTTGAAAATTGATGATGTGCCTTTGAATGGTGCACATTGAACACAAAAAAAGTATGGAGTTAAAATAAGTTATTAAAAATGAAATCCCTTTGTAATAGATGAGTTTTCGTCCGAAACCCTCATACTTCTTATGAGATTGTCCAATTTGTACACGAAGTGCATCCAGTTTTTGCCGTAACCCTCTCAACTCTCTAGAAGTTGCTATGTGGGTGAAATTATGATGTCATGCCAAGTTACAACCTTTTCAGAGCTCATTTGTATTGCTTTTCAAATTCAGGGTCATTTAGCTCAAAATAAATCATTAAAAGCCTGAAAAATATCAAATGGACTCAGAAAGGGTTGAAAATTGATGATGTGAATTTGAATGGTGCATATTGAACCCAAAAAAAGTATGGAGTTAAAATAAGTTATTAAAAATGAAATCCCTTTGTAATAGATGAGTTTTCGTCCGAAACCCTCCTACTTCTTATGAGATTGTCCAATTTGTACACGAAGTGCATCCAGTTTTTGCCGTAACCCTCTCAACTCTCTAGAAGTTGCTATGTGGGTGAAATTATGATGTCATGCCAAGTTACAACCTTTTCAGAGTTCATTTGTATTGCTTTTCAAATTCAAGGGTCATTTAGCTTCAAAATAAATCATTAAATGCCTGAAAAATATCAAATGAGATCAGAAAGGGTTGAAAATTGATGATGTGCATTTGAATGGTTCATATTGAACACACAAAAAGTATGGAGGTTAAAATAAGTTATTAAAAATGAAATCCCTTTGTAATAGATGAGTTTTCGTCCGAAACCCTCATACTTCTTATGAGATTGTCCAATTTGTACACGAAGTGCATCCAGTTTTTGCCGTAACCCTCTCAACTCTCTAGAAGTTGCTATGTGGGTGAAATTATGATGTCATGCCAAGTTACAACCTTTTCAGAGTTCATTTGTATTGCTTTTCAAATTCAGGGTCATTTAGCTCAAAATAAATCATTAAATGCCTGAAAAATATCAAATGGACTCAGAAAGGGTTGAAAATTGATGATGTGCCTTTGAATAGGTGCATATTGAACACAAAAAAGTATGGAGTTAAAATAAGTTATTACAAATGAAATTCCGTTTGTAATAGATGAGTTTTCGTCCGAAACCCTCATACTTCTTATGAGATTGTCCAATTTGTACACGAAGTGCATCCAGTTTTTGCCGTAACCCTCTCAACTCTCTAGAAGTTGCTATGTGGGTGAAACTTATGATGTCATGCCAAGTTACTAACCTTTTCAGAGTTCATTTGCTATTGCGTTTCAAATTCAGGGTCATTTAGCTCAAATAAATCATTAAATGCCTGAAAAATATCAAATGGACTCAGAAAGGGTTCAAAATTGTTGATGTGAATTTGAATGGTGCATATTGAACACAAAAATAGTATGGAGTTAAAATAAGTTATTAAAAATGAAATACCTCTTGAATAGATGAGTTTTCGTCCGAAACCCTCATACTTCTTATGAGATTGTCCAATTTGTACACGAAGTGCATCCAGTTTTTGCCGTAACCCTCTCAACTCTCTAGAAGTTGCTATGTGGGTGAAATTATGATGTCATGCCAAGTTACAACCTTTTCAGAGTTCATTTGTATTGCTTTTCAAATTCAGGGTCATTTAGCTCAAAATAAATCATTAAAAGCCTGAAAAATATCAAATGGACTCAGAAAGGGTTGAAAATTGATGATGTGAATTTGAATGGTGCATATTGAACACAAAAAAAGTATGGAGTTAAAATAAGTTATTAAAAATGAAATCCCTTTGTAATAGATGAGTTTTCGTCCGAAACCCTCATACTTCTTATGAGATTGTCCAATTTGTACACGAAGTGCATCCAGTTTTTGCCGTAACCCTCTCAACTCTCTAGAAGTTGCTATGTGGGTGAAATTATGATGTCATGCCAAGTTACAACCTTTTCAGAGTTCATTTGTACTTGCTTTTCAAATTCAGGGTCATTTAGCTCAAAATAAATCATTAAATGCCTGAAAAATATCAAATGAGACTCAGAAAGGGTTGAAAATTGATGATGTGCCTTTGAATGGTTCATATTGAACACACAAAAAGTATGGAGTTAAAATAAGTGATTAAAAATGAAATCCCTTTGTAATAGATGAGTTTTCGTCCGAAACCCTCATACTTCTTATGAGATTGTCCAATTTGTACACGAAGTGCATCCAGTTTTTGCCGTAACCCTCTCAACTCTCTAGAAGTTGCTATGTGGGTGAAATTATGATGTCATGCCAAGTTAGCAACCTTTTCAGAGTTCATTTGTATTGCTTTTCAAATTCAGGGTCATTTAGCTCAAAATAAATCATTAAATGCCTGAAAAATATCAAATGGACTCAGAAAGGGTCGTAAATTGATTATGTGCCTTTGAATGGTTCATATTGAACACAAAAAAAGTATGGAGTTAAAATAAGTTATTAAAAATGAAATTCCTTTGTAATAGATGAGTTTTCGTCCGAAACCCTCATACTTCTTATGAGATTGTCCAATTTTTACACGAAGTGCATCCAATTTTTGCCGTAACCCTCTCAACTCCCTAGAAGTTGCTATGTGGGTGAAACTATGATGTCATGCCAAGTTACTACCTTTTCAGAGTTCATTTGCATTGCTTTTCAAATTCAGGATCATTTAGCTCGAAATAAATCATTAAATGCATGAAAATATCAAATAAAGTCAGAAAGGGTTGAAAATTGATGATGTGCCTTTGAATGGTGCACATTGAACACAAAAAAAAGTATGGAGTTAAAATAAGTTATTAAAAATGAAATCCCTTTGTAATAGATGAGTTTTCGTCCGAAACCCTCATACTTCTGATGAGATTGTCCAATTTGTACACGAAGTGCATCCAGTTTTTGCCGTAACCCTCTCAACTCTCTAGAAGTTGCTATGTGGGTGAAATTATGATGTCATGCCAAGTTACAACCTTTTCAGAGCTCATTTGTATTGCTTTTCAAATTCAGGGTCATTTAGCTCAAAATAAATCATTAAATGCCTGAAAAATATCAAATGGACTCAGAAAGGGTGTAAATTGATGATGTGCATTTGAATGGTGCATATTGAACCCAAAAAAAGTATGGAGTTAAAATAAGTTATTAAAAATGAAATCCTTTGTAATAGATGAGTTTTCGTCCGAAACCCTCATACTTCTTATGAGATTGTCCAATTTGTACACGAAGTGCATCCAGTTTTTGCCGTAACCCTCTCAACTCTCCAGAAGTTGCTATGTGGGTGAAATTATGATGTCACGCCAAGTTACTACCTTTTCAGAGTTCATTTGCATTGCTTTTCAAATTCAGGGTCATTTAGCTCAAAATAAATCATTAAATGCATGAAAATATCAAATAAAGTCAGAAAGGGTTGAAAATTGATGATGTGCCTTTGAATGGTGCATATTGAACACAAAAAAAGTATGGAGTTAAAATAAGTTATTTAAAATGAAATCCCTTTGTAATAGATGAGTTTTCGTCCGAAACCCTCATACTTCTTATGAGATTGTCCAATTTGTACACGAAGTGCATCCAGTTTTTGCCGTAATCCTCTCAACTCTCTAGAAGTTGCTATGTGGGTGAAATTATGATGTCATGCCAAGTTACAACCTTTTCAGAGCTCATTTGTATTGCTTTTCAAATTCAGGGTCATTTAGCTCAAAATAAATCATTAAAAGCCTGAAAAATATCAAATGGACTCAGAAAGGGTTGAAAATTGATGATGTGAATTTGAATGGTGCATATTGAACCCAAAAAAAGTATGGAGTTAAAATAAGTTATTAAAAATGAAATCCCTTTGTAATAGATAAGTTTTCGTCCAAAACCCTCATACTTCTTATGAGATTGTCCAATTTGTACACGAAGTGCATCCAGTTTTTGCCGTAATCCCTCTCAACTCTCTAGAAGTTGCTATGTGGGTGAAATTATGATGTCATGCCAAGTTACAACCTTTTCAGAGTTCATTTGCTATTGCTTTTCAAATTCAGGGTCATTTAGCTCAAAATAAATCATTAAATGCCTGAAAAATATCAAATGGACTCAGAAAGGGTTGAAAATTGATGATGTGACTTTGAATGGTGCATAGTTGAACACAAAAAAGTATGGAGTTAAAATAAGTTATGAAAAATGAAATCCCTTTGTAATAGATGAGTTTTCGTCCGAAACCCTCATACTTCTTATGAGATTGTCCAATTTGTACACGAAGTGCATCCAGTTTTTGCCAGTAACCCTCTCAACTCTCTAGAAGTTGCTATGTGGGTGAAATTATGATGTCATACCAAGTTACAACCTTTTCAGAGTTCATTTGCATTGCTTTTCAAATTCAAGGTCATTTAGCTCAAAATAAATCATTAAATGCCTGAAAAATATCAAATGAAGTCAGAAAGGGTTGAAAATTGGTGATGTGCCTTTGAATGGTGCATACTTAACACACAAAAATAATGGAGTCAAAATAAGTTATTAAAAATGAAATCCGTTTGTAATAGATGAGTTTTCGTGCGAAACCATCAAACTTCTTATGAGATTGTCCAATTTGTACACGAAGTGCATCCAGTTTTTGCCGTAACCCTCTCAACTCTCTAGAAGTTGCTATGTGGGTGAAATTATGATGTCATGCCAAGTGATAACCTTTTCAGAGTTCATTTCTATTGCGTTTCAAATTCAGGGTCATTTAGCTCAAAATAAATCATTAAATGCCTGAAAAATATTAAATGGACTCAGAAAGGGTTGAAAATTGATGATGTGAATTTGAATGGTGCATATTGAATACAAAAAAAGTATGGAGTTAAAATAAGTTATTAAAAATGAAATACCTTTGTAATAGATGAGTTTTCGTCCGAAACCCTCATACTTCTTATGAGATTGTCCAATTTGTACACGAAGTGCATCCAGTTTTTGCCGTAACCCTCTCAACTCTCTAGAAGTTGCTATGTGGGTGAAATTGTGATGTCATGCCAACTTACAACCTTTTCAGAGCTCATTTGTATTGCTTTTCAAATTCAGGGTCATTTAGCTCAAAATAAATCATTAAAAGCCTGAAAAATATCAAATGGACTCAGAAAGGGTTGAAAATTGATGATGTGAATTTGAATGGTGCATGTTGAACACAAAAAAAGTATGGAGTTAAAATAAGTTATGAAAAATGAAATCCCTTTGTAATAGATGAGTTTTCGTCCGAAACCCTCATACTTCTTATGAGATTGTCCAATTTGTACACGAAGTGCATCCAGTTTTTGCCATAACCCTCTCAACTCTCTAAAACTTGCTATGTGGGTGAAATTATGATGTCATACCAAGTTACAACCTTTTCAGAGTTCATTTGCATTGCTTTTCAAATTCAAGGTCATTTAGCTCAAAATAAATCATTAAATGCCTGAAAAATATCAAATAGACTCAGAAAGGTTTGAAAATTGATTATGTGCCTTTGAATGGGTCATATTGAACACAAAAAAAGTATGGAGTTAAAATAAGTGATTAAAAATGAAATCCCTTTGTAATATATGAGTTTTCGTCCGAAACCCTCATACTTCTTATGAGATTGTCCAATTTGTACACGAAGTGCATCCAGTTTTTGCCGTAACCCTCTCAACTCTCTAGAAGTTGCTATGTGGGTGAAATTATGATGTCATGCCAATTTAGAACCTTTTCAGAGTTCATTTGTATTGCTTTTCAAATTCAGGGTCATTTAGCTCAAAATAAATCATTAAATGCCTGAAAAATATCAAATGAAGTCAGAAAGGGTTGAAAATTGGTGATGTGCCTTTGAATGGTGCATACTTAACACACAAAAAGAATGGAGTCAAAATAAGTTATTAAAAATGAAATCCGTTTGTAATAGATGAGTTTTCGTGCGAAACCATCAAACTTCTTATGAGATTGTCCAATTTGTACACGAAGTGCATCCAGTTTATGCCGTAACCCTCTCAACTCTCTAGAAGTTGCTATGTGGGTGAAATTATGATGTCATGCCAAGTGATAACCTTTTCAGAGTTCATTTCTATTGCGTTTCAAATTCAGGGTCATTTAGCTCAAAATAAATCATTAAATGCCTGAAAAATATTAAATGGACTCAGAAAGGGTTGAAAATTGATGATGTGAATTTGAATGGTGCATATTGAACACAAAAAAAGTATGGAGTTAAAATAAGTTATTAAAAATGAAATACCTTTGTAATAGATGAGTTTTCGTCCGGAACCCTCATACTTCTTATGAGATTGTCCAATTTGTACACGAAGTGCATCCAGTTTTTGCCGTAACCCTCTCAACTCTCTAGAAGTTGCTATGTGGGCGAAATTATGATGTCATGCCAAGTTACAACCTTTTCAGAGTTCATTTGTACTGCTTTTCACATTCAGGGTCATTTAGCTCAAAATAAATCATTAAATGCCTGAAAAATATCAAATGGACTCAGAAAGGGTCGTAAATTGATTATGTCCCTTTGAATGGTTCGTATTGAACACAAAAAAATTATGGAGTTAAAATAAGTTATTAAAAATGAAATTCCTTTGTAATAGATGAGTTTTCGTCCGAAACCCTCATACTTCTTATGAGATTGTCCAATTTGTACACGAAGTTCATCCAATTTTTGCCGTAACCCTCTCAACTCTCTAGAAGTTGCTATGTGGGTGAAACTATGATGTCATGCCAAGTTACTACCTTTTCAGAGTTCATTTGCATTGCTTTTCAAATTCAGGGTCATTTAGCTCAAAATAAATCATTAAATGCATGAAAATATCAAATAAAGTCAGAAAGGGTTGAAAATTGATGATGTGCCTTTGAATGGTGCATATTGAACACAAAAAAAGTATGGAGTTAAAATAAGTTATTAAAAATGAAATCCCTTTGTAATAGATGAGTTTTCGTCCGAAACCCTCATACTTCTTATGAGATTGTCCAATTTGTACACGAAGTGCATCCAGTTTTTGCCGTAATCCTCTCAACTCTCTAGAAGTTGCTATGTGGGTGAAATTATGATGTCATGCCAAGTTACAACCTTTTCAGAGCTCATTTGTATTGCTTTTCAAATTCAGGGTCATTTAGCTCAAAACAAATCATTAAAAGCCTGAAAAATATCAAATGGACTCAGAAAGGGTTGAAAATTGATGATGTGAATTTGAATGGTGCATATTGAACCCAAAAAAAGTATGGAGTTAAAATAAGTTATTAAAAATGAAATCCCTTTGTAATAGATAAGTTTTCGTCCAAAACCCTCATACTTCTTATGAGATTGTCCAATTTGTACACGAAGTGCATCCAGTTTTTGCCGTAACCCTCTCAACTCTCTAGAAGTTGCTATGTGGGTGAAATTATGATGTCATGCCAAGTTACAACCTTTTCAGAGTTCATTTGTACTGCTTTTCAGATTCAGGGTCATTTAGTTGAAAATAAATCATTAAATGCCTGAAAAATATCAAATGGAGAGAGAAAGGGTTGA
The DNA here is from genome assembly GCA_022496015.1 of Hordeum marinum. Classification (NCBI taxonomy): domain Eukaryota; kingdom Viridiplantae; phylum Streptophyta; class Magnoliopsida; order Poales; family Poaceae; genus Hordeum; species Hordeum marinum. Next base: position 50,193 of record JAAAWK010000435.1, read on the forward strand.
AAATTGATGATGTGCCTTTGAATGGTTCATATTGAACACACAAAAAGTATGAGGTTAAAATAAGTTATTAAAAATGAAATCCCTTTGTAATAGATGAGTTTTCGTCCGAAACCCTCATACTTCTTATGAGATTGTCCAATTTGTACACGAAGTGCATCCAGTTTTTGTCGTAACCCTCTCAACTCTCTAGAAGTTGCTATGTGGGCGAAATTATGATGTCATGCCAAGTTACAACCTTTTCAGAGTTCATTTGCATTGCTTTTCAAATTCAAGGTCATTTAACTCAAAATAAATCATTAAATGCCTGAAAAATATCAAATAGACTCAGAAAGGGTTGAAAATTGATTATGTGCCTTTGAATGGCTCATATTGAACACAAAAAAAGTATGGAGTTAAAATAAGTTATTAAAAATGAAATCCCTTTCTAATATATGAGTTTTCGTCCGAAACCCTCATACTTCTTATGAGATTGTCCAATTTGTACACGAAGTGCATCCAGTTTTTGCCGTAACCCTCTCAACTCTCTAGAAGTTGCTATGTGGGTGAAATTATGATGTCATGCCAAGTGACAACCTTTTCAGAGTTCATTTGTATTACTTTTCAAATTCAGGGTCATTTAGCACAAAATAAATCATTAAATGCCTGAAAAATATCAAATGAAGTCAGAAAGGGTTGAAAATTGGTGATGTGCCTTTGAATCGTGCATACTTAACACACAAAAAGTATGGAGTTAAAATAAGTTATTAAAAATGAAATCCCTTTGTAATAGATGAGTTTTCGTCCGAAACCCTCATACTTCTTATGAGATTGTCCAATTTGTACACGAAGTGCATCCAGTTTATGCCGTAACCCTCTCAACTCTCTAGAAGTTGCTATGTGGGTGAAATTATGATGTCATGCCAAGTTACAACCTTTTCAGAGCTCATTTGTGTTGCTTTTCAAATTCAGGGTCATTTAGCTCAAAACAAATCATTAAAAGCCTGAAAAATATCAAATGGACTCAGAAAGGGTTGAAAACTGATGATGTCAATTTGAATGGTGCATATTGAACACAAAAAAAGTATGGAGTTAAAATAAGTTATTAAAAATGAAATACCTTTGTAATAGATGAGTTTTCGTCCGAAACCCTCATACTTCTTATGAGATTGTCCAATTTGTACACGAAGTGCATCCAGTTTTTGCCGTAACCCTCTCAACTCTCTAGAAGTTGCTATGTGGGCGAAATTATGATGTCATGCCAAGTTACAACCTTTTCAGAGTTCATTTGTACTGCTTTTCACATTCAGGGTCATTTAGCTCAAAATAAATCATTAAATGCCTGAAAAAATATCAAATAGACTCAGAAAGGTTTGAAAATTGATTATGTGCCTTTCAATGGCTCATATTGAACACAAAAAAAGTATGGAGTTAAAATAAGTGATTAAAAATGAAATCCCTTTGTAATATATGAGTTTTCGTCCGAAACCCTCATACTTCTTATGAGATTGTCCAATTTGTACACGAAGTGCATCCAGTTTTTGCCGTAACCCTCTCAACTCTCTAGAAGTTGCTATGTGGGTGAAATTATGATGTCATGCCAAGTTAGAACCTTTTCAGAGTTCATTTGTATTGCTTTTCAAATTCAGGGTCATTTAGCTCAAAATAAATCATTAAATGCCTGAAAAATATCAAATGAAGTCAGAAAGGGTTGAAAATTGGTGATGTGCCTTTGAATGGTGCATACTTAACACACAAAAAGAATGGAGTCAAAATAAGTTATTAAAAATGAAATCCCTTTGTAATAGATGAGTTTTCGTCCGAAACCCTCATACTTCTTATGAGATTGTCCAATTTGTACACGAAGTGCATCCAGTTTTTGTCGTAACCCTCTCAACTCTCTAGAAGTTGCTATGTGGGCGAAATTATGATGTCATGCCAAGTTACAACCTTTTCAGAGTTCATTTGCATTGCTTTTCAAATTCAAGGTCATTTAACTCAAAATAAATCATTAAATGCCTGAAAAATATCAAATAGACTCAGAAAGGGTTGAAAATTGATTATGTGCCTTTGAATGGCTCATATTGAACACAAAAAAAGTATGGAGTTAAAATAAGTTATTAAAAATGAAATCCCTTTGTAATATATGAGTTTTCGTCCGAAACCCTCATACTTCTTATGAGATTGTCCAATTTGTACACGAAGTGCATCCAGTTTTTGCCGTAACCCTCTCAACTCTCTAGAAGTTGCTATGTGGGTGAAATTATGATGTCATGCCAAGTGACAACCTTTTCAGAGTTCATTTGTATTACTTTTCAAATTCAGGGTCATTTAGCACAAAATAAATCATTAAATGCCTGAAAAATATCAAATGAAGTCAGAAAGGGTTGAAAATTGGTGATGTGCCTTTGAATCGTGCATACTTAACACACAAAAAGTATGGAGTTAAAATAAGTTATTAAAAATGAAATCCCTTTGTAATAGATGAGTTTTCGTCCGAAACCCTCATACTTCTTATGAGATTGTCCAATTTGTACACGAAGTGCATCCAGTTTATGCCGTAACCCTCTCAACTCTCTAGAAGTTGCTATGTGGGTGAAATTATGATGTCATGCCAAGTTACAACCTTTTCAGAGCTCATTTGTGTTGCTTTTCAAATTCAGGGTCATTTAGCTCAAAACAAATCATTAAAAGCCTGAAAAATATCAAATGGACTCAGAAAGGGTTGAAAATTGATGATGTCAATTTGAATGGTGCATATTGAACACAAAAAAAGTATGGAGTTAAAATAAGTTATTAAAAATGAAATACCTTTGTAATAGATGAGTTTTCGTCCGAAACCCTCATACTTCTTATGAGATTGTCCAATTTGTACACGAAGTGCATCCAGTTTTTGCCGTAACCCTCTCAACTCTCTAGAAGTTGCTATGTGGGCGAAATTATGATGTCATGCCAAGTTACAACCTTTTCAGAGTTCATTTGTACTGCTTTTCACATTCAGGGTCATTTAGCTCAAAATAAATCATTAAATGCCTGAAAAAATATCAAATAGACTCAGAAAGGTTTGAAAATTGATTATGTGCCTTTCAATGGCTCATATTGAACACAAAAAAAGTATGGAGTTAAAATAAGTGATTAAAAATGAAATCCCTTTGTAATATATGAGTTTTCGTCCGAAACCCTCATACTTCTTATGAGATTGTCCAATTTGTACACGAAGTGCATCCAGTTTTTGCCGTAACCCTCTCAACTCTCTAGAAGTTGCTATGTGGGTGAAATTATGATGTCATGCCAAGTTAGAACCTTTTCAGAGTTCATTTGTATTGCTTTTCAAATTCAGGGTCATTTAGCTCAAAATAAATCATTAAATGCCTGAAAAATATCAAATGAAGTCAGAAAGGGTTGAAAATTGGTGATGTGCCTTTGAATGGTGCATACTTAACACACAAAAAGAATGGAGTCAAAATAAGTTATTAAAAATGAAATCCCTTTGTAATAGATGAGTTTTCGTCCGAAACCCTCATACTTCTTATGAGATTGTCCAATTTGTACACGAAGTGCATCCAGTTTTTGTCGTAACCCTCTCAACTCTCTAGAAGTTGCTATGTGGGCGAAATTATGATGTCATGCCAAGTTACAACCTTTTCAGAGTTCATTTGCATTGCTTTTCAAATTCAAGGTCATTTAACTCAAAATAAATCATTAAATGCCTGAAAAATATCAAATAGACTCAGAAAGGGTTGAAAATTGATTATGTGCCTTTGAATGGCTCATATTGAACACAAAAAAAGTATGGAGTTAAAATAAGTTATTAAAAATGAAATCCCTTTGTAATATATGAGTTTTCGTCCGAAACCCTCATACTTCTTATGAGATTGTCCAATTTGTACACGAAGTGCATCCAGTTTTTGCCGTAACCCTCTCAACTCTCTAGAAGTTGCTATGTGGGTGAAATTATGATGTCATGCCAAGTGACAACCTTTTCAGAGTTCATTTGTATTACTTTTCAAGTTCAGGGTCATTTAGCACAAAATAAATCATTAAATGCCTGAAAAATATCAAATGAAGTCAGAAAGGGTTGAAAATTGGTGATGTGCCTTTGAATCGTGCATACTTAACACACAAAAAGTATGGAGTTAAAATAAGTTATTAAAAATGAAATCCCTTTGTAATAGATGAGTTTTCGTCCGAAACCCTCATACTTCTTATGAGATTGTCCAATTTGTACACGAAGTGCATCCAGTTTATGCCGTAACCCTCTCAACTCTCTAGAAGTTGCTATGTGGGTGAAATTATGATGTCATGCCAAGTTACAACCTTTTCAGAGCTCATTTGTATTGCTTTTCAAATTCAGGGTCATTTAGCTCAAAATAAATCATTAAAAGCCTGAAAAATATCAAATGGACTCAGAAAGGGTTGAAAATTGATGATGTGAATTTGAATGGTGCATATTGAACACAAAAAAAGTATGGAGTTAAAATAAGTTATTAAAAATGAAATACCTTTGTAATAGATGAGTTTTCGTCCGAAACCCTCATACTTCTTATGAGATTGTCCAATTTGTACACGAAGTGCATCCAGTTTTTGCCGTAACCCTCTCAACTCTCTAGAAGTTGCTATGTGGGCGAAATTATGATGTCATGCCAAGTTACAACCTTTTCAGAGTTCATTTGTACTGCTTTTCACATTCAGGGTCATTTAGCTCAAAATAAATCATTAAATGCCTGAAAAATATCAAATGGACTCAGAAAGGGTCGTAAATTGATTATGTCCCTTTGAATGGTTCGTATTGAACACAAAAAAAGTATGGAGTTAAAATAAGTTATTAAAAATGAAATTCCTTTGTAATAGATGAGTTTTCGTCCGAAACCCTCATACTTCTTATGAGATTGTCCAATTTGTACACGAAGTGCATCCAATTTTTGCCGTAACCCTCTCAACTCTCTAGAAGTTGCTATGTGGAGGAAACTATGATGTCATGCCAAGTTACTACCTTTTCAGAGTTCATTTGCATTGCTTTTCAAATTCAGGGTCATTTAGCTCAAAATAAATCATTAAATGCATGAAAATATCAAATAAAGTCAGAAAGGGTTGAAAATTGATGATGTGCCTTTGAATGGTGCATATTGAACACAAAAAAAGTATGGAGTTAAAATAAGTTATTAAAAATGAAATCCCTTTGTAATAGATGAGTTTTCGTCCGAAACCCTCATACTTCTTATGAGATTGTCCAATTTGTACACGAAGTGCATCCAGTTTTTGCCGTAACCCTCTCAACTCTCTAGAAGTTGCTATGTGGGTGAAATTATGATGTCATGCCAAGTTACAACCTTTTCAGAGCTCATTTGTATTGCTTTTCAAATTCAGGGTCATTTAGCTCAAAACAAATCATTAAAAGCCTGAAAAATATCAAATGGACTCAGAAAGGGTTGAAAATTGATGATGTGAATTTGAATGGTGCATATTGAACCCAAAAAAAGTATGGAGTTAAAATAAGTTATTAAAAATGAAATCCCTTTGTAATAGATAAGTTTTCGTCCAAAACCCTCATACTTCTTATGAGATTGTCCAATTTGTACACGAAGTGCATCCAGTTTTTGCCGTAACCCTCTCAACTCTCTAGAAGTTGCTATGTGGGTGAAATTATGATGTCATGCCAAGTTACAACCTTTTCAGAGTTCATTTGTACTGCTTTTCAGATTCAGGGTCATTTAGGTGAAAATAAATCATTAAAAGCCTGAAAAATATCAAATGGAGAGAGAAAGGGTTGAAAATTGATGATGTGCCTTTGAATGGTTCATATTGAACACACAAAAAGTATGAGGTTAAAATAAGTTATTAAAAATGAAATCCCTTCGTAATAGATGAGTTTTCGTCCGAAAACCTCATACTTCTTATGAGATTGTCCAATTTGTACACGAAGTGCATCCAGTTTTTGTCGTAACCCTCTCAACTCTCTAGAAGTTGCTATGTGGGTGAAATTATGATGTCATGCCAAGTTACAACCTTTTCAGAGTTCATTTGAATTACTTTTCAAATTCAGGGTCATTTAGCACAAAATAAATCATTAAATGCCTGAAAAATATCAAATGAAGTCAGAAAGGGTTGAAAATTGGTGATGTGCCTTTGAATCGTGCATACTTAACACACAAAAAGTATGGAGTTACAATAAGTTATTAAAAATGAAATCCCTTTGTAATAGATGAGTTTTCGTCCGAAACCCTCATACTTCTTATGAGATTGTCCAATTTGTACACGAAGTGCATCCAGTTTTTGCCGTAACCCTCTCAACTCTCTAGACGTTGCTATGTGGGTGAAATTATGATGTCAAGCCAAGTAACAACCTTTTCAGAGTTCGTTTGTATTGCTTTTCAAATTCAGGGTCATTTAGCTCAAAGTAAATCATTAAATGCCTGAAAAATATCAAATGAAGTCAGAAAGGGTTGAAAAATGGTGATGTGCCTTTGAATGGTGCATACTTAACACACAAAATGTATGGAGTTAAAATAAGTTATTAAAAATGAAATCCCTTTGTAATAGATGAGTTTTCGTGCCAAACCATCAAACTTCTTATGAGATTGTCCAATTTGTACACGAAGTGCATCCATTTTTTGCCGTAACCATCTCAACTCTCTAGAAGTTACTATGTGGGAGAAATTGTGATGTCATGCCAAGTTACAACCTTTTCAGAGTTCATTTGTACTGCTTTTCAAATTCAGGGTCGTTTAGCTCAAAATAAATCATTAAATGCCTGAAAAATATCAAATGGACTCAGAAAGGGTTGAAAATTAATTACGTGCCTTTGAATGGTTCATATTGAACACAAAAAAAGTATGGAGTTAAAACAAGTTATTAAAAATGAAATCCCTTTGTAATAGATGAGTTTTCGTCCGAAACCCTCATACTTCTTATGAGATTGTCCAATTTGTACACGAAGTGCATCCAGTTTTTGCCGTAACCCTCTCAACTCTCCAGAAGTTGCTATGTGGGTGAAATTATGATGTCATGCCAAGTTACAACCTTTTGAGAGTTCATTTTTACTGCTTTTCAGATTCAGGGTCATTTAATTGAAAATAAATCATTAAATGCCTGAAAAATATCAAATGAAGAGAGAAAGGGTTGAAAATTGATGATGTGCCTTTGAATGGTTCATATTGAACACACAAAAAGTATGAGGTTAAAATAGGTTATTAAAAATGAAATCCCTTTGTGATAGATGAGTTTTCGTCCGAAACCCTCATACTTCTTATGAGATTGTCCAATTTGTACACGAAGTGCATCCAGTTTTTGCCGTAACCCTCTCAAATCTCTAGAAGTTGCTATGTGGGTGAAATGATGATGTCATGCCAAGTTACAACCTTTTCGGAGTTCATTTGTATTGCGTTTCAAATTCAGGGTCATTTAGCTCAAAATAAATCATTAAATGCCTGAAAAATATTAAATGGACTCAGAAAGGGTTGAAAATTGATGATGTGCCGTTGAATAGTGCATATTGAACACACAAAAAGTATGAGGTTAAAATAAGTTATAAAAAATGAAATCCCTTTCTAATAGATGAGTTTTCATCCGAAACCCTCATACTTCTTATGAGATTGTCCAATTCGTACACGAAGTGCATCCAGTTTTTGCCGTAACCCTCTCAACTCTCTAGAAGTTGCTATGTTGGTGAAATTATGATGTCAAGCCAAGTGACAACCTTTTCAGACTTCATTTGTATTGCGTTACAAATTCAGGGTCATTTAGCTCAAAATAAATCATTAAATGCCTGAAAAATATTAAATGGACTCAGAAAGGGTTGAAAATTGATGATGTGCCTTTGAATGGTGCATACTTAACACAAAAAAAGTATGGAGTTAAAATAAGTTATTAAAAATGAAATCCCTTTGTAATAGATGAGTTTTCGTTGGAAACCCTCATACTTCTTATGAGATTGTCCAATTTGTACACGAAGTGCATCCAGTTTTTGCCATAACCCTCTCAACTCTCTAAAACTTGCTATGTGGGTGAAATTATGATGTCATGCCAAGTTACAACCTTTTCAGAGTTCATTTGCATTGCTTTTCAAATTCAAGGTCATTTAGCTCAAAATAAATCATTAAATGCCTGAAAAATATCAAATAGACTCAGAAAGGGTTGAAAATTGATTATGTGCCTTTGAATGGTTCATATTGAACACAAAAAAAGTATGGAATTAAAATAAGTTATTAAAAATGAAATCCCTTTGTAATATATGAGTTTTCGTCCGAAACCCTCATACTTCTTATGAGATTGTCCAATTTGTACACGAAGTGCTTCCAGTTTTTGCCGTAACCCTCTCAACTCTCTAGAAGTTGCTATGTCGGTGAAATTATGATGTCAAGCCAAGTTACAACCTTTTCAGAGTTCATTTGTATTGCTTTTCAAATTCAGGGTCATTTAGCTCAAAATAAATCATTAAATGCCTGAAAAATATCAAATGAAGTCAGAAAGGATTGAAAATTGGTGATGTGCCTTTGAATGGTGCATACTTAACACACAAAAAGTATGGAGTTAAAATAAGTTATTAAAAATGAAATCCCTTTGTAATAGATGAGTTTTCGTGCGAAACTATGAAACTTCTTATGAGATTGTCCAATTTGTACACGAAGTGCATCCATTTTTTGCCGTAACCCTCTCAACTCTCTAGAAGTTGCTATGTGGGTGAAATTGTGATGTCATGCCAAGTTACAACCTTTTCAGAGTTCATTTGTACTGCTTTTCAAATTCAGGGTCATTTAGCTCAAAATAAATCATTAAATGCCTGCAAAATATCAAATGGACTCAGAAAGGGTTGAAAATTAATTATGTGCCTTTGAATGGTTCATACTGAACACAAAAAAAGTATGGAGTTAAAACAAGTTATTAAAAATGAAATCCCTTTGTAATAGATGAGTATTCGTCCGAAACCCTCATACTTCTTATGAGATTGTCCAATTTGTACACGAAGTGCATCCAGTTTTTGCCGTAACCCTCTCAACTCTCCAGAAGTTGCTATGTGGGTGAAATTATGATGTCATGCGAAGTTACAACCTTTCGAGAGTTCATTTGTACTGCTTTTCAGATTCAGGGTCATTTAATAGAAAATAAATCATTAAATGCCTGAACAATATCAAATGTAGAGAGAAAGGGTTGAAAATTGATGATGTGCCTTTGAATGGTTCATATTGAACACACAAAAAGTATGAGGTTAAAATAAGTTATTAAAAATGAAATCCCTTTGTAATAGATGAGTTTTCGTGCGAAACCATCAAACTTCTTATGAGGTTGTCCAATTTGTACACGAAGTGCATCCAGTTTTTGCCGTAACCCTCTCAACTCTCTAGAACTTGCTATGTGGGTGAAATTATGATGTCATGCCAGGTGACAACCTTTTCAGAGTTCATTTGCATTGCTTTTCGAATTCAGGGTCATTTAGCTCAAAATAAATCATTAAATGCCGGAAAAATATTAAATGGACTCAGAAAGGGTTGAAAATTGATGATGTGCCTTTGAATGGTGCATATTGAAAACAAAAAAAGTATGAGGTTAAAATAAGTTATTAAAAATGAAATCCCTTTGTAATAGATGAGTTTTCGTCCGAAACTCTCATACTTGTTATGAGATTGTCCAATTTGTACACGAAGTGCATCCAGTTTTTCCCGTAACCCTCTCAACTCTCTGGAAGTTGCTATGTGGGTGAAACTATGATGTCATGCCAAGTTACAACCTTTTCAGAGTTCATTTGCATTGCTTTTCAAATTCAGGGTCATTTAGCTCAAAATAAATCATTAAATGCCTGAAAAATATCAAATGGACTCAAAAAGGGTTGTAAATTGATTATGTGCCTTTGAATGGTTCATACTGAACACAAAAAAAGTATGGAGTTAAAACAAGTTATTAAAAATGAAATCCCTTTGTAATAGATGAGTATTCGTCCGAAACCCTCATACTTCTTATGAGATTGTCCAATTTGTACACAAAGTGCATCCATTTTTTGCCGTAACCCTCTCAACTCTCTAGAAGTTGCTATGTGGGTGAAATTGTGATGTCATGCCAAGTTACAACCTTTTCAGAGTTCATTTGTACTGCTTTTCAAATTCAGGGTCATTTAGCTCAAAATAAATCATTAAATGCCTGCAAAATATCAAATGGACTCAGAAAGGGTTGAAAATTAATTATGTGCCTTTGAATGGTTCATACTGAACACAAAAAAAGTATGGAGTTAAAACAAGTTATTAAAAATGAAATCCCTTTGTAATAGATGAGTATTCGTCCGAAACCCTCATACTTCTTATGAGATTGTCCAATTTGTACACGAAGTGCATCCAGTTTTTGCCGTAACCCTCTCAACTCTCCAGAAGTTGCTATGTGGGTGAAATTATGATGTCATGCGAAGTTACAACCTTTCGAGAGTTCATTTGTACTGCTTTTCAGATTCAGGGTCATTTAATAGAAAATAAATCATTAAATGCCTGAACAATATCAAATGTAGAGAGAAAGGGTTGAAAATTGATGATGTGCCTTTGAATGGTTCATATTGAACACACAAAAAGTATGAGGTTAAAATAAGTTATTAAAAATGAAATCCCTTTGTAATAGATGAGTTTTCGTGCGAAACCATCAAACTTCTTATGAGATTGTCCAATTTGTACACGAAGTGCATCCAGTTTTTGCCGTAACCCTCTCCACTCTCTAGAAGTTGCTATGTGGGTGAAATTATGATGTCATGCCAGGTGACAACCTTTTCAGAGTTCATTTGCATTGCTTTTCGAATTCAGGGTCATTTAGCTCAAAATAAATCATTAAATGCCGGAAAAATATTAAATGGACTCAGAAAGGGTTGAAAATTGATGATGTGCCTTTGAATGGTGCATATTGAAAACAAAAAAAGTATGAGGTTAAAATAAGTTATTAAAAATGAAATCCCTTTGTAATAGATGAGTTTTCGTCCGAAACTCTCATACTTGTTATGAGATTGTCCAATTTGTACACGAAGTGCATCCAGTTTTTCCCGTAACCCTCTCAACTCTCTGGAAGTTGCTATGTGGGTGAAACTATGATGTCATGCCAAGTTACTACCTTTTCAGAGTTCATTTGCATTGCTTTTCAAATTCAGGGTCATTTAGCTCAAAATAAATCATTAAATGCCTGAAAAATATCAAATGGACTCAAAAAGGGTTGTAAATTGATTATGTGCCTTTGAATGGTTCATATTGAACACGAAAAAAGTATGGAGTTAAAATAAGTTATTAAAAATGAAATCCCTTCGTAATAGATGAGTTTTCGTCCGAAACCCTCATACTTCTTATGAGATTGTCCAATTTGTACACGAAGTGCATCCAGTTTTTGCCGTAACCCTCTCAACTCTCTAGAAGTTGCTATGTGGGTGAAATTATGATGTCATACCAAGTTACAACCTTTTCAGAGTTAATTTGTATTGCGTTTCAAATTCAGGGTCATTTAGCTCCAAATAAATCATTAAATGCCTGAAAATATCAAATGGAGTGAGAAAGGGTTGAAAATTGATGATGTGCCTTTGAATGGTGCATACTTAACACACAAAAAGTATGGAGTTAAAATAAGTTACTAAAACAGAAATCCCTTTGTAACAGATGAGTTTTCGTGCGAAATCATCAAACTTCTTATGAGATTGTCCAATTTGTACACGAAGTACATCCAGTTTTCGCCGTAACCCTCTCAACTCTCTAGAAGTTGCTATGTGGGTGAAATTATGATGTCATGCCAAGTGACAACCTTTTCAGAGTTCATTTGCATTGCTTTTCGAATTCAGGGTCATTTAGCTCAAAATAAATCATTAAATGCCTGAAAAATATTAAATGGACTCAGAAAGGGTTGAAAATTGATGATGTGCCTTTGAATGGTGCATATTGAAAACAAAAAAAGTATGGAGTTAAAATAAGTTATTAAAAATGAAATCCCTTTGTAATAGATGAGTTTTCGTGCGAAACCATGAAACTTCTTATGAGATTGTCCAATTTGTACACGAAGTGCATCCATTTTTTGCCGTAACCCTCTCAACTCTCTAGAAGTTGCTATGTGGGTGAAATTGTGATGTCATGCCAAGTTACAACCTTTTCAGAGTTCATTTGTACTGCTTTTCAAATTCAGGGTCATTTAGCTCAAAATAAATCATTAAATGCCTGCAAAATATCAAATGGACTCAGAAAGGGTTGAAAATTAATTATGTGCCTTTGAATGGTTCATACTGAACACAAAAAAAGTATGGAGTTAAAACAAGTTATTAAAAATGAAATCCCTTTGTAATAGATGAGTATTCGTCCGAAACCCTCATACTTCTTATGAGATTGTCCAATTTGTACACGAAGTGCATCCAGTTTTTGCCGTAACCCTCTCAACTCTCCAGAAGTTGCTATGTGGGTGAAATTATGATGTCATGCGAAGTTACAACCTTTCGAGAGTTCATTTGTACTGCTTTTCAGATTCAGGGTCATTTAATAGAAAATAAATCATTAAATGCCTGAAAAATATCAAATGGAGAGAGAAAGGGTTGAAAATTGATGATGTGCCTTTGAATGGTTCATATTGAACACACAAAAAGTATGAGGTTAAAATAAGTTATTAAAAATGAAATCCCTTTGTAATAGATGAGTTTTCGTGCGAAACCATCAAACTTCTTATGAGATTGTCCAATTTGTACACGAAGTGCATCCAGTTTTTGCCGTAACCCTCTCAACTCTCTAGAAGTTGCTATGTGGGTGAAATTATGATGTCATGCCAGGTGACAACCTTTTCAGAGTTCATTTGCATTGCTTTTCGAATTCAGGGTCATTTAGCTCAAAATAAATCATTAAATGCCGGAAAAATATTAAATGGACTCAGAAAGGGTTGAAAATTGATGATGTGCCTTTGAATGGTGCATATTGAAAACAAAAAAAGTATGAGGTTAAAATAAGTTATTAAAAATGAAATCCCTTTGTAATAGATGAGTTTTCGTCCGAAACTCTCATACTTGTGATGAGATTGTCCAATTTGTACACGAAGTGCATCCAGTTTTTCCCGTAACCCTCTCAACTCTCTGGAAGTTGCTATGTGGGTGAAACTATGATGTCATGCCAAGTTACTACCTTTTCAGAGTTCATTTGCATTGCTTTTCAAATTCAGGGTCATTTAGCTCAAAATAAATCATTAAATGCCTGAAAAATATCAAATGGACTCAAAAAGGGTTGTAAATTGATTATGTGCCTTTGAATGGTTCATATTGAACACGAAAAAAGTATGGAGTTAAAATAAGTTATTAAAAATGAAATCCCTTCGTAATAGATGAGTTTTCGTCCGAAACCCTCATACTTCTTATGAGATTGTCCAATTTGTACACGAAGTGCATCCAGTTTTTGCCGTAACCCTCTCAACTCTCTAGAAGTTGCTATGTGGGTGAAATTATGATGTCATACCAAGTTACAACCTTTTCAGAGTTAATTTGTATTGCGTTTCAAATTCAGGGTCATTTAGCTCCAAATAAATCATTAAATGCCTGAAAATATCAAATGGAGTGAGAAAGGGTTGAAAATTGATGATGTGCCTTTGAATGGTGCATACTTAACACACAAAAAGTATGGAGTTAAAATAAGTTACTAAAACAGAAATCCCTTTGTAACAGATGAGTTTTCGTGCGAAATCATCAAACTTCTTATGAGATTGTCCAATTTGTACACGAAGTACATCCAGTTTTTGCCGTAACCCTCTCAACTCTCTAGAAGTTGCTATGTGGGTGAAATTATGATGTCATGCCAAGTGACAACCTTTTCAGAGTTCATTTGCATTGCTTTTCGAATTCAGGGTCATTTAGCTCAAAATAAATCATTAAATGCCTGAAAAATATTAAATGGACTCAGAAAGGGTTGAAAATTGATGATGTGCCTTTGAATGGTGCATATTGAAAACAAAAAAAGTATGGAGTTAAAATAAGTTATTAAAAATGAAATCCCTTTGTAATAGATGAGTTTTCGTGCGAAACCATGAAACTTCTTATGAGATTGTCCAATTTGTACACGAAGTGCATCCATTTTTTGCCGTAACCCTCTCAACTCTCTAGAAGTTGCTATGTGGGTGAAATTGTGATGTCATGCCAAGTTACAACCTTTTCAGAGTTCATTTGTACTGCTTTTCAAATTCAGGGTCATTTAGCTCAAAATAAATCATTAAATGCCTGCAAAATATCAAATGGACTCAGAAAGGGTTGAAAATTAATTATGTGCCTTTGAATGGTTCATACTGAACACAAAAAAAGTATGGAGTTAAAACAAGTTATTAAAAATGAAATCCCTTTGTAATAGATGAGTATTCGTCCGAAACCCTCATACTTCTTATGAGATTGTCCAATTTGTACACGAAGTGCATCCAGTTTTTGCCGTAACCCTCTTAACTCTCCAGAAGTTGCTATGTGGGTGAAATTATGATGTCATGCGAAGTTACAACCTTTCGAGAGTTCATTTGTACTGCTTTTCAGATTCAGGGTCATTTAATAGAAAATAAATCATTAAATGCCTGAAAAATATCAAATGGAGAGAGAAAGGGTTGAAAATTGATGATGTGCCTTTGAATGGTTCATATTGAACACACAAAAAGTATGAGGTTAAAATAAGTTATTAAAAATGAAATCCCTTTGTAATAGATGAGTTTTCGTGCGAAACCATCAAACTTCTTATGAGATTGTCCAATTTGTACACGAAGTGCATCCAGTTTTTGCCGTAACCCTCTCAACTCTCTAGAAGTTGCTATGTGGGTGAAATTATGATGTCATGCCAGGTGACAACCTTTTCAGAGTTCATTTGCATTGCTTTTCGAATTCAGGGTCATTTAGCTCAAAATAAATCATTAAATGCCTGAAAAATATTAAATGGACTCAGAAAGGGTTGAAAATTGATGATGTGCCTTTGAATGGTGCATATTGAAAACAAAAAAAGTATGAGGTTAAAATAAGTTATTAAAAATGAAATCCCTTTGTAATAGATGAGTTTTCGTCCGAAACTCTCATACTTGTTATGAGATTGTCCAATTTGTACACGAAGTGCATCCAGTTTTTGCCGTAACCCTCTCAACTCTCTAGAAGTTGCTATGTGGGTGAAATTATGATGTCATACCAAGTTACAACCTTTTCAGAGTTCATTTGTATTGCGTTTCAAATTCAGGGTCATTTAGCTCCAAATAAATCATTAAATGCCTGAAAATATCAAATGGAGTGAGAAAGGGTTGAAAATTGATGATGTGCCTTTGAATGGTGCATACTTAACACACAAAAAGTATGGAGTTAAAATAAGTTACTAAAACAGAAATCCCTTTGTAATAGATGAGTTTTCGTGCGAAACCATCAAACTTCTTATGAGATTGTCCAATTTGTACACGAAGTACATCCAGTTTTTGCCGTAACCCTCTCAACTCTCTAGAAGTTGCTATGTGGGTGAAATTATGATGTCATGCCAAGTGACAACCTTTTCAGAGTTCATTTGCATTGCTTTTCGAATTCAGGGTCATTTAGCTCAAAATAAATCATTAAATGCCTGAAAAATATTAAATGGACTCAGAAAGGGTTGAAACTTGATGATGTGCCTTTGAATGGTGCATATTGAAAACAAAAAAAGTATGGAGTTAAAATAAGTTATTAAAAATGAAATCCCTTTGTAATAGATGAGTTTTCGTCCGAAACTCTCATACTTCTGATGAGATTGTCCAATTTGTACACGAAGTGCATCCAGTTTTTGCCGTAACCTTCTCAAATCTCTAGAAGTTGCTATGTGGGTGAAATTATGATGTCATGCCAAGTTACAACCTTTTCAGAGTTCATTTGTATTGCTTTTCAAATTCAGGGTCATTTAGCTCCAAATAAATCATTAAATGCCTGAAAAATATCAAATGGAGTGAGAAAGGGTTGAAAATTGATGGTCTGCCTTTGAATGGTGCATATTGAACACAAAAATAGTATCGTGTTAAAATAAGTTATTAAAAATGAAATCCCTTCGTAATAGATGAGTTTTCGTCCGAAACCCTCATACTTCTTATGAGATTGTCCAATTAGTACACGAAGTGCATCCAGTTTTTGCCGTAACCCTCTCAACTCTCTAGAAGTTGCTATGTGGGTGAAATTATGATGTCATACCAAGATACAACCTTTTCAGAGTTCATTTGTATTGCTTTTCAAATTCAGGGTCATTTAGCTCAAAATAAATCATTAAATGCCTGAAAAATATCAAATGAAGTCAGAAAGGGTTGAAAATTGGTGATGTGCCTTTCAATGGTGCATACTTAACAGACAAAAAGTTTGGAGTTAAAATAAGTTACTAAAACAGAAATCCCTTTGTAACAGATGAGTTTTCGTGCGAAACCATCAAACTTCTTATGAGATTGTCCAATTTGTACACGAAGTGCATCCAGTTTTTCCCGTAACCCTCTCAACTCTCTAGAAGTTGCTATGTGGGTGAAATTATGATGTCATGCCAAGTGACAACCTTTTCAGAGTTCATTTGCATTGCTTTTCGAATTCAGGGTCATTTAGCTCAAAATAAATCATTAAATGCCTGAAAAATATTAAATGGACTCAGAAAGGGTTGAAAATTGATGATGTGCCTTTGAATGGTGCATATTGAAAAAAAAAGTATGAGGTTAAAATAAGTTATTAAAAATGAAATCCCTTTGTAATAGACGAGTTTTCGTCCGAAACCCTCATACTTCTTATGAGATTGTCCAATTTGTACACGAAGTGCATCGAGTTTTTCCCGTAACCCTCTCAACTCTCTAGAAGTTGCTATGTGGGTGAAATTATGATGTCATGCCAAGTGACAACCTTTTCAGAGTTCATTTGCATTGCTTTTCGAATTCAGGGTCATTTAGCTCAAAATAAATCATTAAATGCCTAAAAAATATTAAATGGACTCAAAAAGGGTTGAAAATTGATGATGTGCCTTTGAATGGTGCATATTGAAAACAAAAAAAGTATGAGGTTAAAATAAGTTATTAAAAATGAAATCCCTTTGTAATAGATGAGTTTTCGTCCGAAACCCTCATACTTCTTATGAGATTGTCCAATTTGTACACGAAGTGCATCTAGTTTTTGCCGTAACCCTCTCAACTCTCTAGAAGTTGGTATGTGGGTGAAATTGTGATGTCATGCCAAGTTACAACCTTTTCAGAGTTCGTTTGTACTGCTTTTCAAATTCAGGGTCATTTAGCTCAAAATAAATCATTAAATGCCTGAAAAATATCAAATGGACTCAGAAAGGGTTGAAAATTGATGATGTGCCTTTGAATGGTGCATATTGAACAGACAAAAAGTATGGAGTTAAAATAAGTTATTAAAAATGAAATCCCTTTGTAATAGATGAGTTTTCGTCCGAAACCCTCTTACTTCTTATGAGATTGTCCAATTTGTACACGAAGTGCATCCAGTTTTTGCCGTAACCCTCTCAACTCTCTAGAAGTTGCTATTTGGGTGAAACTATGATGTCATGCCAAGTTACTACCTTTTCAGAGTTCATTTGCATTGCTTTTCAAATTCAGGGTCATTTAGCTCAAAATAAATCATTCAATGCCTGAAAAATATCAAATGCACTCAGAAAGGGTTGAAAATTGATTATGTGCCTTTGAATGGTTCATATTGAACACAAAAAAAGTATGGAGTTAAAATAAGTTATTAAAAATGAAATCCCTTTGTAATGATGAGTTTTCGTTCGAAACCATCAAACTTCTTATGAGATTGTCCAATTTGTACACGAAGTGCATCCAGTTTTTGCCGTAACCCTCTCAACTCTCTAGAAGGTTCTATGTGGGTGAAATTATGATTTCATGCCAAGTGACAACCTTTTCAGAGTTCATTTGCATTGCTTTTCGAATTCAGGGTCATTTAGCTCAAAATAAATCATTAAATGCCAAGTTACTACCTTTTCAGAGTTCATTTGCATTGCTTTTCAAATTCAGGGTCATTTAGCTCAAAATAAATCATTAAATGCCTGAAAAATATCAAATGGACTCAAAAGGGTTGAAAATTGATTATGTGCCTTTGAATGGTTCATATTGAACACGAAAAAAGTATGGAGTTAAAATAAGTTATTAAAAATGAAATCCCTTTGTAATAGATGAGTTTTCGTCCGAAACCCTCATACTTCTTATGAGATTGTCCAATTTGTACACGAAGTGCATCCAGTTTTTGCCGTAACCCTCTCAAATCTCTAGAAGTTGCTATGTGGGTGAAATTATGATGTCATGCCAAGTTACAACCTTTTCAGAGTTCATTTGTATTGCTTTTCAAATTCAGGGTCATTTAGCTCCAAATAAATCATTAAATGCCTGAAAAATATCAAATGGAGTGAGAAAGGGTTGAAAATTGATGATGTGCCTTTGAATGGTGCATATTGAACACAAAAATAGTATGGAGTTAAAATAAGTTATGAAAAATGAAATCCCTTCGTAATAGATGAGTTTTCGTCCGAAACCCTCATACTTCTTATGAGATTGTCCAATTTGTACACAAAGTGCATCCAGTTTTTGCCGTAACCCTCTCAACTCTCTAGAAGTTGCTATGTGGGTGAAATTATGATGTCATACCAAGTTACAACCTTTTCAGAGTTCATTTGTATTGCTTTTCAAATTCAGGGTCATTTAGCTCAAAATAAATCATTAAATGCCTGAAATATATCAAATGAAGTCAGAAAGGGTTGAAAATTGGTGATGTGCCTTTGAATGGTGCATACTTAACACACAAAAAGTATGGAGTTAAAATAAGTTACTAAAACAGAAATCCCTTTGTAATAGATGAGTTTTCGTGCGAAACCATCAAACTTCTTATGAGATTGTCCAATTTGTACACGAAGTGCATCCAGTTTTTGCCGTAACCCTCTCAACTCTCTAGAAGTTGCTATGTGGGTGAAATTATGATGTCATGCCAAGTGACAACCTTTTCAGAGTTCATTTGCATTGCTTTTCGAATTCAGGGTCATTTAGCTCAAAATAAATCATTAAATGCCTGAAAAATATCAAATGGACTCAGAAAGGGTTGAAAATTGATGATGTGACTTTGAATGGTGCATATTGAACAGACAAAAAGTATGGAGTGAAAATAAGTTATTAAAAATGAAATCCCTTTGTAATAGATGAGTTTTCGTCCGAAACCCTCATACTTCTTATGAGATTGTCCAATTTGTACACGAAGTGCATCCAGTTTTTGCCGTAACCCTCTCAACTCTCTAGAAGTTGCTATTTGGGTGAAACTATGATGTCATGCCAAGTTACTATCTTTTCAGAGTTCATTTGCATTTCTTTTCAAATTCAGGGTCATTTAGCTCAAAATAAATCATTCAATGCCTGAAAAATATCAAATGCACTCAGAAAGGGTTGAAAATTGATTATGTGCCTTTGAATGGTTCATATTGAACACGAAAAAAGTATGGAGTTAAAATAAGTTATTAAAAATGAAATCCCTTTGTAATAGATGAGTTTTCGTCCGAAACCCTCATACTTCTTATGAGATTGTCCAATTTGTACACGAAGTGCATCCAGTTTTTGCCGTAACCCTCTCAACTCTCTAGAAGTTGCTATGTGGGTGAAATTATGATGTCATGCCAAGTTACAACCTTGTCAGAGTTCATTTGTATTGCTTTTCAAATTCAGCGTCATTTAGCTCCAAATAAATCATTAAATGCCTGAAAAATATCAAATGGAGTGAGAAAGGGTTGAAAATTGATGATGTGCCTTTGAATGGTGCATATTGAACACAAAAATAGTATGGAGTTAAAACAAGTTATTAAAAATGAAATCCGTTCGTAATAGATGAGTTTTCGTCCGAAACCCTCATACTTCTTATGAGATTGTCCAATTTGTACACGAAGTGCATCCAGTTTTTGCCGTAACCCTCTCAACTCTCTAGAAGTTGCTATGTGGGTGAAATTATGATGTCATACCAAGTTACAACCTTTTCAGAGTTCATTTGTATTGCTTTTCAAATTCAGGGTCATTTAGCTCAAAATAAATCATTAAATGCCTGAAAAATATCAAATGAAGTCAGAAAGGGTTGAAAATTGGTGATGTGCCTTTGAATGGTGCATACTTGACACACAAAAAGTATGGAGTTAAAGTAAGTTACTAAAACAGAAATCCCTTTGTAATAGATAAGTTTTCGTGCGAAACCATCAAACTTCTTATGAGATTGTCCAATTTGTACACGAAGTGCATCCAGTTTTTGCCGTAACCCTCTGAACTCTCTAGAAGTTGCTATGTGGGTGAAATTATGATGTCATGCCAAGTGACAACCTTTTCAGAGTTCATTTGCATTACTTTTCGAATTCAGGGTCATTTAGCTCAAAATATATCATTAAATGCCTGAAAAATATTAAATGGACTCAGAAAGGGTTGAAAATTTATGATGTGCCGTTGAATGGTGTATATTGAAAACGAAAAAAGTATGAGGTTAAAATAAGTTATTAAAAATGAAATCCCTTTGTAATAGATGAGTTTTCGTCCGAAACCCTCATACTTCTTATGAGATTGTCCAATTTGTACACGAAGTGCATCCAGGTTTTGCCGTAACCCTCTCAACTCTCTAGAAATTGCTATGTGGGTGAAATTGTGATGTCATGCCAACTTACAACCTTTTCAGAGTTCATTTGTACCGCTTTTCAAATTCAGGGTCATTTAGCTCAAAATAAATCATTAAATGCCTGAAAAATATCAAATGGACTCAGAAAGGGTTGAAAATTGATGATGTGCCTTTGAATGGTGCATCTTGAACAGACAAAAAGTATGGAGTTAAAATAAGTTATTAAAAATGAAATCCCTTTGTAATAGATGAGTTTTCATCCGAAACCCTCATACTTCTTATGAGATTGTCCAATTTGTACACGAAGTGCACCCAGTTTTTGCCGTAACCCTCTCAACTCTCTAGAAGTTGCTATTTGGGTGAAACTATGATGTCATGCCAAGTTACTACCTTTTCAGAGTTCATTTGCATTGCTTTTCAAATTCAGGGTCATTGAGCTCAAAATAAATCATTCAATGCCTGAAAAATATCAAATGCACTCAGAAAGGGTTGCAAATTTATTATGTGCCTTTGAATGGTTCATATTGAACACAAAAAAGTATGGAGTTAAAATAAGTTATTAAAAATGAAATCCCTTTGTAATAGATGAGTTTTCGTGCGAAACCATCAAACTTCTTATGAGATAGTCCAATTTGTACACGAAGTGCTTCCAGTTTTTGCCGTAAACCTCTCAACTCTCTAGAAGTTGCTATGTGGGTGAAATTATGATGTCATGCCAAATGACAACCTTTTCAGAGTTCATTTGCATTGCTTTTCGAATTCAGGGTCATTTAGCTCAAAATAAATCATTAAATGCCTGAAAAATATTAAATGGACTCAGAAAGGGTTGAAAATTGATGATGTGCCTTTCAATGGTGCATATTGAAAACAAAAAAAGTATGAGGTTAAAATAAGTTATTAAAAATGAAATCCCTTTGTAATAGATGAGTTTTCGTCCGAAACCCTCATACTTCTTATGAGATTGTCCAATTTGTACACGAAGTGCATCCAGTTTTTCCCGTAACCCTCTCAACTCTCTAGAAGTTGCGATGTGGGTGAAACTATGATGTCATGCCAAGTTACTACCTTTTCAGAGTTCATTTGCATTGCTTTTCAAATTCAGGGTCATTTAGCTCAAAATAAATCATTAAATGCCTGAAAAATATCAAATGGACTCAAAAAGGGTTGAAAATTGATTATGTGCCTTTGCATGGTTCATATTGAACACGAAAAAAGTATGGAGTTAAAATAAGTTATTAAAAATGAAATCCCTTTGTAATAGATGAGTTTTCGTCCGAAACCCTCATACTTCTTATGAGATTGTCCAATTGGTACACGAAGTGCATCCAGTTTTTGCCGTAACCCTCTCAACTCTCTAGAAGTTGCTATGTGGGTGAAATTATCATGTCATACCAAGTTACAACCTTTTCAGAGTTCATTTGTATTGCTTTTCAAATTCAGGGTCATTTAGCTCAAAATAAATCATTAAATGCCTGAAAAATATCAAATGAAGTCAGAAAGGTTTGAAAATTGGTGATGTGCCTTTGAATGGTGCATACTTAACACACAAAAAGTATGGAGTTAAAATAAGTTACTAAAACAGAAATCCCTTTGTAATAGATGAGTTTTCGTGCGAAACCATCAAACTTCTTATGAGATTGTCCAATTTGTACACGAAGTGCATCCAGTTTTTGCCGTAACCCTCTGAACTCTCTAGAAGTTGCTATGTGGGTGAAATTATGATGTCATGCCAAGTGACAACCTTTTAAGAGTTCATTTGCATTGCTTTTCGAATTTAGGGTCATTTAGCTCAAAATATATCATTAAATGCCTGAAAAATACTAAATGGACTCAGAAAGGGTTGAAAATTTATGATGTGCCGTTGAATGGTGCATATTGAAAACAAAAAAAGTATGAGGTTAAAATAAGTTATTAAAAATGAAATCCCTTTGTAATAGATGAGTTTTCGTTCGAAACCCTCATACTTCTTATGAGATTGTCCAATTTGTACACGAAGTGCATCCAGGTTTTGCCGTAACCCTCTCAACTCTCTAGAAATTGCTATGTGGGTGAAATTGTGATGTCATGCCAAGTTACAACCTTTTCAGAGTTCATTTGTACTGCTTTTCAAATTCAGGGTCATTTAGCTCAAAATAAATCATTAAATGCCTGAAAAATATCAAATGGACTCAGAAAGGGTTGAAAATTGATGATGTGCCTTTGAATGGTGCATATTGAACAGACAAAAAGTATGGAGTTAAAATAAGTTATTAAAAATGAAATCCCTTTGTAATAGATGAGTTTTCATCCGAAACCCTCATACTTCTTATGAGATTGTCCAATTTGTACACGAAGTGCATCCAGTTTTTGCCGTAACGCTCTCAACTCTCTAGAAGTTGCTATTTGGGTGAAACTATGATGTCATGCCAAGTTACTACCTTTTCAGAGTTCATTTGCATTGCTTTTCAAATTCAGGGTCATTTAGCTCAAAATAAATCATTCAATGCCTGAAAAATATCAAATGCACTCAGAAAGGGTTGAAAATTGATTATGTGCCTTTGAATGGTTCATATGGAACACAAAAAAGTATGGAGTTAAAATAAGTTATTAAAAATGAAATCCCTTTGTAATAGATGAGTATTCGTGCGAAACCATCAAACTTCTTATGAGATTGTCCAATTTGTACACGAAGTGCTTCCAGTTTTTGCCGTAAACCTCTCAACTCTCTAGAAGTTGCCATGTGGGTGAAATTATGATGTCATGCCAAATGACAACCTTTTCAGAGTTCATTTGCATTGCTTTTCGAATTCAGGGTCATTTAGCTCAAAATAAATCATGAAATGCCTGAAAAATATTAAATGGACTCAGAAAGGGTTGAAAATTGATGATGTGCCTTTGAATGGTGCATATTGAAAATAATAAAAGTATGAGGTTAAAATAAGTTATTAAAAATGAAATCCCTTTGTAATAGATGAGTTTTCGTCCGAAACCCTCATACTTCTTATGAGATTGTCCAATTTGTACACGAAGTGCATCCCGTTTTTCCCGTAACCCTCTCAACTCTCTAGAAGTTGCGATGTGGGTGAAACTATGATGTCATGCCAAGTTACTACCTTTTCAGAGTTCATTTGTATTGCTTTTCAAATTCAGCGTCATTTAGCTCCAAATAAATCATTAAATGCCTGAAAAATATCAAATGGAGTGAGAAAGGGTTGAAAATTGATGATGTGCCTTTGAATGGTGCATACTGAACACAAAAATAGTATGGAGTTAAAATAAGTTATTTAAAATGAAATCCCTTTGTAATAGATGAGTTTTCGTCTGAAACCCTCATACTTCTTATGAGATTGTCCAATTTGTACACGAAGTGCATCCAGTTTTTGCCGTAACCCTCTCAACTCTCTAGAAGTTGCTATGTGGGTGAAATTGTGATGACATGCCAAGTTACAACCTTTTCAGAGTTCATTTGTATTGCTTTTCAAATTCAGCGTCATTTAGCTCCAAATAAATCATTAAATGCCTGAAAAATATCAAATGGACTCAAAAAGGGTTGAAAATTGATTATGTGCCTTTGAATGGTTCATATTGAACACGAAAAAAGTATGGAGTTAAAATAAGTTATTAAAAATGAAATCCCTTTGTAATAGATGAGTTTTCGTCCGAAACCCTCATACTTCTTATGAGATTGTCCAATTTGTACACGAAGTGCATCCAGTTTTTGCCGTAACCCTCTCAACTCTCTAGAAGTTGCTATGTGGGTGAAATTATGATGTCATGCCAAGTTACAACCTTTTCAGAGTTCATTTGTATTGCTTTTCAAATTCAGCGTCATTTAGCTCCAAATAAATCATTAAATGCCTGAAAAATATCAAATGGAGTGAGAAAGGGTTGAAAATTGATGATGTGCCTTTGAATGGTGCATATTGAACACAAAAATACTATGGACTTAAAATAAGTTATTAAAAATGAAATCCCTTCGTAATAGATGTGTTTTCGTCCGAAACCCTCTTACTTCTTATGAGATTGTCCAATTTGTACACGAAGTGCATCCAGTTTTTGCCGCAACCCTCTCAACTCTCTAGAAGTTGCTATGTGGGTGAAATTATGATGTCATACCAAGTTACAACCTTTTCAGAGTTCATTTGTATTGCTTTTCAAATTTAGGGTCATTTAGCTCAAAATAAATCATTAAATGCATGAAAAATATCAAATGAAGTCAGAAAGGGTTGAAAATTGATGATGTGCCTTTGAATGGTGCATATTTAACACGCAAAAAGTATGGAGCTAAAATAAGTTATTAAAAATTAAATCCCTTTGTAACACATGCGTTTTCGTCCGAAACCCTCATACTTCTTATGAGATTGTCCAATTTGTACACGAAGTGCATCCAGTTTTTGCCGTAACCCTCTCAACTCTCTAGAAGGTGCTATGTGGGTGAAATTATGATGTCATGCCAAGTTACAACCTTTTCAGAGTTCATTTGTATTGCTGTTCAAATTCAGGGTCATTTAGCTCAAAATAAATCATTAAATGCCTGAAAAATATCAAATGAAATCAGAAAGGGTTGAAAATTGATGATGTGCCTTTGAATGGTGCATATTTAACACACAAAAATTATGGTGTTAAAATAAGTTATTAAAAATGAAATCCCTTTGTAACAGATGAGTTTTCGTCCGAACCCCTCATACTTCTTATGAGATTGTCCAATTTGTACACGAAGTGCATCCAGTTTTTGCCGTAACCCTATAACTCTTTAGAAGTTGCTACGTGGGTGAAATTATTATGTAATGCCAAGTTACAACCTTTTCAGAGTTCACTTGTATTCCTTTTCAAATTCAGGGTCATTTAGCTCAAAATAAATCATTAAGTGCCCGAAAAATATCAAATGAAGTCAGAAAGGGTTCAAAATTGATGATGTGCCTTTGAATGGTGCATATTGAACACACAAAAAGTATGGAGTTAAAATAAGTTATTAAAAATGAAATCCCTTTGTAATAGATGAGTTTTCGTCCGGAACCCTCATACTTCTTATGAGATTGTCCAATTTGTACACGAAGTGCATCCAGTTTTTGCCGTAACCCTCTCAACTCTCTAGAAGTTGCTATGTGGATGAAATTATGATGTCATGCCAAGTTACAACCTTTTCAGAGTTCGTTTGTACTGCTTTTCAAATTCAGGGTCATTTAGCTCAAAATAAATCATTAAATGCCTGAAAAATACCAAATGAATTCAGAAAGGGTTGAAAATTGATCATGTGCCTTTGAATGGTGCATATTGAACACACAAAAAGTATGGAGTTAAAATAAGTTATTAAAAATGAAATCCCTTTGTAATAGCTGAGTTTTCGTTCGAAACCCTCATACTTCTTATGAGATTGTCCAATTTGTACACGAAGTGCATCTAGTTTTTGCCGTAACCCTCTAAACTCTCTAGAAGTTGCTATGTGGGTGAAATTATGATGTCATGCCAAGTTACAACCTTTTCAGAGTTCGTTTGTACTGCTTTTCAAATTCAGGGTCATTTAGCTCAAAATAAATCATTAAATGCCTGAAAAATATCAAATGAAGTCAGAAAGGGTTGAAAATTGATGATGTGCCTTTGAATGGTGAATATTGAACACACAAAAAGTATGGAGTTAAAATAAGTTATGAAAATGAAATCCCTTTGTAATAGGTGAGTTTTCGTCCGAAACCCTCATACTTCTTATGAGATTGTCCAATTTGTACACGAAGTGCATCCAGTTTTTGCCGTAACCCTCTCAACTCTCTAGAAGTATCTATGTGGGTGAAATTATGATGTCATGCCAAGTTACAACCTTTTCAGAGTTCATTTCTATTGCTTCTCAAATTCAGGGTCATTTAGCTCAAAATATATCATTAAATGCATGAGCAATAGCAAATGAAGTGAGAAAGGGTTGAAGTAAATTGATGATGTGCCTTTGAATGGTGCATATTGAACACACAAAAATTATGGAGTTAAAATAAGTTATTAAAAATGAAATCGTTTTGTAACAGATGAGTTTTCGTCTGAAACCATCATACTTCTTATGAGATTGTCCAATTTGTACACGAAGTGCATCCAGTTTTTGCCGTAACCCTCTCAACTCTCTGGAAGTTGCTATGTGGGTGAAATTATGATGTCATGCCAAGTTACAACCTTTTGAGAGTTCATTGGTATTGCTATTCAAATTCAGGGTCATTTAGCTCAAAATAAATCATTAAATGCATGAAAAATATCAAATGAAGTCAGAAAGGGTTGAAAATTGATGATGTGCCTTTGAATGGTGCATATTTAACACACAAAAATTATGGAGTTAAAATAAGTTATTAAAAATTAAATCCCTTTTCTAACAGATGAGTTTTCATCCGAAACCCTCGTACTTCTTATGAGATTGTCCAATTTGTACACGAAGTGCATCCAGTTTTTGCCGTAACCCTCTCAACTCTCTATAAGTTGCTATGTGCGTGAAATTATGATGTCATGCCAAGTTACAGCCTTTTCAGAGTTCATTTGTATTGCTTTTCGAATTCAGGGTCATTTAGCTCAAAATAAATCATTAAATGCCTGAAAAATATCAAATGAACTCAGAAAGGGTTGAAAATTGATGATGTGCCTTTGAATGGTGCATATTGAACACATAAAAGTATGGAGTTAAAATAAGTTATTAAAAATGAAATCTATTTGTAATAGCTGAGTTTTCGTCCGAAACCCTCATACTTCTTATGAGATTGTCCAATTTGTACACATAATGCATCTAGTTTTTGCCGGAACCCTCTCAACTCTCTAGAAGTTGCTATGTGGATGAAATTATGATGTCATGCCAAGTTACAACCTTTTCAGAGTTCGTTTGTACTGCTTTTCAAATTCAGGGTCATTTAGCTCAAAATAAATCATTAAATGTCTGAAAAATACCAAATGAAGTCAGAAAGGGTTGAAAATTGATGATGTGCCTTTGAATGGTGCATATTGAACACACAACAAGTATGGAGTTAAAATAAGTTATTAAAAATGAAATCTCTTTGTAATAGCTGAGTTTTCGTCCGAAAACCTCATACTTGTTATGAGATTGTCCAATTTGTACACGAAGTGCATCTAGTTTTTGCCGTAACCCTCTCAACTCTCTAGAAGTTGCTATGTGGGTGTAATTATGATGTCATGACAAGTTACATCCTTTTCAGACTTCATTTGTACTGCTTTTCAAATTCAGGGTCATTTAGCTCAAAATAAATCATTAAATGCCTGAAAAATGAAGTCAGAAAGGGTTGAAAATTCATGATGTGCCTTTGAATGGTGCATATTGAACACACAAAAAGTATGGAGTTAAAATAAGTTATTAAAAATGAAATCCCTTTGTAATAGCTGAGTTTTCGTCCGAAACCCTCATACTTCTTATGAGATTGTCCAATTTGTACACGAAGTGCATCTAGTTTTTGCCGTAACCCTCTAAACTCTCTAGAAGTTGCTATGTGGGTGAAATTATGATGCCATGCCAAGTTACATCCTTTTCAGAGTTCATCTGTACTGCTTTTCAAATTCAGGGTCATTTAGCTCAAAATAAATCATTAAATGCCTGAAAAATATCAAATGAAGTTAGAAAGGGTTGAAAATTGATGATGTGCCTTTGAATGGTGAAGATTGAACACACAAAAAGTATGGAGTTAAAATAAGTTATTAAAAATGAAATCCCTTTGTAATAGATGAGTTTTCGTCCGAAACCCTCATACTTCTAATGAGATTGTCCAGTTTGTACACGAAGTGCATCCAGCTTTTGCCGTAACCCACTCAACTCGCTAGAAGTATCTATGTGGGTGAAATTATGATGTCATGCCAAGTTACAACCTTTTCAGAGTTCATTTCTATTGCTTCTCAAATTCAGGGTCATTTAGCTCAAAATATATCATTAAATGCATGAGCAATATCAAATGAAGTGAGAAAGGGTTGAAGTAAATTGATGATGTGCCTTTGAATGGTGCATATTGAACACACAAAAATTATGGAGTTAAAATAAGTTATTAAAAATGAAATTCTTTTGTAACAGATGAGTTTTCGTCTAAAACCCTCATACTTCTTATGAGATTGTCCAATTTGTACACGAAGTGCATCCAGTTTTTGCCGTAACCCTATAACTCTTTAGAAGTTGCTACGTGGGTGAAATTATTATGTAATGCCAAGTTACAACCTTTTCAGAGTTCACTTGTATTCCTTTTCAAATTCAGGGTCATTTAGCTCAAAATAAATCATTAAGTGCCCGACAAATATCAAATGAAGTCAGAAAGGGTTCAAAATTGATGATGTGCCTTTGAATGGTGCATATTGAACACACAAAAAGTATGGAGTTAAAATAAGTTATTAAAAATGAAATCCCTTTGTAATAGATGAGTTTTCGTCCGGAACCCTCATACTTCTTATGAGATTGTCCAATTTGTACACGAAGTGCATCCAGTTTTTGCCGTAACCCTCTCAACTCTCTAGAAGTTGCTATGTGGATGAAATTATGATGTCATGCCAAGTTACAACCTTTTCAGAGTTCGTTTGTACTGCTTTTGAAATTCAGGGTCATTTAGCTCAAAATAAATCATTAAATGCCTGAAAAATACCAAATGAATTCAGAAAGGGTTAAAAATTGATGATGTGCCTTTGAATGGTGCATATTGAACACACAAAAAGTATGGAGTTAAAATAAGTTATTAAAAATGAAATCTCTTTGTAATAGCTGAGTTTTCGTCCGAAAACCTCGTACTTCTTATGAGATTGTTCAATTTGTACACGAAGTGCATCTAGTTTTTTCCGTAACCCTCTCCACTCTCTAGAAGTTGCTATGTGGGTGTAATTATGATATGAAGCCAAGTTACATCCTTTTCAGAGTTCATTTGTACTGCTTTTCAAATTCAGGGTCATTTAGCTCAAAATAAATCATTAAATCCCTGAAAAATATCAAATGAAGTTAGAAAGGGTTGAAAATTCATGATGTGCCTTTGAATGGTGCATATTGAACACACAAAAAGTATGGAGTTAAAATAAGTTATTAAAAATGAAATCCCTTTGTAATAGCTGAGTTTTCGTTCGAAACCCTCATACTTCTTATGAGATTGTCCAATTTGTACACGAAGTGCATCTAGTTTTTGCCGTAACCCTCTAAACTCTCTAGAAATTGCTATGTGGGTGAAATTATGATGTCATGCCAAGTTACATCCTTTTCAGAGTTCATCTGTACTGCTTTTCAAATTCAGGGTCATTTAGCTCAAAATAAATCATTAAATGCCTGAAAAATATCAAATGAAGTCAGAAAGGGTTGAAAATTGATGATGTGCCTTTGAATGGTGAATATTGAACACGCAAAAAGTATGGAGTTAAAATAAGTTATGAAAATGAAATCCCTTTGTAATAGATGAGTTTTCGTCCGAAACCCTCATACTTCTTATGAGATTGTCCAATTTGTACACGAAGTGCATCCAGTTTTTGCCGTAACCCTCTCAACTCTCTAGAAGTATCTATGTGGGTGAAATTATGATGTCATGCCTAGTTACAACCTTTTCAGAGTTCATTTCTATTGCTTCTCAAATTCAGGGTCATTTAGCTCAAAATATATCATTAAATGCATGAGCAATAGCAAATGAAGTGAGAAAGGGTTGAAGTAAATTGATGATGTGCCTTTGAATGGTGCATATTGAACACACAAAAATTATGGAGTTAAAATAAGTTATTAAAAATGAAATCGTTTTGTAACAGATGAGTTTTCGTCTGAAACCATCATACTTCTTATGAGATTGTCCAATTTGTACACGAAGTGCATCCAGTTTTTGCCGTAACCCTCTCAACTCTCTGGAAGTTGCTATGTGGGTGAAATTATGATGTCATGCCAAGTTACAACCTTTTCAGAGTTCATTGGTATTGCTATTCAAATTCAGGGTCATTTAGCTCAAAATAAATCATTAAATGCATGAAAAATATCAAATGAAGTCAGAAAGGGTTGAAAATTGATGATGTGCCTTTGAATGGTGCATATTTAACACACAAAAATTATGGAGTTAAAATAAGTTATTAAAAATTAAATCCCTTTTCTAACAGATGAGTTTTCATCCGAAACCCTCGTACTTCTTATGAGATTGTCCAATTTGTACACGAAGTGCATCCAGTTTTTGCCGTAACCCTCTCAACTCTCTATAAGTTGCTATGTGCGTGAAATTATGATGTCATGCCAAGTTACAGCCTTTTCAGAGTTCATTTGTATTGCTTTTCGAATTCAAGGTCATTTAGCTCAAAATAAATCATTAAATGCCTGAAAAATATCAAATGAACTCAGAAAGGGTTGAAAATTGATGATGTGCCTTTGAATGGTGCATATTGAACACATAAAAGTATGGAGTTAAAATAAGTTATTAAAAATGAAATCTATTTGTAATAGCTGAGTTTTCGTCCGAAACCCTCATACTTCTTATGAGATTGTCCAATTTGTACACATAATGCATCTAGTTTTTGCCGGAACCCTCTCAACTCTCTAGAAGTTGCTATGTGGATGAAATTATGATGTCATGCCAACTTACAACCTTTTCAGAGTTCGTTTGTACTGCTTTTCAAATTCAGGGTCATTTAGCTCAAAATAAATCATTAAATGTCTGAAAAATACCAAATGAAGTCAGAAAGGGTTGAAAATTGATGATGTGCCTTTGAATGGTGCATATTGAACACACAACAAGTATGGAGTTAAAATAAGTTATTAAAAATGAAATCTCTTTGTAATAGCTGAGTTTTCGTCCGAAAACCTCATACTTGTTATGAGATTGTCCAATTTGTACACGAAGTGCATCTAGTTTTTGCCGTAACCCTCTCAACTCTCTAGAAGTTGCTATGTGGGTGTAATTATGATGTCATGACAAGTTACATCCTTTTCAGACTTCATTTGTACTGCTTTTCAAATTCAGGGTCATTTAGCTCAAAATAAATCATTAAATGCCTGAAAAATGAAGTCAGAAAGGGTTGAAAATTCATGATGTGCCTTTGAATGGTGCATATTGAACACACAAAAAGTATGGAGTTAAAATAAGTTATTAAAAATGAAATCCCTTTGTAATAGCTGAGTTTTCGTCCGAAACCCTCATACTTCTTATGAGATTGTCCAATTTGTACACGAAGTGCATCTAGTTTTTGCCGTAACCCTCTAAACTCTCTAGAAGTTGCTATGTGGGTGAAATTATGATGCCATGCCAAGTTACATCCTTTTCAGAGTTCATCTGTACTGCTTTTCAAATTCAGGATCATTTAGCTCAAAATAAATCATTAAATGCCTGAAAAATATCAAATGAAGTCAGAAAGGGTTGAAAATTGATGATGTGCCTTTGAATGGTGAAGATTGAACACACAAAAAGTATGGAGTTAAAATAAGTTATTAAAAATGAAATCCCTTTGTAATAGATGAGTTTTCGTCCGAAACCCTCATACTTCTAATGAGATTGTCCAGTTTGTACACGAAGTGCATCCAGCTTTTGCCGTAACCCACTCAACTCGCTAGAAGTATCTATGTGGGTGAAATTATGATGTCATGCCAAGTTACAACCTTTTCAGAGTTCATTTCTATTGCTTCTCAAATTCAGGGTCATTTAGCTCAAAATATATCATTAAATGCATGAGCAATATCAAATGAAGTGAGAAAGGGTTGAAGTAAATTGATGATGTGCCTTTGAATGGTGCATATTGAACACACAAAAATTATGGAGTTAAAATAAGTTATTAAAAATGAAATTCTTTTGTAACAGATGAGTTTTCGTCTAAAACCCTCATACTTCTTATGAGATTGTCCAATTTGTACACGAAGTGCATCCAGTTTTTGCCGTAACCCTCTCAACTCTCTAGAAGTTGCTATGTGGGTGAAATTATGATGTCATGCCAAGTTACAACCTTTTCAGAGTTCATTTGTATTGCTATTCAAATTCAGGGTCATTTAGCTCAAAATAAATCATTAAATGCATGAAAAATATCAAAGGAAGTCAGAAAGGGTTGAAAATTGATGATGTGCCTTTGAATGGTGCATATTTAACACACAAAAATTATGGATTTAAAATAAGTTATTAAAAATTAAATCCCTTTTCTAACAGATGAGTTTTCGTCCGAAACCCTCGTACTTCTTATGAGATTGTCCAATTTGTACACGAAGTGCATCCAGTTTTTGCCGTAACCCTCTCAACTCTCTATAAGTTGCTATGTGCGTGAAATTATGATGTCATGCCAAGTAACAACCTTTTTAGAGTTCATTTGTATTGCTTTTCAAATTCAGGGTCATTTAGCTCAAAATAAATCATTAAATGCCTGAAAAATATCAAATGAAGTCAGAAAGGGTTGAAAATTGATGATGTGCCTTTGAATGGTGCATATTGAACACATAAAAGTATGGAGTTAAAATAAGTTATTAAAAATGAAATCCCTTTGTAATAGATGAGTTTTCGTCCGAAACCGTCATACTTCTTATGAGATTGTCCAATTTGTACACCAAGTGCGTCCATTTTTTGCCGTAACCCTCTCAACTCTATAGATGTTGCTATGTGGGTGAATTTATGATGTCATGCCAGGTTACAACCTTTTCAGAGTTCATTTGTATTGCTTTTCAAATTCAGGGTCATTTAGCTCAAAATAAATCATTAAATGCATGAAAAATATCGAATGCAGTCAGAAAGGGTTGAAAATTTATGATGTTCCTTTGAATGGTGCATACTTAACACACAAAAAGTATGGAGTTAAAATAAGTTATTAAAAATGAAATCCCTTTGTAACAGATGAGTTTTCGTGCGAAACCCTCATACTTTTTATGAGATTGTCCAATTTGTACACGAATTGCATCTAGTTTTTGCCGTAACCCTCTCAACCCTTTAGAAGTGGCTATGTGGGTGAAATTATGATGTCGTGCCAAGTTACAACCTTTTCAGAGTTCATTTTTATTGCTTTTCAAATTCAGGGTCATTTAGCTCAAAATAAATCATTAAATGCCTGAAAAATATCAAATGAAGTCAGAAAGGGTTGAAAATTGATGATGTGCCTTTGAATGGTGCATATTGAGCACACAAAAGTATGGAGTTAAAATAAGTTATTAAAAATGAAATCTCTTTGTAATAGCTGAGTTTTCGTCCGAAACCCTCATACTTCTTATGAGATTGTCCAATTTGTACACGAAATGCAGCTAGTTTTTGCCGGAACCCTCTCAACTCTCTAGAAGTTGCTATGTGGATGAAATTATGATGTCATGCCAAGTTACAACCTTTTCAGAGTTCGTTTGTACTGCTTTTCAAATTCAGGATCATTTAGCTCAAAATAAATCATTACATGCCTGAAAAATACCAAATGAAGTCAGAAAGCGTTGAAAATTGATGATGTGCCTTTGAATGGTGCATATTGAACACACAAAAAGTATGGAGTTAAAATAAGTTATTAAAAATGAAATCCCTTTGTAATAGCTGAGTTTTCGTCCGAAAACCTCATACTTCTTATGAGATTGGCCAATTTGTACACGAAGTGCATCTAGTTTTTTCCGTAACCCTCTCAACTCTCTAGAAGTTGCTATGTGGGTGTAATTATGATGTCATGCCACGTTACATCCTTTTCAGAGTTCATTTGTACTGCTTTTCATATTCAGGGTCATTTAGCTCAAAATAAATCATTAAATCCCTGAAAAATATCAAATGAAGTTAGAAAGGGTTGAAAATTCATGATGTGCCTTTGAATGGTGCATATTGAACACACAAAAAGTATGGACTTAAAATAAGTTATTAAAAATGAAATCCCTTTGTAATAGCTGAGCTTTCGTCCGAAACCCTCATACTTCTTATGAGATTGTCCAATTTGTACACGAAGTGCATCTAGTTTTTGCCGTAACCCTCTGAACTCTCTAGAAGTTGCTATGTGGGTGAAATTATGATGTCATGCCAAGTTACATCCTTTTCAGAGTTCATCTGTACTGCTTTTCAAATTCAGGGTCATTTAGCTCAAAATAAATCATTAAATGCCTGAAAAATATCAAATGAAGTGAGAAAAGGTTGAAAATTGATGATATGCCTTTGAACGGTGAATATTGAACACACAAACAGTATGGAGTTAAAATAAGTTATTAAAAATGAAATCCCTTTGTAATAGATGAGTTTTCGTCCGAAACCCTCATACTTCTTATGAGATTGTCCAATTTGTACACGAAGTGCATCCAGTTTTTGCCGTAACCCTCTCAACTCTCTAGAAGTATCTATGTGGGTGAAATTATGATGTCATGCCAAGTTACAACCTTTTCAGAGTTCATTTCTATTGCTTCTCAAATTCAGCGTCATTTAGCTCAAAATATATCATTAAATGCATGAGCAATATCAAATGAAGTGAGAAAGGGTTGAAGTAAATTGATGATGTGCCTTTGAATGGTGCATATTGAACACACAAAAATTATGGAGTTAAAATAAGTTATTAAAAATGAAATCGTTTTGTAACAGATGAGTTTTCGTCTGAAACCATCATACTTCTTATGAGATTGTCCAATTTGTACACGAAGTGCATCCATTTTTTGCCGTAACCCTCTCAACTCTCTGGAAGTTGCTATGTGGATGAAATTATGATGTCATGCCAAGTTACAACCTTTTCAGAGTTCATTTGTATTGCTATTCAAATTCAGGGTCATTTAGCTCAAAATAAATCATTAAATGCATGAAAAATATCAAATAAAGTCAGAAAGGGTTGAAAATTGATGATGTGCCTTTGAATGGTGCATATTTAACACACAAAAATTATGAGTTAAAATAAGTTATTAAAAATTAAATCCCTTTTCTAACACATGAGTTTTCGTCCGAAACCCTCGTACTTCTTATGAGATTGTCCAATTTGTACACGAAGTGCATCCAGTTTTT
This sequence comes from Hordeum marinum, assembly GCA_022496015.1. Taxonomy (NCBI): domain Eukaryota; kingdom Viridiplantae; phylum Streptophyta; class Magnoliopsida; order Poales; family Poaceae; genus Hordeum; species Hordeum marinum. The sequence goes on from JAAAWK010000435.1 coordinate 85,578, forward strand.
GCCGTAACCCTCCAACTCTCTATAAGTTGCTATGTGCGTGAAATTATGATGTCATGCCAAGTTACAACCTTTTCAGAGTTCATTTGTATTGCTTTTCAAATTCAGGGTCATTTAGCTCAAAATAAATCATTAAATGCCTGAAAAATATCAAATGAAGTCAGAAAGGGTTGAAAATTGATGATGTGCCTTTGAATGGTGCATATTGAACACATAAAAGTATGGAGTTAAAATAAGTTATTGAAAATGAAATCTCTGTGTAATAGCTGAGTTTTCGTCCGAAACCCTCATACTTCTTATGAGATTGTCCAATTTGTACACGAAATGCATCTAGTTTTTGCCGGAACCCTCTCAACTCTCTAGAAGTTGCTATGTGGATGAAATTATGATGATGCCAAGTTACAACCTTTTCAGAGTTCGTTTGTACTGCTTTTCAAATTCAGGGTCATTTAGCTCAAAATAAATCATTGAATGCCTGAAAAATACCAAATTAACTCAGAAAGGGTTGAAAATTGATGATGTGCCTTTGAATGCTGCATATTGACCACACAACAAGTATGGAGTTAAAATAAGTTATTAAAGTTGAAATCTCTTTGTAATAGCTGAGTTTTCGTCCGAAAACCTCATACTTGTTATGAGATTGTCCAATTTGTACACGAAGTGCATCTAGTTTTTGCCGTAACCCTCTCAACTCACTAGAAGTTGCCATGTGGGTGTAATTATGATCTCATGACAAGTTACATCCTTTTCAGAGTTCATTTGTACTGCTTTTCAAAATCAGGGTCATTTAGCTCAAAATAAATCATTAAATGCCTGAAAAATGAAGTCAGAAAGGGTTGAAAATTCATGATGTGCCTTTGAATGGTGCATATTGAACACACAAAAAGTATGGAGTTAAAATAAGTTATTAAAAATGAAATCCCTTTGTAATAGCTGAGTTTTCGTCCGAAACCTTCATACTTCTTATGAGATTGTCCAATTTGTACACGAAGTGCATCTAGTTTTTGCCGTAACCCTCTAAACTCTCTAGAAGTTGCTATGTGGGTGAAATTATGATGTCATGCCAAGTTACATCCTTTTCAGAGTTCATCTGTACTGCTTTTCAAATTCAGGGTCATTTAGCTCAAAATAAATCATTAAATGCCTGAAAAATATCAAATGAAGTCAGAAAGGGTTGAAAATTGATGATGTGCCTTTGAATGGTGAATATTGAACAGACAAAAAGTATGGAGTTAAAATAAGTTATTAAAAATGAAATCCCTTTGTAATAGCTGAGTTTTCGTGCGAAACCCTCATAGTTCTTATGAGATTGTCCAATTTGTACACGAAGTGCATCCAGTTTTTGCCGTAACCCTCTCAACTCTCTAGAGGTATCTATGTGGGTGAAATTATGATGTCATGCCAAGTTACAACCTTTTCAAAGTTCATTTCTATTGCTTCTCAAATTCAGGGTCATTTAGCTCAAAATATATCATTAAATGCATGAGCAATATCAAATGAAGTGAGAAAGGGTTGAAGTAAATTGATGATGTGCCTTTGAATGGTGCATATTGAACACACAAAAATTATGGAGTTAAAATAAGTTATTAAAAATGAAATTCTTTTGTAACAGATGAGTTTTCGTCTGAAACCCTCATACTTCTTATGAGATTGTCCAATTTGTACACGAAGTGCATCCAGTTTTTGCCGTAACCCTCTCAACTCTCTAGAAGTTGCTATGTGGGTGAAATTATGATGTCATGCCAAGTTACAACCTTTTCAGAGTTCATTTGTATTGCTATTCAAATTCAGGGTCATTTAGCTCAAAATAAATCATTAAATGCATGAAAAATATCAAAGGAAGTCAGAAAGGGTTGAAAATTGATGATGTGCCTTCGAATGGTGCATATTTAACACACAAAAATTATGGAGTTAAAATAAGTTATTAAAAATTAAATCCCTTTTCTAACAGATGAGTTTTCGTCCGAAACCCTCGTACTTTTTATGAGATTGTCCAATTTGTACACGAAGTGCATCCAGTTTTTGCCGTAACCCTCTCAACTCTCTATAAGTTGCTATGTGCGTGAAATTATGATGTCATGCCAAGTTACAACCTTTTCAGAGTTCATTTGTATTGCTTTTCAAATTCAGGGTCATTTAGCTCAAAATAAATCATTAAATGCCTGAAAAATACCAAATGAAGTCAGAAAGGGTTGAAAATTGATGATGTGCCTTTGAATGGTGCATATTGAACACACAACAAGTATGGAGTTAAAATAAGTTATTAAAAATGAAATCTCTTTGTAATAGCTGAGTTTTCGTCCGAAAACCTCATACTTGTTATGAGATTGTCCAATTTGTACACGAAGTGCATCTAGTTTTTGCCGTAACCCTCTCAACTCTCTAGAAGTTGCTATGTGGGTGTAATTATGATGTCATGCCAAGTTACATCCTTTTCAGAGTTCATTTGTACTGCTTTTCAAATTCAGGGTCATTTAGCTCAAAATAAATCATTAAATGCCTGAAAAATATCAAATGAAGTCAGAAAGGGTTGAAAATTGATGATGTGCCTTTGAATGGTGAATATTGAACACACAAAAAGTATGGAGTTAAAATAAGTTATTAAAAATGAAATTCTTTTGTAACAGATGAGTTTTTGTCCGAAACCCTCATACTTCTTATGAGATTGTCCAATTTGTACACGAAGTGCATCCGGTTTTTGCCGTAACCCTCTCAACTCTTTAGAAGTTGCTATGTGGGTGAAATTATGATGTCATGCCAACTTACAACCTTTTTAGAGTTCATTTGTATTGCGTTTGAAATTCAGGGTCATTTAGCTCAAAATAAATCATTAAATGCATGGAAAATATCAAATGAAGTCAGAAAGGGTTGAAAATTCATGATGTGCCTTTGAATGGTGCATATTGAACACACAAAAAGTATGGAGTTAAAATAAGTTATTAAAAATGAAATCCCTTTGTAATAGCTGAGTTTTCGTCCGAAACCCTCATACTTCTTATGAGATTGTCCAATTTGTACACGAAGTGCATCTAGTTTTTGCCGTAAACCTCTAAACTCTCTAGAAGTTGCTATGTGGGTGAAATTATGATGTCATGCCAAGTTACATCCTTTTCAGAGTTCATCTGTACTGCTTTTCAAATTCAGGGTCATTTAGCTCAAAATAAATCATTAAATGCCTGAAAAATATCAAATGAAGTGAGAAAAGGTTGAAAATTGATGATATGCCTTTGAACGGTGAATATTGAACACACAAAAAGTATGGAGTTAAAATAAGTTATTAAAAATGAAATCCCTTTGTAATAGATGAGTTTTCGTCTGAAACCCTCATACTTCTTATGAGATTGTCCGATTTGTACACGAAGTGCATCCAGTTTTTGCTGTAACCCTCTCAACTCTCTAGAAGTATCTATGTGGGTGAAATTATGATGTCATGCCAAGTTACAACCTTTTCAGAGTTCATTTCTATTGCTTCTCAAATTCAGCGTCATTTAGCTCAAAATATATCATTAAATGCATGAGCAATATCAAATGAAGTGAGAAAGGGTTGAAGTAAATTGATGATGTGCCTTTGAATGGTGCATATTGAACACACAAAAATTATGGAGTTAAAATAAGTTATTAAAAATGAAATCGTTTTGTAACAGATGAGTTCTCGTCTGAAACCATCATACTTCTTATGAGATTGTCCAATTTGTACACGAAGTGCATCCATTTTTTGCCGTAACCCTCTCAACTCTCTGGAAGTTGCTATGTGGATGAAATTATGATGTCATGCCAAGTTACAACCTTTTCAGAGTTCATTTGTATTGCTATTCAAATTCAGGGTCATTTAGCTCAAAATAAATCATTAAATGCATGAAAAATATCAAATTAAGTCAGAAAGGGTTGAAAATTGATGATGTGCCTTTGAATGGTGCATATTTAACACACAAAAATTATGGAGTTAAAATAAGTTATTAAAAATTAAATCCCTTTTCTAACACATGAGTTTTCGTCCGAAACCCTCGTACTTCTTATGAGATTGTCCAATTTGTACACGAAGTGCATCCAGTTTTTGCCGTAACCCTCTCAACTCTCTATAAGTTGCTTTGTGCGTGAAATTATGATGTCATGCCAAGTTACAACCTTTTCAGAGTTCATTTCTATTGCTTTTCAAATTCAGGGTCATTTAGCTCAAAATAAATCATTAAATGCCTGAAAAATATCAAATGAAGTCAGAAAGGGTTGAAAATTGATGATGTGCCTTTGAATGGTGCATATTGAACACATAAAAGTATGGAGTTAAAATAAGTTATTGAAAATGAAATCTCTGTGTAATAGCTGAGTTTTCGTCCGAAACCCTCATACTTCTTATGAGATTGTCCAATTTGTACACGAAATGCATCTAGTTTTTGCCGGAACCCTCTCAACTCTCTAGAAGTTGCTATGTGGATGAAATTATGATGATGCCAAGTTACAACCTTTTCAGAGTTCGTTTGTACTGCTTTTCAAATTCAGGGTCATTTAGCTCAAAATAAATCAGTGAATGCCTGAAAAATACCAAATGAACTCAGAAAGGGTTGAAAATTGATGATGCGCCTTTGAATGCTGCATATTGACCACACAACAAGTATGGAGTTAAAATAAGTTATTAAAGATGAAATCTCTTTGTAATAGCTGAGTTTTCGTCCGAAAACCTCATACTTGTTATGAGATTGTCCAATTTGTACACGAAGTGCATCTAGTTTTTGCCGTAACCCTCTCAACTCTCTAGAAGTTGCTATGTGGGTGTAATTATGATCTCATGACAAGTTACATCCTTTTCAGAGTTCATTTGTACTGCTTTTCAAAATCAGGGTCATTTAGCTCAAAATAAATCATTAAATGCCTGAAAAATGAAGTCAGAAAGGGTTGAAAATTCATGATGTGCCTTTGAATGGTGCATATTGAACACACAAAAAGTATGGAGTTAAAATAAGTTATTAAAAATGAAATCCCTTTGTAATAGCTGAGTTTTCATCCGAAACCTTCATACTTCTTATGAGATTGTCCAATTTGTACACGAAGTGCATCTAGTTTTTGCCGTAACCCTCTAAACTCTCTAGAAGTTGCTATGTGGGTGAAATTATGATGTCATGCCAAGTTACATCCTTTTCAGAGTTCATCTGTGCTGCTTTTCAAATTCAGGGTCATTTAACTCAAAATAAATCATTAAATGCCTGAAAAATATCAAATGAAGTCAGAAAGGGTTGAAAATTGATGATGTGCCTTTGAATGGTGAATATTGAACAGACAAAAAGTATGGAGTTAAAATAAGTTATTAAAAATGAAATCCCTTTGTAATAGCTGAGTTTTTGTGCGAAACCCTCATACTTCTTATGAGATTGTCCAATTTGTACACGAAGTGCATCCAGTTTTTGCCGTAACCCTCTCAACTCTCTAGAGGTATCTATGTGGGTGAAATTATGATGTCATGCCAAGTTACAACCTTTTCAAAGTTCATTTCTATTGCTTCTCAAATTTAGGGTCATTTAGCTCAAAATATATCATTAAATGCATGAGCAATATCAAATGAAGTGAGAAAGGGTTGAAGTAAATTGATGATGTGCCTTTGAATGGTGCATATTGAACACACAAAAATTATGGAGTTAAAATAAGTTATTAAAAATGAAACTCTTTTGTAACAGATGAGTTTTCGTCTGAAACCCTCATACTTCTTATGAGATTGTCCAATTTGTACACGAAGTGCATCCAGTTTTTGCCGTAACCCTCTCAACTCTCTAGAAGTTGCTATGTGGGTGAAATTATGATGTCATGCCAAGTTACAACCTTTTCAGAGTTCATTTGTATTGCTATTCAAATTCAGGGTCATTTAGCTCAAAATAAATCATTAAATGCATGAAAAATATCAAAGGAAGTCAGAAAGGGTTGAAAATTGATGATGTGCCTTCGAATGGTGCATATTTAACACACAAAAATTATGGAGTTAAAATAAGTTATTAAAAATTAAATCCCTTTTCTAACAGATGAGTTTTCGTCCGAAACCCTCGTACTTCTTATGAGATTGTCCAATTTGTACACGAAGTGCATCCAGTTTTTGCCGTAACCCTCTCAACTCTCTATAAGTTGCTATGTGCGTGAAATTATGATGTCATGCCAAGTTACAACCTTTTCAGAGTTCATTTGTATTGCTTTTCAAATTCAGGGTCATTTAGCTCAAAATAAATCATTAAATGCCTGAAAAATACCAAATGAAGTCAGAAAGGGTTGAAAATTGATGATGTGCCTTTGAATGGTGCATATTGAACACACAACAAGTATGGAGTTAAAATAAGTTATTAAAAATGAAATCTCTTTGTAATAGCTGAGTTTTCGTCCGAAAACCTCATACTTGTTATGAGATTGTCCAATTTGTACACGAAGTGCATCTAGTTTTTGCCGTAACCCTCTCAACTCTCTAGAAGTTGCTATGTGGGTGTAATTATGATGTCATGCCAAGTTACATCCTTTTCAGAGTTCATTTGTACTGCTTTTCAAATTCAGGGTCATTTAGCTCAAAATAAATCATTAAATGCCTGAAAAATATCAAATGAAGTCAGAAAGGGTTGAAAATTGATGATGTGCCTTTGAATGGTGAATATTGAACACACAAAAAGTATGGAGTTAAAATAAGTTATTAAAAATGAAATCCCTTTGAAATAGATGAGTTTTCGTCCGAAACCCTCATACTTCTTATGAGATTGTCCAATTTGTACACGAAGTTCATCCGGTTTTTGCCTTAACCCTCTCAACTCTCTAGAAGTATCTATGTGGGTGAAATTATGATGTCATGCCAAGTTACAACCTTTTCAGAGTTCATTACTATTGCTTCTCAAATTCAGGGTCATTTAGCTCAAAATATATCATTAAATGCATGAGCAATATCAAATGAAGTGAGAAAGGGTTGAAGTAAATTGATGATGTGCCTTTGAATGGTGCATATTGAACACACAAAAATTATGGAGTTAAAATAAGTTATTAAAAATGAAATCCTTTTGTAACAGATGAGTTTTCGTCTGAAACCCTCATACTTCTTATGAGATTGTCCAATTTGTACACGAAGTGCATCCAGTTTTTGCTGTAACCCTCTCAACTCTCTAGTAGTTGCTATGTGGGTGAAATTATGATGTCATACCAAGTTACAACCTTTTCGGAGTTCATTTCTATTGCTATTCAAATTCAGGGTCATTTAGCTCAAAATAAATCATGAAATGCATGAAAAATATCAAATGAAGTCAGAAAGGGTTGAAAATGGATGATGTGCCTTTGAATGGTGCATATTTACCACACAAAAATTATGGAGGTAAAATAAGTTATTAAAAATTAAACCCTTTTCTAACAGATGTGTTTTCGTCCGAAACCCTCATACTTCTTATGAGATTGTCCAATTTGTACACGAAGTGCATCCGGTTTTTGCCGTAGCCCTCTCAACTCTTTAGAAGTTGCTATGTGGGTGAAATTATGATGTCATGCCAACTTACAACCTTTTTTGAATTCATTTGTATTGCTTTTGAAATTCAGGGTCATTTAGCTCAAAATAAATCATTAAATGCATGAAAAATATCAAATGAAGTCAGAAAGGGTTGAAAATTGATGATGTGCCTTTGAATGGTTCATATTTAACACACAATAAGTATGGAGTTAAAATAATTTATTAAAAATTAAATCCCTTTGTAACAGATGAGTTTTCGTTCGGAACCCTCATACTTCTTATGAGATTGTCCAATTTGTACACGAAGTGCATCCAGTTTTTGCCGTAACCCTCTCAACTCTCTAGAAGTATCTATGTGGGTGAAATTATGATGTCATGCCAAGTTACAACCTTTTCAGAGTTCATTTCTATTGCTTCTCAAATTGAGGGTCATTTAGCTCAAAATAAATCATTAAATGCATGAACAATATCCAATGAAGTGAGAAAGGGTTGAAGTAAATTGATGATGTGCCTTTGAATGGTGCATATTGAACACACAAAAAGTATGGAGTAAAAATAAGTTATTAAAAATGAAATCCTTTTCTAACAGATGAGTTTTCGTCTGAAACCCTCATACTTCTTATGAGATTGTCCAATTTGTACACGAAGTGCATCCAGTTTTTGCCGTAACCCTCTAAACTCTTTAGAAGTTGCTATGTGGGTGAAATTATGATGTCATGCCAAGTTACAACCTTTTCAGAGTTCATTTCTATTGCTTCTCAAATTCAGGGTCATTTAGCTCAAAATATATCATTAAATGCATGAGCAATATCAAATGAAGTGAGAAAGGGTTGAAGTAAATTGATGATGTGCCTTTGAATGGTGCATATTGAACACACAAAAATTATGGAGTTAAAATAAGTTATTAAAATGAAATCCCTTTGTAAGAGATGAGTTTTCGTCTGAAACCCTCATATTTCTTATGAGATTGTCCAATTTGTACACGAAGTGCATCCAGTTTTTGCCGTAACCCTCTAAACTCTTTAGAAGTTCCTATGTGGGTGAAATTATGATGTCATGCCAAGTTACAACCTTTTCAGAGTTCATTTGTATTGCTTTTCAAATTCAGGGTCATTTAGCTCAAAATAAATTATTAAATGCATGGAAAATATCAAATGAAGTCAGAAAGGGTTGAAAATTCATGATGTGCCTTTGAATGGTGCATATTGAACACACAAAAAGTATGGAGTTAAAATAAGTTATTAAAAATGAAATCCCTTTGTAATAGCTGAGTTTTCGTCCGAAACCCTCATACTTCTTATGAGATTGTCCAATTTGTACACGAAGTGCATCTAGTTTTTGCCGTAACCCTCTAAACTCTCTAGAAGTTGCTATGTGGGTGAAATTATGATGTCATGCCAAGTTACATCCTTTTCAGAGTTCATCTGTACTGCTTTTCAAATTCAGGGTCATTTAGCTCAAAATAAATCATTAAATGCCTGAAAAATATCAAATGAAGTCAGAAAGGGTTGAAAATTGATGATGTGCCTTTGAACGGTGAATATTGAACACACAAAAAGTATGGAGTTAAAATAAGTTATTAAAAATGAAATCCCTTTGAAATAGATGAGTTTTCGTCCGAAACCCTCATACTTCTTATGAGATTGTCCAATTTGTACACGAAGTGCATCCGGTTTTTGCCGTAACCCTCTCAACTCTCTAGAAGTATCTACGTGGGTGAAATTATGATGTCATGCCAAGTTACAACCTTTTCAGAGTTCATTACTATTGCTTCTCAAATTCAGGGTCATTTAGCTCAAAATATATCATTAAATGCATGAGCAATATCAAATGAAGTGAGAAAGGGTTGAAGTAAATTGATGATGTGCCTTTGAATGGTGCATATTGAACACACAAAAATTATGGAGTTGAACTAAGTTATTAAAAATGAAATCCTTTTGTAACAGATGAGTTTTCGGCTGAAACCCTCATACTTCTTATGAAATTGTCCAATTTGTACACGAAGTGCATCCAGTTTTTTCCGTAACCCTCTCAACTCTCTAGAAGTTGCTATGTGGGTGAAATTAGGATGTCATGCCAAGTTACAACCTTTTCAGAGTTCATTTGTATTGCTATTCAAATTCAGGGTCATTTAGCTCAAAATAAATCATTAAACGCATGAAAAATATCAAATGAAGTCAGAAAGGGTTGAAGTAAATTGATGATGTGCCTTTGAATGGTGCATACTTAACACACAAAAATTATGGAGTTAAAATAAGTTATTAAAAATGAAATCCCTTTGTAATAGATGAGTTTTCGTCTGAAACCCTCATACTTCTTATGAGATTGTCCAATTTGTACACGAAGTGCATCCAGTTTTTGCCGTAACCCTCTAAACTCTCTAGAAGTTGCTATGTGCGTGAAATTATGATGTCATGCCAAGTTACATCCTTTTCAAAGTTCATTTGTATTGCTTTTCAAATTCAGGGTCATTTAGCTCAAATAAATCATTAAATGCGTGAAAAATATCAAATGAAGTCAGAAAAGGTTGAAAATTGATGATGTGCCTTTGAATGGTGCATATTGAACACCCAAAGTTTATGGAGTTAAAATAAGTTATTAAAATGAAATCCCTTTGTAACATATGAGTTTTCGTCTGAAACCCTCATACTTCTTATGAGATTGTCCAATTTGTACACGAAGTGCATCCAGTTTTTGCCGTAACCCTCTAAACTCTCTAGAAGTTGCTATGTGGGTGAAATTATGATGTCATGCCAAGTTACAACATTTTCAGAGTTCATTTGTATTGCTTTTCAAATTCAGGGTCATTTAGCTCAAAATAAATCATTAAATGCCTGAAAAATATCAAATGAAGTCAGAATGGGTTGAAAATTGATGATGTCCCTTTGAATGGTGAATATTGAACACACAAAAAGTGTGGAGTTAAAATAAGTTATTAAAAATGAAATCCCTTTGTAATAGATGAGTTTTCGTCTGAAACCCTCATACTTCTTATGAGATTGTCCAATTTGTACACGAAGTGCATCCAGTTTTTGCCGTAACCCTCTAAACTCTTTAGAAGTTGCAATGTGGGTGAAATTATGATGTCATGCCAAGTTAAAACCTTTTCAGAGTTCATTTGTATTGCTTTTCAAATTCAGGGTCATTTAGCTCAAAATAAATCATTAAATGCATGGAAAATATCAAATGAAGTCAGAAAGGGTTGAAAATGGATGATGTGCCTTTGAATGGTGCATATTGAACACACAAAAATTATGGAGTTAAAATAAGTTACTAAAAATGAAATACCTTTGTAACAGATGAGTTTTCGTCCGAAACCCTCAGACTTCTTATGAGATTGTCCAATTTGTACACGAAGTGTATCCGATTTTTGCCGTAACCCTCTCAACTCTCTAGAAGTTGCTATGTGGATGAAATTATGATGTCATGCCAAGTTACAACCTTTTCAGAGCTCATTTGTATTGCTTTTCAAATTTAGGGTCATTTAGCTCAAAATAAATCATTAAATGCGTGAAAAATATCAAATGAAGTCAGAAAGGGTTGAAAATTGATGATGTGCATTTGAATGGTGGATATTGAACACCCAAAATTTATGGAGTTAAAATAAGTTATTAAAATGAAATCCCTTTGTAACATATGAGTTTTCGTCTGAAACCCTCATATTTCTTATGAGATTGTCCAATTTGTACACGAAGTGCATCCAGTTTTTGTCGTAACCCTCTAAACTCTCTAGAAGTTGCTATGTGGGTGAAATTATGATGTCATGCCAAGTTACAACCTTTTAAGAGTTCATTTGTATTGCTTTTCAAATTCAGGGTCATTTAGCTCAAAATAAATCATTAAATGCATGGAAAATATCAAATGAAGTCAGAAAGGGTTGAAAATTTATGATGTGCCTTTGAATGGTGCATATTTAACACACAAAAATTATGGAGTTAAAATAAGTTATTAAAAATTAAATCCCTTTCTAACAGATGAGTTTTCGTCCGAAACCCTCGTACTTCTGATGAGATTGTCCAATTTGTACACGAAGTGCATCCTGTTTTTGCCGTAACCCTCTCAACTCTCTATAAGTTGCTATGTGGGTGAAATTATGCTGTCATGCCAAGTTACAAACTTTTCAGAGTTCATTTGTATTGCTTTTCAAATTCAGGGTCATTTAGCTCAAAATAAATCATTAAATGCCTGAAAAATATCAAATGGAGTGAGAAAGGGTTGAAAATTGATGATATGCCTTTGAATGGTGCATATTGAACACACAAAAAGTATGGAGTTAAAATAAGTTATTAAAAATGAAATCCCTTTGTAATAGATGAGTTTTCGTCCGATACCCTCATACTTCTTATGAGATTGTCCAATTTGTACACGAAGTGCATCCAGTTTTTGTTGTAACCCTCTCAACCCTGTAGAAGTTGCTATGTGGGCTAAATTATGATGTCATGCAAAGTTACAACCTTTTCAGAGTTCATTTGTATTGCTTTTTCAATTCAGGGTCATTTAGCTCAAAATAAATCATTAAATGCCTGAAAAATATCAAATGAAGTGAGAAAGGGTTGAAGTAAATTGATGATGTGCCTTTGAATGGTGCATATTGAACACACAAAAATTATGGAGTTAAAATAAGTTATTAATAATGAAATCCTTTTGTAACAGATGAGTTTTCGTCTGAAACCCTCATACTTCTTATGAGATTGTCCAATTTGTAGACGAAGTGCATCCAGTTTTTGCCGTAGCCCTCTCAACTCTCTAGAAGTTGCTATGTGGGTGAAATTATGATGTCATGCCAAGTTACAACCTTTTTAGAGTTCATTTGTATTGCTATTCAAATTCAGGGTCATTTAGCTCAAAATAAATCATTAAATGCATGAAAAATATCAAATGAAGTCAGAAAGGGTTGAAGTAAATTGATGATGTGCCTTTGTATGGTGCATACTTAACACACAAAAATTATGGAGTTAAAATAAGTTATTAAAAATGAAATCCCTTTGTAATAGATGAGTTTTCGTCTGAAACCCTCATACTTCTTATGAGATTGTCCAATTTGTACACGAAGTGCATCCAAATTTTGCCGTAACCCTCTAAACTCTCTAGAAGTTGCTATGTGCGTGAAATTATGATGTCATGCCAAGTTACAACCTTTTCAGAGTTCATTTGTATTGCTTTTCAAATTCAGGGTCATTTAGCTCAAAATAAATCATTAAATGCGTGAAAAATATCAAATGAAGTCAGAAAGGGTTGAAAATTGATGATGTGCCTTTGAATGGTGGATATTGAACACCCAAAATTTATGGAGTTAAAATAAGTTATTAAAATGAAATCCCTTTGTAACATATGAGTTTTCGTCTGAAACCCTCATACTTCTTATGAGATTGTCCAATTTGTACACGAAGTGCATCCAGTTTTTGCCGTAACCCTCTAAACTCTCTAGAAGTTGCTATGTGGATGAAATTATGATGTCATGCCAAGTTACAACCTTTTCAGAGTTCATTTGTATTGCTTTTCAAATTCAGGGTCATTTAGCTCAAAATAAATCATTAAATGCATGGAAAATATCAAATGAAGTCAAAAAGGGTTGAAAATTGATGATGTGCCTTTGAATGGTGCATATTGAACACAAAAAAATTATGGAGTTAAAATAAGTTATTAAAAATTAAATCCCTTTGTAATAGATGAGTTTTCGTCCGATACCCTCATACTTCTTATGAGATTGTCCAATTTGTACACGAAGTGCATCGAGTTTTTGTCGTAACCCTCTCAACTATGTAGAAGTTTCTATGTGGGCTAAATTATGATGTCATGCGAAGTTACAACCTTTTCAGAGTTCATTTGTATTGCTTTTCAAATTCAGGGTCATTTAGCTCACAATAAATCATTAAATGCCTGAAAAATATCAAATGAAGTCAGAAAGGGTTGGAAATGGATGATGTGCCTTTGAATGGTGCATATTGAACACAAAAAAATTATGGAGTTAAAATAAGTTACTAAAAATGAAATACCTTTGTAACAGATGAGTTTTCGTCCGAAACCCTCATTCTTCTTATGAGATTGTCCAATTTTTACATGAAGTGCATCCGGTTTTTGCCGTAACCCACTCAACTCTTTAGAAGTTGCTATGTGGGTGAAATTATGATGTCATGCCAACTTACAAACTTTTCAGAGTTCATTTGTATTGCTTTTCAAATTCAGGGTCATTTAGCTCAAAATAAATCATTAAATGCCTGAAAAATATCAAATGGAGTGAGAAAGGGTTGAAAATTGATGATATGCCTTTGAATGGTGCATATTGAACACACAAAAAGTATGGAGTTAAAATAAGTTATTAAAAATGAAATCCCTTTGTAATAGATGAGTTTTCGTCCGATACCCTCATACTTCTTATGAGATTGTCCAATTTGTACACGAAGTGCATCCAGTTTTTGTTGTAACCCTCTCAACCCTGTAGAAGTTGCTATGTGGGCTAAATTATGATGTCATGCAAAGTTACAACCTTTTCAGAGTTCATTTGTATTGCTTTTTCAATTCAGGGTCATTTAGCTCAAAATAAATCATTAAATGCCTGAAAAATATCAAATGAAGTGAGAAAGGGTTGAAGTAAATTGATGATGTGCCTTTGAATGGTGCATATTGAACACACAAAAATTATGGAGTTAAAATAAGTTATTAATAATGAAATCCTTTTGTAACAGATGAGTTTTCGTCTGAAACCCTCATACTTCTTATGAGATTGTCCAATTTGTAGACGAAGTGCATCCAGTTTTTGCCGTAGCCCTCTCAACTCTCTAGAAGTTGCTATGTGGGTGAAATTATGATGTCATGCCAAGTTACAACCTTTTTAGAGTTCATTTGTATTGCTATTCAAATTCAGGGTCATTTAGCTCAAAATAAATCATTAAATGCATGAAAAATATCAAATGAAGTCAGAAAGGGTTGAAGTAAATTGATGATGTGCCTTTGTATGGTGCATACTTAACACACAAAAATTATGGAGTTAAAATAAGTTATTAAAAATGAAATCCCTTTGTAATAGATGAGTTTTCGTCTGAAACCCTCATACTTCTTATGAGATTGTCCAATTTGTACACGAAGTGCATCCAAATTTTGCCGTAACCCTCTAAACTCTCTAGAAGTTGCTATGTGCGTGAAATTATGATGTCATGCCAAGTTACAACCTTTTCAGAGTTCATTTGTATTGCTTTTCAAATTCAGGGTCATTTAGCTCAAAATAAATCATTAAATGCGTGAAAAATATCAAATGAAGTCAGAAAGGGTTGAAAATTGATGATGTGCCTTTGAATGGTGGATATTGAACACCCAAAATTTATGGAGTTAAAATAAGTTATTAAAATGAAATCCCTTTGTAACATATGAGTTTTCGTCTGAAACCCTCATACTTCTTATGAGATTGTCCAATTTGTACACGAAGTGCATCCAGTTTTTGCCGTAACCCTCTAAACTCTCTAGAAGTTGCTATGTGGATGAAATTATGATGTCATGCCAAGTTACAACCTTTTCAGAGTTCATTTGTATTGCTTTTCAAATTCAGGGTCATTTAGCTCAAAATAAATCATTAAATGCATGGAAAATATCAAATGAAGTCAAAAAGGGTTGAAAATTGATGATGTGCCTTTGAATGGTGCATATTGAACACAAAAAAATTATGGAGTTAAAATAAGTTATTAAAAATTAAATCCCTTTGTAATAGATGAGTTTTCGTCCGATACCCTCATACTTCTTATGAGATTGTCCAATTTGTACACGAAGTGCATCGAGTTTTTGTCGTAACCCTCTCAACTATGTAGAAGTTTCTATGTGGGCTAAATTATGATGTCATGCGAAGTTACAACCTTTTCAGAGTTCATTTGTATTGCTTTTCAAATTCAGGGTCATTTAGCTCACAATAAATCATTAAATGCCTGAAAAATATCAAATGAAGTCAGAAAGGGTTGGAAATGGATGATGTGCCTTTGAATGGTGCATATTGAACACACAAAAATTATGGAGTTAAAATAAGTTACTAAAAATGAAATACCTTTGTAACAGATGAGTTTTCGTCCGAAACCCTCATTCTTCTTATGAGATTGTCCAATTTTTACATGAAGTGCATCCGGTTTTTGCCGTAACCCACTCAACTCTTTAGAAGTTGCTATGTGGGTGAAATTATGATGTCATGCCAACTTACAACCTTTTCAGAGTTCATTTGTATTGCTTTGAAATTCAGGGTCATTTAGCTCAAAATAAATCATTAAATGCATGAAAAATATCAAATGAAGTCAGAAAGGGTTGAAAATTGATGATGTGCCTTTGAATGGTGCATATTTAACACACAAAAAGTATGGAGTTAAAATAAGTTATTTAAAATTAAATCCCTTTGTAATAGATGAGTTTTCGTCCGAAACCCTCATACTTCTTATGAGATTGTCCAATTTGTACACGAAGTGCATCCAATTTTTGTCGTAACCCTCTCAACTCTCTAGAAGTTTCTATGTGGGTGAAATTATGATGTCATGCCAAGTTACAACCTTTTCAGAGTTCATTTGTATTGCTTTTCAAATTCAGGGTCATTTAGCTCAAAATAAATCATTAAATGCATGAAAAATATTAAATGAAGTCAAAAAGGGTTGAAAATTGATGATGTGCCTTTGAATGGTGCATATTGAACACAAAAAAATTATGGAGTTAAAATAAGTTATTAAAAATGAAATCCCTTTGTAACAGATGAGTTTTCGTCTGAAACCATCACACTTCTTATGAGATTGTCCAATTTGTACACGAAGTGCATCCAGTTTTTGCCGTAACCATCTAAACTCTCTAGAAGTACCTATGTGGGTGAAATTATGATGTCATGCCAAGTTACAACCTTTTCAGAGTTCATTTCTATTGCTTTTCAAATTCAGGGTCATTTGGCTCAAAATAAATCATTAAATGCATGAAAAATATCAAATGAAGTCAGAAAGGGTTGAAAAATTTATGATGTGCCTTTGAATGGTGCATACTTAACACACAAAAAGTATGGACTTAAAATAAGTTATTAAAAATGAAATCCCTTTGTAACAGATGAGTTTTGGTGCGAAACCCTCATATTCTTATGAGTTTGTCCAATTTGTACACGAATTGCATCTAGTTTTTGCCGTAACCCTCTCAACCCTTTAGACGTTGCTATGTGGGTGAAATTATGATGTCATGCCAAGTTACAACCTTTTCAGAGTTCATTTTTATTGCTTTTCAAATTCAGGGTCATTTAGCTCAAAATAAATCATTGAATGTCTGAAAAATATCAAATGAAGTCAGAAAGGGTTGAAAATTGATGATGTGCCTTTGAATGGTGCATATTGAACACACAAAAGTTTGGAGTTAAAATAAGTTATTAAAAATGAAATCTCTTTGTAATAGCTTAGTTTTCGTCCGAAACCCTCATACTTCTTATGAGATTGTCCAATTTGTACACGAAGTGCATCTCGTTTTTGCCGGAACCCTCTCAACTCTCTAGAAGTTGCTATGTGGATGAAATTATGATGTCATGCCAAGTTACAACCTTTTCAGAGTTCGTTTGTACTGCTTTGCAAATTAAGGGTCATTTAGCTCAAAATAAATCATTAGATGCCTGAAAAATATCAAATGAAGTCAGAAAGGGTTGAAAATTGATGATGTGCCTTTGAATGGCGCATATTGAACACACAACAAGTATGGAGTTAAAATAAGTTATTGAAAATGAAATCTCTTTCTAATAGCTTAGTTTTCGTCCGAAACCCTCATACTTCTTATGAGATTGTCCAATTTGTACACGAAGTGCATCTAGTTTTTGCCGGAACCCTCTCAACTCTCTAGTAGATGCTATGTGGATGAAATTATGATGTCATGCCAAGTTACAACCTTTTCAGAGTTCGTTTGTACAGCTTTTCAAATTAAGGGTCATTTAGCTCAAAATAAATCATTAAATGCCTGAAAAATATCAAATGAAGTCAGAAATAGTTGAAAAGTGATGATGTGCCTTTGAATGGTGCATATTGAACACACAACAAGTATGGAGTTAAAATAAGTTATTCAAAATAAAATCTCTTTGTAATAGCTGAGTTTTCGTCCGAAACCCTCATACCTCTTATGAGATTGTCCAATTTGTACACCAAGTGCATCTAGTTTTTGCCGTAACCCTCTCAACTCTCTAGAAGTTGCTATGTGGGTGTAATTATGATGTCATGCCAAGTTACATCCTTTTCAGAGTTCATTTGTACTGCTTTTCAAATTCAGGGTCATTTAGCTCAAAATAAATCATTAAATGCCTGAAAAATATCAAATGAAGTCAGAAAGGGTTGAAAATTCATGATGTGCCTTTGAATGGTGCATATTGAACACACAAAAATTATGGAGTTAAAATAAGTTATGAAAAATGAAATCACTTTGTAATAGCTGAGTTTTCGTCCGAAACCCTCATACTTCTTATGAGATTGTCCAATTTGTACACGAAGTGCATCTAGTTTTCGCCGTAACCCTCTAAACTCTCTAGAAGTTGCTATGTGGATGTAATTATGATGTCATGTCAAGTTACATTCTTTTCAGAGTTCATCTGTACTGCTTTTCAAATTCAGGGTCATTTAGCTCAATATAAATCATTAAATGCCTGAAAATATCAAATGAAGCCAGAAAGGGTTGAAATTGATGATGTGCCTTTGAATGGTGCATATTGAAGACACAAAAAGTATGGAGTTAAAATAAGTTATTAAAAATGAAATCCCTTTGTAACAGATGAGTTTTCGTCTGAAACCCTCACACTTCTTATGAGATTGTCCAATTTGTACACGAAGTGCATCCAGTTTTTGCCTTAACCATCTAAACTCTCTAGAAGTATCTATGTGGGTGAAATTATGATGTCATGCCAAGTTACAACCTTTTCAGAGTTCATTTCTATTGCTTTTCAAATTCAGGGTCATTTGGCTCAAAATAAATCATTAAATCCATGAACAATATCAAATGATGTCAGAAAGGGTTGAATTGATGATGTGCCTTTGAATGGTGCATATTGAACACAAAAAAATTATGGAGTTAAAATAAGTTATTAAAAATGAAATCCCTTTGTAACAGATGAGTTTTCGTCTGAAACCCTCACACTTCTTATGAGATTGTCCAATTTGTACACGAAGTGCATCCAGTTTTTGCCTTAACCATCTAAACTCTCTAGAAGTATCTATGTGGCTGAAATTATGATGTCATGCCAAGTTACAACCTTTTCAGAGTTCATTTCTATTGCTTTTCAAATTCAGGGTCATTTGGCTCAAAATAAATCATTAAATGCGTGAAAAATATCAAATGAAGTCAGAAAGGGTTGAAAATTGATGATGTGCCTTTGAATGGTGGATATTGAACACCCAAAATTTATGGAGTTAAAATAAGTTATTAAAATGAAATCCCTTTGTAACATATGAGTTTTCGTCTGAAACCCTCATACTTCTTATGAGATTGTCCAATTTGTACACGAAGTGCATCCAGTTTTTGCCGTAACCCTCTAAACTCTCTAGAAGTTGCTATGTGGATGAAATTATGATGTCATGCCAAGTTACAACCTTTTCAGAGTTCATTTGTATTGCTTTTCAAATTCAGGGTCATTTAGCTCAAAATAAATCATTAAATGCATGGAAAATATCAAATGAAGTCAAAAAGGGTTGAAAATTGATGATGTGCCTTTGAATGGTGCATATTGAACACAAAAAAATTATGGAGTTAAAATAAGTTATTAAAAATTAAATCCCTTTGTAATAGATGAGTTTTCGTCCGATACCCTCATACTTCTTATGAGATTGTCCAATTTGTACACGAAGTGCATCGAGTTTTTGTCGTAACCCTCTCAACTATGTAGAAGTTTCTATGTGGGCTAAATTATGATGTCATGCGAAGTTACAACCTTTTCAGAGTTCATTTGTATTGCTTTTCAAATTCAGGGTCATTTAGCTCACAATAAATCATTAAATGCCTGAAAAATATCAAATGAAGTCAGAAAGGGTTGGAAATGGATGATGTGCCTTTGAATGGTGCATATTGAACACACAAAAATTATGGAGTTAAAATAAGTTACTAAAAATGAAATACCTTTGTAACAGATGAGTTTTCGTCCGAAACCCTCATTCTTCTTATGAGATTGTCCAATTTTTACATGAAGTGCATCCGGTTTTTGCCGTAACCCACTCAACTCTTTAGAAGTTGCTATGTGGGTGAAATTATGATGTCATGCCAACTTACAACCTTTTCAGAGTTCATTTGTATTGCTTTGAAATTCAGGGTCATTTAGCTCAAAATAAATCATTAAATGCATGAAAAATATCAAATGAAGTCAGAAAGGGTTGAAAATTGATGATGTGCCTTTGAATGGTGCATATTTAACACACAAAAAGTATGGAGTTAAAATAAGTTATTTAAAATTAAATCCCTTTGTAATAGATGAGTTTTCGTCCGAAACCCTCATACTTCTTATGAGATTGTCCAATTTGTACACGAAGTGCATCCAGTTTTTGTCGTAACCCTCTCAACTCTCTAGAAGTTTCTATGTGGGTGAAATTATGATGTCATGCCAAGTTACAACCTTTTCAGAGTTCATTTGTATTGCTTTTCAAATTCAGGGTCATTTAGCTCAAAATAAATCATTAAATGCATGAAAAATATTAAATGAAGTCAAAAAGGGTTGAAAATTGATGATGTGCCTTTGAATGGTGCATATTGAACACAAAAAAATTATGGAGTTAAAATAAGTTATTAAAAATGAAATCCCTTTGTAACAGATGAGTTTTCGTCTGAAACCATCACACTTCTTATGAGATTGTCCAATTTGTACACGAAGTGCATCCAGTTTTTGCCGTAACCATCTAAACTCTCTAGAAGTACCTATGTGGGTGAAATTATGATGTCATGCCAAGTTACAACCTTTTCAGAGTTCATTTCTATTGCTTTTCAAATTCAGGGTCATTTGGCTCAAAATAAATCATTAAATGCATGAAAAATATCAAATGAAGTCAGAAAGGGTTGAAAAATTTATGATGTGCCTTTGAATGGTGCATACTTAACACACAAAATGTATGGAGTTAAAATAAGTTATTAAAAATGAAATCCCTTTGTAACAGATGAGTTTTGGTGCGAAACCCTCATATTCTTATGAGTTTGTCCAATTTGTACACGAATTGCATCTAGTTTTTGCCGTAACCCTCTCAACCCTTTAGACGTTGCTATGTGGGTGAAATTATGATGTCATGCCAAGTTACAACCTTTTCAGAGTTCATTTTTATTGCTTTTCAAATTCAGGGTCATTTAGCTCAAAATAAATCATTGAATGTCTGAAAAATATCAAATGAAGTCAGAAAGGGTTGAAAATTGATGATGTGCCTTTGAATGGTGCATATTGAACACACAAAAGTTTGGAGTTAAAATAAGTTATTAAAAATGAAATCTCTTTGTAATAGCTTAGTTTTCGTCCGAAACCCTCATACTTCTTATGAGATTGTCCAATTTGTACACGAAGTGCATCTCGTTTTTGCCGGAACCCTCTCAACTCTCTAGAAGTTGCTATGTGGATGAAATTATGATGTCATGCCAAGTTACAACCTTTTCAGAGTTCGTTTGTACTGCTTTGCAAATTAAGGGTCATTTAGCTCAAAATAAATCATTAGATGCCTGAAAAATATCAAATGAAGTCAGAAAGGGTTGAAAATTGATGATGTGCCTTTGAATGGCGCATATTGAACACACAACAAGTATGGAGTTAAAATAAGTTATTGAAAATGAAATCTCTTTCTAATAGCTTAGTTTTCGTCCGAAAACCTCATACTTCTTATGAGATTGTCCAATTTGTACACGAAGTGCATCTAGTTTTTGCCGGAACCCTCTCAACTCTCTAGAAGTTGCTATGTGGATGAAATTATGATGTCATGCCAAGTTACAACCTTTTCAGAGTTCGTTTGTACAGCTTTTCAAATTAAGGGTCATTTAGCTCAAAATAAATCATTAAATGCCTGAAAAATATCAAATGAAGTCAGAAATAGTTGAAAAGTGATGATGTGCCTTTGAATGGTGCATATTGAACACACAACAAGTATGGAGTTAAAATAAGTTATTGAAAATGAAATCTCTTTGTAATAGCTGAGTTTTCGTCCGAAACCCTCATACCTCTTATGAGATTGTCCAATTTGTACACCAAGTGCATCTAGTTTTTGCCGTAACCCTCTCAACTCTCTAGAAGTTGCTATGTGGATGTAATTATGATGTCATGTCAAGTTACATTCTTTTCAGAGTTCATCTGTACTGCTTTTCAAATTCAGGGTCATTTAGCTCAATATAAATCATTAAATGCCTGAAAATATCAAATGAAGCCAGAAAGGGTTGAAATTGATGATGTGCCTTTGAATGGTGCATATTGAAGACACAAAAAGTATGGAGTTAAAATAAGTTATTAAAAATGAAATCCCTTTGTAACAGATGAGTTTTCGTCTGAAACCCTCACACTTCTTATGAGATTGTCCAATTTGTACACGAAGTGCATCCAGTTTTTGCCTTAACCATCTAAACTCTCTAGAAGTATCTATGTGGGTGAAATTATGATGTCATGCCAAGTTACAACCTTTTCAGAGTTCATTTCTATTGCTTTTCAAATTCAGGGTCATTTGGCTCAAAATAAATCATTAAATCCATGAACAATATCAAATGATGTCAGAAAGGGTTGAATTGATGATGTGCCTTTGAATGGTGCATATTGAACACAAAAAAATTATGGAGTTAAAATAAGTTATTAAAAATGAAATCCCTTTGTAACAGATGAGTTTTCGTCTGAAACCCTCACACTTCTTATGAGATTGTCCAATTTGTACACGAAGTGCATCCAGTTTTTGACTTAACCATCTAAACTCTCTAGAAGTATCTATGTGGCTGAAATTATGATGTCATGCCAAGTTACAACCTTTTCAGAGTTCATTTCTATTGCTTTTCAAATTCAGGGTCATTTGGCTCAAAATAAATCATTAAATGCGTGAAAAATATCAAATGAAGTCAGAAAGGGTTGGAAATTGATGATGTGCCTTTGAATGGTGGATATTGAACACCCAAAATTTATGGAGTTAAAATAAGTTATTAAAATGAAATCCCTTTGTAACATATGAGTTTTCGTCTGAAACCCTCATACTTCTTATGAGATTGTCCAATTTGTACACGAAGTGCATCCAGTTTTTGCCGTAACCCTCTAAACTCTCTAGAAGTTGCTATGTGGATGAAATTATGATGTCATGCCAAGTTACAACCTTTTCAGAGTTCATTTGTATTGCTTTTCAAATTCAGGGTCATTTAGCTCAAAATAAATCATTAAATGCATGGAAAATATCAAATGAAGTCAAAAAGGGTTGAAAATTGATGATGTGCCTTTGAATGGTGCATATTGAACACAAAAAAATTATGGAGTTAAAATAAGTTATTAAAAATTAAATCCCTTTGTAATAGATGAGTTTTCGTCCGATACCCTCATACTTCTTATGAGATTGTCCAATTTGTACACGAAGTGCATCGAGTTTTTGTCGTAACCCTCTCAACTATGTAGAAGTTTCTATGTGGGCTAAATTATGATGTCATGCGAAGTTACAACCTTTTCAGAGTTCATTTGTATTGCTTTTCAAATTCAGGGTCATTTAGCTCACAATAAATCATTAAATGCCTGAAAAATATCAAATGAAGTCAGAAAGGGTTGGAAATGGATGATGTGCCTTTGAATGGTGCATATTGAACACACAAAAATTATGGAGTTAAAATAAGTTACTAAAAATGAAATACCTTTGTAACAGATGAGTTTTCGTCCGAAACCCTCATTCTTCTTATGAGATTGTCCAATTTTTACATGAAGTGCATCCGGTTTTTGCCGTAACCCACTCAACTCTTTAGAAGTTGCTATGTGGGTGAAATTATGATGTCATGCGAAGTTACAACCTTTTCAGAGTTCATTTGTATTGCTTTTCAAATTCAGGGTCATTTAGCTCACAATAAATCATTAAATGCATGAAAAATATCAAATGAAGTCAGAAAGGGTTGGAAATGGATGATGTGCCTTTGAATGGTGCATATTGAACACACAAAAATTATGGAGTTAAAATAAGTTACTAAAAATGAAATACCTTTGTAACAGATGAGTTTTCGTCCGAAACCCTCATTCTTCTTATGAGATTGTCCAATTTTTACATGAAGTGCATCCGGTTTTTGCCGTAACCCACTCAACTCTTTAGAAGTTGCTATGTGGGTGAAATTATGATGTCATGCCAACTTACAACCTTTTCAGAGTTCATTTGTATTGCTTTGAAATTCAGGGTCATTTAGCTCAAAATAAATCATTAAATGCATGAAAAATATCAAATGAAGTCAGAAAGGGTTGAAAATTGATGATGTGCCTTTGAATGGTGCATATTTAACACACAAAAAGTATGGAGTTAAAATAAGTTATTTAAAATTAAATCCCTTTGTAATAGATGAGTTTTCGTCCGAAACCCTCATACTTCTTATGAGATTGTCCAATTTGTACACGAAGTGCATCCAGTTTTTGTCGTAACCCTCTCAACTCTCTAGAAGTTTCTATGTGGGTGAAATTATGATGTCATGCCAAGTTACAACCTTTTCAGAGTTCATTTGTATTGCTTTTCAAATTCAGGGTCATTTAGCTCAAAATAAATCATTAAATGCATGAAAAATATTAAATGAAGTCAAAAAGGGTTGAAAATTGATGATGTGCCTTTGAATGGTGCATATTGAACACAAAAAAATTATGGAGTTAAAATAAGTTATTAAAAATGAAATCCCTTTGTAACAGATGAGTTTTCGTCTGAAACCATCACACTTCTTATGAGATTGTCCAATTTGTACACGAAGTGCATCCAGTTTTTGCCGTAACCATCTAAACTCTCTAGAAGTACCTATGTGGGTGAAATTATGATGTCATGCCAAGTTACAACCTTTTCAGAGTTCATTTCTATTGCTTTTCAAATTCAGGGTCATTTGGCTCAAAATAAATCATTAAATGCATGAAAAATATCAAATGAAGTCAGAAAGGGTTGAAAAATTTATGATGTGCCTTTGAATGGTGCATACTTAACACACAAAAAGTATGGAGTTAAAATAAGTTATTAAAAATGAAATCCCTTTGTAACAGATGAGTTTTGGTGCGAAACCCTCATATTCTTATGAGTTTGTCCAATTTGTACACGAATTGCATCTAGTTTTTGCCGTAACCCTCTCAACCCTTTAGACGTTCCTATGTGGGTGAAATTATGATGTCATGCCAAGTTACAACCTTTTCAGAGTTCATTTTTATTGCTTTTCAAATTCAGGGTCATTTAGCTCAAAATAAATCATTGAATGTCTGAAAAATATCAAATGAAGTCAGAAAGGGTTGAAATTTGATGATGTGCCTTTGAATGGTGCATATTGAACACACAAAAGTTTGGAGTTAAAATAAGTTATTAAAAATGAAATCTCTTTGTAATAGCTTAGTTTTCGTCCGAAACCCTCATACTTCTTATGAGATTGTCCAATTTGTACACGAAGTGCATCTCGTTTTTGCCGGAACCCTCTCAACTCTCTAGAAGTTGCTATGTGGATGAAATTATGATGTCATGCCAAGTTACAACCTTTTCAGAGTTCGTTTGTACTGCTTTGCAAATTAAGGGTCATTTAGCTCAAAATAAATCATTAGATGCCTGAAAAATATCAAATGAAGTCAGAAAGGGTTGAAAATTGATGATGTGCCTTTGAATGGCGCATATTGAACACACAACAAGTATGGAGTTAAAATAAGTTATTGAAAATGAAATCTCTTTCTAATAGCTTAGTTTTCGTCCGAAACCCTCATACTTCTTATGAGATTGTCCAATTTGTACACGAAGTGCATCTAGTTTTTGCCGGAACCCTCTCAACTCTCTAGAAGTTGCTATGTGGATGAAATTATGATGTCATGCCAAGTTACAACCTTTTCAGAGTTCGTTTGTACAGCTTTTCAAATTAAGGGTCATTTAGCTCAAAATAAATCATTAAATGCCTGAAAAATATCAAATGAAGTCAGAAATAGTTGAAAAGTGATGATGTGCCTTTGAATGGTGCATATTGAACACACAACAAGTATGGAGTTAAAATAAGTTATTGAAAATGAAATCTCTTTGTAATAGCTGAGTTTTCGTCCGAAACCCTCATACCTCTTATGAGATTGTCCAATTTGTACACCAAGTGCATCTAGTTTTTGCCGTAACCCTCTCAACTCTCTAGAAGTTGCTATGTGGGTGTAATTATGATGTCATGCCAAGTTACATCCTTTTCAGAGTTCATTTGTACTGCTTTTCAAATTCAGGGTCATTTAGCTCAAAATAAATCATTAAATGCCTGAAAAATATCAAATGAAGTCAGAAAGGGTTGAAAATTCATGATGTGCCTTTGAATGGTGCATATTGAACACACAAAAATTATGGAGTTAAAATAAGTTATGAAAAATGAAATCACTTTGTAATAGCTGAGTTTTCGTCCGAAACCCTCATACTTCTTATGAGATTGTCCAATTTGTACACGAAGTGCATCTAGTTTTCGCCGTAACCCTCTAAACTCTCTAGAAGTTGCTATGTGGGTGTAATTATGATGTCATGTCAAGTTACATCCTTTTCAGAGTTCATCTGTACTGCTTTTCAAATTCAGGGTCATTTAGCTCAATATAAATCATTAAATGCCTGAAAATATCAAATGAAGCCAGAAAGGGTTGAAATTGATGATGTGCCTTTGAATGGTGCATATTGAACACACAAAAAGTATGGAGTTAAAATAAGTTATTAAAAATGAAATCCCTTTGTAACAGATGAGTTTTCGTCTGAAACCCTCACACTTCTTATGAGATTGTCCAATTTGTACACGAAGTGCATCCAGTTTTTGCCTTAACCATCTAAACTCTCTAGAAGTATCTATGTGGGTGAAATTATGATGTCATGCCAAGTTACAACCTTTTCAGAGTTCATTTCTATTGCTTTTCAAATTCAGGGTCATTTGGCTCAAAATAAATCATTAAATCCATGAACAATATCAAATGATGTCAGAAAGGGTTGAATTGATGATGTGCCTTTGAATGGTGCATATTGAACACAAAAAAATTATGGAGTTAAAATAAGTTATTAAAAATGAAATCCCTTTGTAATAGATGAGTTTTCGTCTGAAACCCTCACACTTCTTATGAGATTGTCCAATTTGTACACGAAGTGCATCCAGTTTTTGCCTTAACCATCTAAACTCTCTAGAAGTATCTATGTGGCTGAAATTATGATGTCATGCCAAGTTACAACCTTTTCAGAGT
Source organism: Hordeum marinum (assembly GCA_022496015.1). Lineage (NCBI taxonomy): Eukaryota > Viridiplantae > Streptophyta > Magnoliopsida > Poales > Poaceae > Hordeum > Hordeum marinum. The sequence goes on from JAAAWK010000435.1 coordinate 112,352, forward strand.
TCATTTCTATTGCTTTTCAAATTCAGGGTCATTTGGCTCAAAATAAATCATTAAATCCATGAACAATATCAAATGATGTCAGAAAGGGTTGAATTGATGATGTGCCTTTGAATGGTGCATATTGAACACACAAAAAGTATGGAGTTAATTTAAGTTATTAAAATGAAATCCCTTTGTGATAGATGAGTTTTCGTCCGAAACCCTCATACTTCTGATGAGATTGTCCAATTTGTACACGAAGTGCATCCAGTTTTTGCCGTAACCCTCTCAACTATTTAGAAGTTGCTATGTGGGTGAAATTATTATGTCATGCCAAGTTACAACCTTTTCAGAGTTCACTTGTATTGCTTTTCAAATTCAGGGTCATTTAGCTGAAAATAAATCATTAAGTGCCTGAAAAATATCAAATGAAGTCAGAAAGGGTTCAAAATTGATGATGTGCCTTTGAGTAGTGCATATTGAACACACAAAAAGTATGGAGTTAAAATAAGTTATTAAAAATGAAATCCCTTTGTAATAGATGAGTTTTCGTCCGAAACCTTCGTACTTCTTATGAGATTGTCCAATTTGTACACCAAGTGCATCCATTTTTTGCCGTAACCCTGTCAACTCTGTAGATGTTGCTATGCGGGTGAATTTATGATGTCATGCCAAGTTACAACCTTTTCAGAGTTCATTTGTATTGCTTTTCAAATTCAGGGTCATTTAGCTCAAAATAAATCATTAAATGCATGAAAAATATCAAATGAAGTCAGAAAGGGTTGAAAATTTATGATGTGCCTTTGAATGGTGCATACTTAACACACAAAAAGTATGGAGTTAAAATAAGTTATTAAAAATGAAATCCCTTTGTAACAGATGAGTTTTCGTGCGAAACCCTCATACTTCTTATGAGTTTGTCCAATTTGTACACGAATTGCATCTAGTTTTTGCCGTAACCCTCTCAACCCTTTAGAAGTTGCTATGTGGGTGAAATTATGATGTCATGCCAAGTTACAACCTTTTCAGAGTTCATTTTTATTGCTTTTCAAATTCAGGGTCATTTAGCTCAAAATAAATCATTGAATGTCTGAAAAATATCAAATGAAGTCAGACAGGGTTGAAAATTGATGATGTGCCTTTGAATGGTGCGTATTGAACACACAAAAGTATGGAGTTAAAATAAGTTATTAAAAATGAAATCTCTTTGTAATAGCTTAGTTTTCGTCCGAAAACCTCATACTTCTTATGAGATTGTCCAATTTGTACACGAAGTGCATCTAGTTTTTGCCGGAACCCTCTCAACTCTCTAGAAGTTGCTATGTGGATGAAATTATGATGTCATGCCAAGTTACAACCTTTTCAGAGTTCGTTTGTACTGCTTTTCAAATTAAGGGTCATTTAGCTCAAAATAAATCATTAAATTCCTGAAAAATATCAAATGAAGTCAGAAAGGGTTGAAAATTGATGATGTGCCTTTGAATGGTGCATATTGAACACACAACAAGTATGGAGTTAAAATAAGTTATTGAAAATGAAATCTCTTTGTCATAGCTGAGTTTTCGTCCGAAACCCTCATACTTCCTATGAGATTGTCCAATTTGTACACGAAGTGCATCTAGTTTTTGCCGTAACCCTCTCAACTCTCTAGAAGTTGCTATGTGGGTGTAATTATGATGTCATGCCAAGTTACAACCTTTTGAGAGTTCATTTTTATTGCTTTTCAAATTCTGAGTCATTTAGCTCAAAATAAATCATTGAATGCCTGAAAAATATCAAATGAAGTCAGAAAGGGTTGAAAATTGATGATGTGCCTTTGAATGGTGCATATTGAACACACAAAAGTATGGAGTTAAAATAAGTTATTAAAAATGAAATCTCTTTGTAATAGCTTAGTTTTCGTCCGAAACCCTCATACTTCTTATGGGATTGTCCAATTTGTACACGAAGTGCATCTAGTTTTTGCCGGAACCCTCTCAACTCTCTAGAAGTTGCTATGTGGATGAAATTATGATGTCATGCCAAGTTACAACCTTTTCAGAGTTTGTTTGTACTGCTTTTCAAATTAAGGGTCATTTAGCTCAAAATAAATCATTAAATGCCTGAAAAATATCAAATGAAGTCAGAAAGGGTTGAAAATTGATGATGTGCCTTTGAATGGTGCATATTGAACACACAACAAGTATGGAGTTAAAATAAGTTATTGAAAATGAAATCTCTTTGTAATAGCTGAGTTTTCGTCCGAAACCCTCATACTTCTTATGAGATTGTCCAATTTGTACACCAAGTGCATCTAGTTTTTGCCGTAACCCTCTCAACTCTCTAGAAGTTGCTATGTGGGTGTAATTATGATGTCATGCCAAGTTACATCCTTCTCAGAGTTCATTTGTACTGCTTTTCAAATTCAGGGTCATTTAGCTCAAAATAAATCATTAAATGCCTGAAAAATATCAAATGAAGTCAGAAAGGGTTGAAAATTCATGATGTGCCTTTGAATGGTGCATATTGAACACACAAAAATTATGGAGTTAAAATAAGTTATTAAAAATGAAATCCCTTTGTAATAGCTGAGTTTTCGTCCGAAACCCTCATACTTCTTATGAGATTGTCCAATTTGTACACGAAGTGCATCTAGTTTTTGCCGTAACCCTCTAAACTCTCTAGAAGTTGCTATGTGGGTGTAATTATGATGTCATTCCAAGTTACATCCTTTTCGGAGTTCATCTGTACTGCTTTTCAAATTCAGGGTCATTTAGCTCAAAATAAATCATTAAATGCCTGAAAATATCAAATGAAGTCAGAAAGGGTTGAAAATTGATGATGTGCCTTTGAATGCTGCATATTGAACACACAACAAGTATGGAATTAAAATAAGTTATTAAAAATGAAATCCCTTTGTAATAGATGAGTTTTCGTCCGAAACCCTCATACTTCTTATGAGATTGTCCAATTTGAACACGAAGTGCATCCAGTTTTTGTCGTAACCCTCTAAACTCTCTGAAAGTTGCTATGTGGGTGTAATTATGATGTCATGCCAAGTTACATCCTCTTCAGAGTTCATCTGTACTGCTTTTGAAATTCAGGGTCATTTAGCTCAAAATGAATCATTAAATGCATGAAAAATATCAAATGAAGTCAGAAAGGGTTGAAAATTGATGATGTGCCTTTGAATGGTGCATATTGAACACACAAAATTTATGGAGGTAAAATAAGTTATTAAAAATGAAATCCCTTTGTAATAGATGAGTTTTCGTCCGAAACCCTCATACTTCTTATGAGATTATCCAATTTGTACACGAAGTGCATCTAGTTTTTGCCGTAACACCCTCAACTCTGTAGATGTTGCTATGTGGGTGAATTTATGATGTCATGCCAAGTTACAACCTTTTCAGAGTTCATTTGTATTGCTTTTCAAATTCAGGGTCATTTAGCTCAAAATAAATCATTAAATGCATGAAAAATATCAAATGAAGTTAGAAAGGGTTGAAAATTTATGATGTGCCTTTGAATGGTGCATACTTAACACACAAGTATGGAGTTAAAATAAGTTATTAAAAATGAAATCCCTTTGTAACAGATGAGTTTTCCTGCGAAACCCTTAGACTTCTTATGAGATTGTCCAATTTGTACACGAATTGCATCTAGTTTTTGCCGTAACCCTCTCAACCCTTTAGAAGTTGCTATGTGGGTGAATTTATGATGTCATGCCAAGTTACAACCTTTTCAGAGTTCATTTCTATTGCTTTTCAAATTCTGGGTCATTTAGCTCAAAATAAATCGCTGAATGCCTGAAAAATATCAAATGAAGTCAGAAAGGGTTGAAAATTGATGATGTGCCTTTGAATGGTGCATATTGAACACACAACAAGTATTGAGTTAAAATAAGTTATTGAAAATGAAATCTCTTTGTAATAGCTGAGTTTTCGTCCGAAACCCTCATACTTCTTATGAGATTGTCCAATTTGTACACGAAGTGCATCTAGTTTTTGCCGTAACCCTCTCAACTCTCTAGAAGTTGCTATGTGGGTGTAATTATGATGTCATGCCAAGTTACATCCTTTTCAGAGTTCATTTGTACTGCTTTTTAAATTCAGGGTCATTTAGCTCAAAATAAATCATTAAATGCTTGAAAAATATCAAATGAAGTCAGAAAGGGTTGAAAATTCATGATCTGCCTTTGAGTGGTGCATATTGAACACACAAAAAGTATGGAGTTAAAATAAGTTATTAAAAATGAAATCCCTTTGTAATAGCTGAGTTTTCATCTGAAACCCTCATACTTCTTATGAGATTGTCCAATTTGTACACGAAGTGCATCTAGTTTTTGCCGTAACCCTCTAAACTCTCTAGAAGTTGCTATGTGGGTGTAATTATGATGTCATGCCAAGTTACATCCTTTTCAGAGTTCATCTGTACTGCTTTTCAAATTCAGGGTCATTTAGGTCAAAATAAATCATTAAATGCCTGAAAAATATGAAATGAAGTCAGAAAGGGTTGAAAATTGATGATGTGCCTTTGAATGGTGCATATTGAACACACAAAAAGTATGGAGTTAAAATAAGTTATTAAAAATGAAATCCATTTGTAATAGATGAGTTTTCGTCCTAAACCATCATACTTCTTATGAGATTGTCCAATTTGTGCACGAAGTGCATCCAGTTTTTGCCGTAACCCTCTTAACTCTCTAGAAGTTGCTATGTGGGTGAAATTATGATTTCATGCCAAGTTACAACCTTTTCTAAGTTCATTTGTACTGCTTATCGAATACAGGGTCATTTAGCTCAAAATAAATCATTCAATGCTTGAAAAATATCAAATGAAGTCAGAAAGGGTTGAAAATTGATGATGTGCCTTTGAATGCTGCATATTGAACACACAACAAGTATTGAGTTAAAATAAGTTATTGAAAATGAAATCTCTTTGTAATAGCTGAGTTTTCGTCCGAAAACCTCATACTTCTAATGAGATTGTCCAATTTGTACACGAAGTGCATCTAGTTTTTGCCGTAACCCTCTCAACTCTCTAGAAGTTGCAATGTGGGTGTAATTATGATGTCATGCCAAGTTACATCTTTTTCAGAGTTCATTTGTACTGCTTTTCAAATTCAGGGTCATTTAGCTCAAAATAAATCATTAAATGCCTGAAAAATATCAAATGAAGTCAGAAAGGGTTGAAAATTCATGATGTGCCTTTGAATGGTGCATATTGAACACACAAAAAGTATGGAGTTAAAATAAGTTATTAAAATTGAAACCCCTTTGTAATAGCTGAGTTTTCGTCCGGAACCCTCATACTTCTTATGAGATTTTCCAATTTGTACACGAAGTGCATCGATTTTTTGCCGTAACCCTCTCAACTCTCTATAAGTTGCTATGTGGGTGAAATTATGATTTCATGCCAAGTTACAACCTTTTCAGAGTTCATTTGTACTGCTTTTCAAATACAGGGTCATTTAGCTCAAAATAAATCATTCAATGCCTAAAAAACATCAAATGAAGTCAGAAAGGGTTGAAAATTGATGATGTGCCTTTGAATGCTGCATATTGAACACACAACAAGTATGGAATTAAAATAAGTTATTAAAAATGAAATCCCTTTGTAATAGATGAGTTTTCGTCCGAAACCCTCATACTTCTTATGAGATTGTCCAATTTGAACACGAAGTGCATCCAGTTTTTGTCGTAACCCTCTAAACTCTCTGAAAGTTGCTATGTGGGTGTAATTATGATGTCATGCCAAGTTACATCCTTTTCAGAGTTCATCTGTACTGCTTTTCAAATTCAGGGTCATTTAGCTCAAAATGAATCATTAAATGCATGAAAAATATCAAATGAAGTCAGAAAGGGTTGAAAATTGATGATGTGCCTTTGAATGGTGCATATTGAACACACAAAATTTATGGAGGTAAAATAAGTTATTAAAATGAAATCCCTTTGTAATAGATGAGTTTTCGTCCGAAACCCTCATACTTCTTATGAGATTATCCAATTTGTACACGAAGTGCATCTAGTTTTTGCCGTAACCCCCTCAACTCTGTAGATGTTGCTATGTGGGTGAATTTATGATGTCATGCCAAGTTACAACCTTTTCAGAGTTCATTTGTATTGCTTTTCAAATTCAGGGTCATTTAGCTCAAAATAAATCATTAAATGCATGAAAAATATCAAATGAAGTTAGAAAGGGTTGAAAATTTATGATGTGCCTTTGAATGGTGCATACTTAACACACAAGTATGGAGTTAAAATAAGTTATTAAAAATGAAATCCCTTTGTAACAGATGAGTTTTCGTGCGAAACCCTTAGACTTCTTATGAGATTGTCCAATTTGTACACGAATTGCATCTAGTTTTTGCCGTAACCCTCTCAACCCTTTTGTAGTTGCTATGTGGGTGAATTTATGATGTCATGCCAAGTTACAACCTTTTCAGAGTTCATTTCTATTGCTTTTCAAATTCTGGGTCATTTAGCTCAAAATAAATCGTTGAATGCCTGAAAAATATCAAATGAAGTCAGAAAGGGTTGAAAATTGATGATGTGCCTTTGAATGGTGCATATTGAACACACAACAAGTATTGAGTTAAAATAAGTTATTGAAAATGAAATCTCTTTGTAATAGCTGAGTTTTCGTCCGAAACCCTCATACTTCTTATGAGATTGTCCAATTTGTACACGAAGTGCATCTAGTTTTTGCCGTAACCCTCTCAACTCTCTAGAAGTTGCAATGTGGGTGTAATTATGATGTCATGCCAAGTTACATCTTTTTCAGAGTTCATTTGTACTGCTTTTCAAATTCAGGGTCATTTAGCTCAAAATAAATCATTAAATGCCTGAAAAATATCAAATGAAGTCAGAAAGGGTTGAAAATTCATGATGTGCCTTTGAATGGTGCATATTGAACACACAAAAAGTATGGAGTTAAAATAAGTTATTAAAAATGAAACCCCTTTGTAATAGCTGAGTTTTCGTCCGGAACCCTCATACTTCTTATGAGATTTTCCAATTTGTACACGAAGTGCATCGATTTTTTGCCATAACCCTCTCAACTCTCTATAAGTTGCTATGTGGGTGAAATTATGATTTCATGCCAAGTTACAACATTTTCAGAGTTCATTTGTACTGCTTTTCAAATACAGGGTCATTTAGCTCAAAATAAATCATTCAATGCCTAAAAAACATCAAATGAAGTCAGAAAGGGTTGAAAATTGATGATGTGCCTTTGAATGCTGCATATTGAACACACAACAAGTATGGAATTAAAAATAGTTATTAAAAATGAAATCCCTTTGTAATAGATGAGTTTTCGTCCGAAACCCTCATACTTCTTATGAGATTGTCCAATTTGAACACGAAGTGCATCCAGTTTTTGTCGTAACCCTCTAAACTCTCTGAAAGTTGCTATGTGGGTGTAATTATGATGTCATGCCAAGTTACATCCTTTTCAGAGTTCATCTGTACTGCTTTTCAAATTCAGGGTCATTTAGCTCAAAATGAATCATTAAATGCATGAAAAATATCAAATGAAGTCAGAAAGGGTTGAAAATTGATGATGTGCCTTTGAATGGTGCATATTGAACACACAAAATTTATGGAGGTAAAATAAGTTATTAAAAATGAAATCCCTTTGTAATAGATGAGTTTTCGTCCGAAACCCTCATACTTCTTATGAGATTATCCAATTTGTACACGAAGTGCATCTAGTTTTTGCCGTAACCCCCTCAACTCTGTAGATGTTGCTATGTGGGTGAATTTATGATGTCATGCCAAGTTACAACCTTTTCAGAGTTCATTTGTATTGCTTTTCAAATTCAGGGTCATTTAGCTCAAAATAAATCATTAAATGCATGAAAAATATCAAATGAAGTTAGAAAGGGTTGAAAATTTATGATGTGCCTTTGAATGGTGCATACTTAACACACAAGTATGGAGTTAAAATAAGTTATTAAAAATGAAATCCCTTTGTAACAGATGAGTTTTCGTGCGAAACCCTTAGACTTCTTATGAGATTGTCCAATTTGTACACGAATTGCATCTAGTTTTTGCCGTAACCCTCTCAACCCTTTAGTAGTTGCTATGTGGGTGAATTTATGATGTCATGCCAAGTTACAACCTTTTCAGAGTTCATTTCTATTGCTTTTCAAATTCTGGGTCATTTAGCTCAAAATAAATCGTTGAATGCCTGAAAAATATCAAATGAAGTCAAAAAGGGTTGAAAATTGATGATGTGCCTTTGAATGGTGCATATTGAACACACAACAAGTATTGAGTTAAAATAAGTTATTGAAAATGAAATCTCTTTGTAATAGCTGAGTTTTCGTCCGAAACCCTCATACTTCTTATGAGATTGTCCAATTTGTACACGAAGTGCATCTAGTTTTTGCCGTAACCCTCTCAACTCTCTAGAAGTTGCTATGTGGGTGTAATTATGATGTCATGCCAAGTTACATCCTTTTCAGAGTTCATTTGTACTGCTTTTTAAATTCAGGGTCATTTAGCTCAAAATAAATCATTAAATGCTTGAAAAATATCAAATGAAGTCAGAAAGGGTTGAAAATTCATGATCTGCCTTTGAATGGTGCATATTGAACACACAAAAAGTATGGAGTTAAAATAAGTTATTAAAAATGAAATCCCTTTGTAATAGCTGAGTTTTCGTCTGAAACCCTCATACTTCTTATGAGATTGTCCAATTTGTACACGAAGTGCATCTAGTTTTTGCCGTAACCCTCTAAACTCTCTAGAAGTTGCTATGTGGGTGTAATTATGATGTCATGCCAAGTTACATCCTTTTCAGAGTTCATCTGTACTGCTTTTCAAATTCAGGGTCATTTAGGTCAAAATAAATCATTAAATGCCTGAAAAATATCAAATGAAGTCAGAAAGGGTTGAAAATTGATGATGTGCCTTTGAATGGTGCATATTGAACACACAAAAAGTATGGAGTTAAAATAAGTTATTAAAAATGAAATCCATTTGTAATAGATGAGTTTTCGTCCTAAACCATCATACTTCTTATGATTGTCCAATTTGTGCACGAAGTGCATCCAGTTTTTGCCGTAACCCTCTTAACTCTCTATAAGTTGCTATGTGGGTGAAATTATGATTTCATGCCAAGTTACAACCTTTTCTAAGTTCATTTGTACTGCTTTTCGAATACAGGGTCATTTAGCTCAAAATAAATCATTCAATGCTTGAAAAATATCAAATGAAGTCAGAAAAGGTTGAAAATTGATGATGTGCCTTTGAATGCTGCATATTGAACACACAACAAGTATTGAGTTAAAATAAGTTATTGAAAATGAAATCTCTTTGTAATAGCTGAGTTTTCGTCCGAAAACCTCATACTTCTAATGAGATTGTCCAATTTGTACACGAAGTGCATCTAGTTTTTGCCGTAACCCTCTCAACTCTCTAGAAGTTGCAATGTGGGTGTAATTATGATGTCATGCCAAGTTACATCTGTTTCAGAGTTCATTTGTACTGCTTTTCAAATTCAGGGTCATTTAGCTCAAAATAAATCATTAAATGCCTGAAAAATATCAAATGAAGTCAGAAAGGGTTGAAAATTCATGATGTGCCTTTGAATGGTGCATATTGAACACACAAAAAGTATGGAGTTAAAATAAGTTATTAAAAATGAAACCCCTTTGTAATAGCTGAGTTTTCGTCCGGAACCCTCATACTTCTTATGAGATTTTCCAATTTGTACACGAAGTGCATCGAGTTTTTGCCCTAACCCTCTCAACTCTCTATAAGTTGCTATGTGGGTGAAATTATGATGTCATGCCAAGTTACAACCTTTTCAGAGTTCATTTGTATTGCTTTTCAAATTCAGGGTCATTTAGCTCAAAATAAATCATTAAATGCCTGAAAAATATCAAATGAAGTCAGAAAGGGTTGAAAATTCATGATGTGCCTTTGAATGGTGCATATTGAACACACAAAAAGTATGGAGTTAAAATAAGTTATTAAAAATGAAATCCCTTTGTAATAGATGAGTTTTCGTCCTAAACCATCATACTTCTTATGAGATTGTCCAATTTGTGCACGAAGTGCATCCAGTTTTTGCCGTAACCCTCTTAACTCTCTATAAGTTGCTATGTGGGTGAAATTATGATTTCATGCCAAGTTACAACCTTTTCTAAGTTCATTTGTACTGCTTTTCGAATACAGGGTCATTTAGCTCAAAATAAATCATTCAATGCTTGAAAAATATCAAATGAAGTCAGAAAGGGTTGAAAATTGATGATGTGCCTTTGAATGCTGCATATTGAACACACAACAAGTATTGAGTTAAAATAAGTTATTGAAAATGAAATCTCTTTGTAATAGCTGAGTTTTCGTCCGAAAACCTCATACTTCTAATGAGATTGTCCAATTTGTACACGAAGTGCATCTAGTTTTTGCCGTAACCCTCTCAACTCTCTAGAAGTTACAGTGTGGGTGTAATTATGATGTCATGCCAAGTTACATCTGTTTCAGAGTTCATTTGTACTGCTTTTCAAATTCAGGGTCATTTAGCTCAAAATAAATCATTAAATGCCTGAAAAATATCAAATGAAGTCAGAAAGGGTTGAAAATTCATGATGTGCCTTTGAATGGTGCATATTGAACACACAAAAAGTATGGAGTTAAAATAAGTTATTAAAAATGAAACCCCTTTGTAATAGCTGAGTTTTCGTCCGGAACCCTCATACTTCTTATGAGATTTTCCAATTTGTACACGAAGTGCATCGAGTTTTTGCCGTAACCCTCTCAACTCTCTATAAGTTGCTATGTGGGTGAAATTATGATGTCATGCCAAGTTACAACCTTTTCAGAGTTCATTTGTATTGCTTTTCAAATTCAGGGTCATTTAGCTCAAAATAAATCATTAAATGCCTGAAAAATATCAAATGAAGTCAGAAAGGGTTGAAAATTCATGATGTGCCTTTGAATGGTGCATATTGAACACACAAAAAGTATGGAGTTAAAATAAGTTATTAAAAATGAAATCCCTTTGTAATAGCTGAGTTTTCGTCCGAAACGCTCATACTTCTTATGAGATTGTCCAATTTGTACACGAAGTGCATCTAGTTTTTGCCGTAACCCTCTAAACTCTGTAGATGTTGCTATGTGGGTGAATTTATGATGTCATGCCAAGTTACAACCTTTTCAGAGTTCATTTGTATTGATTTTCAAATTCAGGGTCATTTAGCTCAAAATAAATCATTAAATGCATGAAAAATATCAAATGAAGTTAGAAAGGGTTGAAAATTTATGATGTGCCTTTGAATGGTGCATACTTAACACACAAGTATGGAGTTAAAGTAAGTTATTAAAATGAAATCCCTTTGTAACAGATGAGTTTTCGTGCGAAACCCTTAGACTTCTTATGAGATTGTCCAATTTGTACACGAATTGCATCTAGTTTTTGCCGTAACCCTCTCAACCCTTTAGAAGTTGCTATGTGGGTGAATTTATGATGTCATGCCAAGTTACAACCTTTTCAGAGTTCATTTTTATTGCTTTTCAAATTCTGGGTCATTTAGCTCAAAATAAATCGTTGAATGCCTGAAAAATATCAAATGAAGTCAGAAAGGGTTGAAAATTGATGATGTGCCTTTGAATGGTGCATATTGAACACACAAAAGTATGGAGTTAAAATAAGTTATTAAAAATGAAATCTCTTTGTAATAGCTTAGTTTTCGTCCGAAACCCTCATACTTCTTCTAGGATTGTCAAATTTGTACACGAAGTGCATCTAGTTTTTGCCGGAACCCTCTCAACTCTCTAGAAGTTGCTATGTGGATGAAATTATGATGTCATGCCAAGTTACAACATTTTCAGAGTTCATTTGTACTGCTTTTCAAATTAAGGGTCATTTAGCTCAAAATAAATCATTAAATGCCTAAAAAATATCAAATGAAGTCAGAAAGGGTTGAAAATTGATGATGTGCCTTTGAATGGTGCATATTGAACACACAACAAGTATTGAGTTAAAATAAGTTATTGGAAATGAAATCTCTTTGTAATAGCTGAGTTTTCGTCCGAAACCCTCATACTTCTTATGAGATTGTCCAATTTGTACACGAAGTGCATCTAGTTTTTGCCGTAACCCTCTCAACTCTCTAGAAGTTGCTATGTGGGTGTAATTATGATGTCATGCCAAGTTACATCCTTTTCAGAGTTCATTTGTACTGCTTTTCAAATTCAGGGTCATTTAGCTCTAAATAAATCATTAAATGCCTGAAAAATATCAAATGAAGTCAAAAGGGTTGAAAATTCATGATGTGCCTTTGAATGGTGCATATTGAACACACAAAAAGTATGGAGTTAAAATAAGTTATTAAAAATGAAATCCCTTTGTAATAGCTGAGTTTTCGTCCGGAACACTCATACTTCTTATGAGATTTTCCAATTTGTACACGAAGTGCATCTAGTTTTTGCCGTAACCCTCTAAACTCTCTAGAAGTTGCTATGTGGGTGTAATTATGATGTCATGCCAAGTTACATCCTTTTCAGAGTTCATCTGTACTGCTTTTCAAATTCAGGGTCATTTAGCTCAAAATAAATCATTAAATGCCTGAAAAATATCAAATGAAGTCAGAAAGGGTTGAAAATTGATGATGTGCCTTTGAATGGTGCATATTGAACACACAAAAAGTATGGAGTTAAAATAAGTTATTAAAAATGAAATCCCTTTGTAATAGATGAGTTTTCGTCCTAAACCATCATACTTCTTATGAGATTGTCCAATTTGTGCACGAAGTGCATCCAGTTTTTGCCGTAACCTTCTTAACTCTCTAGAAGTTGCTATGTGGGTGAACTTATGATTTCATGCCAAGTTAAAACCTTTTCAAAGTTCATTTGTACTACTTTTCAAATACAGGGTCATTTAGCTCAAAATAAATCATTCAATGCCTGAAAAATATCAAATGAAGTCAGAGAAGGTTGAAAATTGATGATGTGCCTTTGAATGCTGCATATTGAACACACAACAAGTATTGAGTTAAAATAAGTTATTGAAAATGAAATCTCCGTGTAATAGCTGAGTTTTCGTCCGAAACCCTCATACTTCTTATGAGATTGTCCAATTTGTACACGAAGTGCATCTAGTTTTTGCCGTAACCCTCTCAACTCTCTAGAAGTTGCTATGTGGGTGTAATTATGATGTCATGCCAAGTTACATCCTTTTTAGAGTTCATTTGTACTGCTTTTCAAATTCAGGGTCATTTAGCTCAAAATAAATCATTAAATGCCTGAAAATATGAAATGAAGTCAGAAAGGGTTGAAAATTCATGATGTGCCTTTGAATGGTGCATATTGAACACACAAAAAGTATGGAGTTAAAATAAGTTATTAAAAATGAAATCCCATTGTAATAGCTAGGTTTTCGTCCGAAACCCTCATACTTCTGATGAGATTTTCCAATTTGTACACGAAGTGCATCCAGTTTTTGCCGTAACCCTCTCAACTCTCTATAAGTTGCTATGTGGGTGAAATTATGATGTCATGCCAAGTTACAACCATTTCAGAGTTCATTTGTATTGCTTTTCAAATTCAGGGTCATTTAGCTCAAAATAAATCATTAAATGCCTGAAAAATATCAAATGAAGTCAGAAAGGGTTGAAAATTGATGATGTGCCTTTGAATGGTGCATATTGAACACACAAAAAGTATGGAGTTAAAATAAGTTATTAAAAATGAAATCCCTTTGTAATAGATGAGTTTTCGTCCTAAACCATCATACTTCTTATGAGATTGTCCAATTTGTGCACGAAGTGCATCCAGTTTTTGCCGTAACCTTCTTAACTCTCTAGAAGTTGCTATGTGGGTGAACTTATGATTTCATGCCAAGTTAAAACCTTTTCAAAGTTCATTTGTACTACTTTTCAAATACAGGGTCATTTAGCTCAAAATAAATCATTCAATGCCTGAAAAATATCAAATGAAGTCAGAGAAGGTTGAAAATTGATGATGTGCCTTTGAATGCTGCATATTGAACACACAACAAGTATTGAGTTAAAATAAGTTATTGAAAATGAAATCTCCGTGTAATAGCTGAGTTTTCGTCCGAAACCCTCATACTTCTTATGAGATTGTCCAATTTGTACACGAAGTGCATCTAGTTTTTGCCGTAACCCTCTCAACTCTCTAGAAGTTGCTATGTGGGTGTAATTATGATGTCATGCCAAGTTACATCCTTTTTAGAGTTCATTTGTACTGCTTTTCAAATTCAGGGTCATTTAGCTCAAAATAAATCATTAAATGCCTGAAAAATATGAAATGAAGTCAGAAAGGGTTGAAAATTCATGATGTGCCTTTGAATGGTGCATATTGAACACACAAAAAGTATGGAGTTAAAATAAGTTATTAAAAATGAAATCCCATTGTAATAGCTAGGTTTTCGTCCGAAACCCTCATACTTCTTATGAGATTTTCCAATTTGTACACGAAGTGCATCCAGTTTTTGCCGTAACCCTCTCAACTCTCTATAAGTTGCTATGTGGGTGAAATTATGATGTCATGCCAAGTTACAACCATTTCAGAGTTCATTTGTATTGCTTTTCAAATTCAGGGTCATTTAGCTCAAAATAAATCATTAAATGCCTGAAAAATATCAAATGAAGTCAGAAAGGGTTGAAAATTGATGATGTGCCTTTGAATGGTGCATATTGAACACACAAAAAGTATGGAGTTAAAATAAGTTATTAAAAATGAAATCCCTTTGTAATAGCTGAGTTTTCGTCCGAAACGCTCATACTTCTTATGAGATTGTCCAATTTGTACACGAAGTGCATCTAGTTTTTGCCGTAACCCTCTAAACTCTCTAGAAGTTGCTATGTGGGTGTAATTATGATGTCATGCCAAGTTACATCCTTTTCAGTGTTCATCTGTACTGCTTTTCAAATTCAGGGTCATTTAGCTCAAAATAAATCATTAAATGCCTGAAAAATATCAGATGAAGTCAGAAAGGGTTGAAAATTGATGATGTGCCTTTGAATGGTGCGTATTGAACACACAAAAAGTATGGAGTTAAAATAAGTTATTAAAAATGAAATCCCTTTGTAATAGATGAGTTTTCGTCCTAAACCATCATACTTCTTATGAGATTTTCCAATTTGTGCACGAAGTGCATCCAGTTTTTGCCGTAACCCTCTCAACTCTGTAGATGTTTCTATGTGGGTGAATTTATGATGTCATGCCAAGTTACAACCTTTTCAGAGCTCATTTGTATTGCTTTTCAAATTCAGGGTCATTTAGCTCAAAATAAATCATTAAATGCATGAAAAATATCAAATGAAGTTAGAAAGGGTTGAAAATTTATGATGTGCCTTTGAATGGTGCAGACTTAACACACAAGTATGAAGTTAAAATAAGTTATTAAAAATGAAATCCCTTTATAACAGATGAGTTTTCGTGCGAAACCCTTAGACATCTTATGAGATTGTCCAATTTGTACACGAATTGCATCTAGTTTTTGCCGTAACCCTCTCAACCCTTTAGAAGTTGCTATTTGGGTGAATTTATGATGTCATGCCAAGTTACAACCTTTTCAGAGTTCATTTTTATTGCTTTTCAAATTCTGGGTCATTTACCTCAAAATAAATCGTTGAATGCCTGAAAAATATCAAATGAAGTCAGAAAGGGTTGAAAATTGATGATGTGCCTTTGAATGGTGCATATTGAACACACAAAAGTATGGAGTTAAAATAAGTTACTAAAAATGAAATCTCTTTGTAATAGCTTAGTTTTCGTCCGAAACCCTCATACTTCTTCTGGGATTGTCCAATTTGTACACGAAGTGCATCTAGTTTTTGCCAGAACCCTCTCAACTCTCTAGAAGTTGCTATGTGGATGAAATTATGATGTCATGCCAAGTTACAACCTTTTCAGAGTTCGTTTGTACTGCTTTTCAAATTAAGGGTCATTTAGCTCAAAATAAATCATTAAATGCCTAAAAAATATCAAATGAAGTCAGAAAGGGTTGAAAATTGATGATGTGCCTTTGAATGGTGCATATTGAACACACAACAAGTATTGAGTTAAAATAAGTTATTGAAAATGAAATCTCTTTGCAATAGCTGAGTTTTCGTCCGAAACCCTCATACTTCTTATGAGATTGTCCAATTTGTACACGAAGTGCATCTAGTTTTTGCCGTAACCCTCTCAACTCTCTAGAATTTGCTATGTGGGTGTAATTATGATGTCATGCCAAGTTACATCCTTTTCAGAGTTCATTTGTACTGCTTTTTAAATTCAGGGTCATTTAGCTCAAAATAAATCATTAAATGCCTGAAAAATATCAAATGAAGTCAGAAAGGGTTGAAAATTCATGATGTGCCTTTGAATGGTGCATATTGAAAACACAAAAAGTATGGAGTTAAAATAAGTTACTAAAAATGAAATCCCTTTGTAATAGCTGAGTTTTCGTCCGAAACCCTCATACTTCTAATGAGATTGTCCAATTTGTACGCGAAGTGCATCTAGTTTTTGCCGTAACCCTCTCAACTCTCTAGAAGTTGCTATGTGGGTGTAATTATGATGTCATGCCAAGTTACATCCTTTTCAGAGTTCATTTGTACTGCTTTTCAAATTCAGGGTCATTTAGCTCAAAATAAATCATTAATTGCCTGAAAAATATCAAATGAAGTCAGAAAGGGTTGAAAATTCAAGATGTGCCTTTGAATGGTGCATATTGAGCACACAAAAATTATGGAGTTAAAATAAGTTATTAAAAATGAAATCCCTTTGTAATAGTTGAGTTTTCGTCCGAAACCCTCATACTTCTTATGAGATTTTCTAATTTGTACACGAAGTGCATCGAGTTTTTGCCGTAACCCTCTCAACTCTCTATAAGTTGCTATGTGGGTGAAATTATGATGTCATGCCAAGTTACAACCTTTTCAGAGTTCATTTGTATTGCTTTTCAAATTCAGGGTCATTTAGCTCAAAATAAATCATTAGATGCCTGAAAAATATCAAATGAAGTCAGAAAGGGTTGAAAATTCATGATGTGCCTTTGAATGGTGCATATTGAACACACAAAAAGTATGGAGTTAAAATAAGTTATTAAAAATGAAATCCCTTTGTAATAGCTGAGTTTTCGTCCGAAACGCTCATACTTCTTATGAGATTGTCCAATTTGTACACGAAGTGCATCTAGTTTTTGCCGTAAACCTCTAAACCCTCTAGAAGTTGCTATGTGGGTGTAATTATGATGTCATGCCAAGTTACATCCTTTTCAGAGTTCATCTGTACTGCTTTTCAAATTCAGGGTCATTTAGCTCAAAATAAATCATTAAATGCCTGGAAAATATCAAATGAAGTCAGAAAGGGTTGAAAATTCATGATGTGCCTTTGAATGGTGCATATTGAACACACAAAAAGTATGGAGTTAAAATAAGTTATTAAAAATGAAATCCCTTTGTAATAGCTGAGTTTTCGTCCGAAACGCTCATACTTCTAATGAGATTGTCCAATTTGTACACGAAGTGCATCTAGTTTTTGCCGTAACCCTCTAAACTCTCTAGAAGTTGCTATGTGGGTGTAATTATGATGTCATGCCAAGTTACATCCTTTTCAGAGTTCATCTGTACTGCTTTTCAAATTCAGGGTCATTTAGCTCAAAATAAATCATTAAATGCCTGAAAAATATCAAATGAAGTCAAAATGGTTGAAAATTCATGATGTGCCTTTGAATGGTGCATATTGAACACACAAAAAGTATGGAGTTAAAATAAGTTATTAAAAATGAAATCCCTTTGTAATAGCTGAGTTTTCGTCCGGAACCCTCATACTTCTTATGAGATTTTCCAATTTGTACACGAAGTGCATCTAGTTTTTGCCGTAACCCTCTAAACTCTCTAGAAGTTGCTATGTGGGTGTAATTATGATGTCATGCCAAGTTACATCTTTTCAGAGTTCATCTGTACTGCTTTTCAAATTCAGGGTCATTTAGCTCAAAATAAATCATTAAATGCCTGAAAAATATCAAATGAAGTCAGAAAGGGTTGAAAATTGATGATGTGCCTTTGAATGGTGCATATTGAACACACAAAAAGTATGGAGTTAAAATAAGTTATTAAAAATGAAATCCCTTTGTAATAGCTGAGTTTTCGTCCGAAACGCTCATACTTCTTATGAGATTGTCCAATTTGTACACGAAGTGCATCTAGTTTTTGCCGTAACCCTCTAAACTCTCTAGAAGTTGCTATGTGGGTGTAATTATGATGTCATGCCAAGTTACATCCTTTTCAGAGTTCATCTGTACTGCTTTTCAAATTCAGGGTCATTTAGCTCAAAATAAATCATTAAATGCCTGAAAAATATCAGATGAAGTCAGAAAGGGTTGAAAATTGATGATGTGCCTTTGAATGGTGCGTATTGAACACACAAAAAGTATGGAGTTAAAATAAGTTATTAAAAATGAAATCCCTTTGTAATAGATGAGTTTTCGTCCTAAACCATCATACTTCTTATGAGATTTTCCAATTTGTGCACGAAGTGCATCCAGTTTTTGCCGTAACCCTCTCAACTCTGTAGATGTTTCTATGTGGGTGAATTTATGATGTCATGCCGAGTTACAACCTTTTCAGAGCTCATTTGTATTGCTTTTCAAATTCAGGGTCATTTAGCTCAAAATAAATCATTAAATGCATGAAAAATATCAAATGAAGTTAGAAAGGGTTGAAAATTTATGATGTGCCTTTGAATGGTGCAGACATAACCCACAAGTATGGAGTTAAAATAAGTTATTAAAAATGAAATCCCTTTATAACAGATGAGTTTTCGTGCGAAACCCTTAGACATCTTATGAGATTGTCCAATTTGTACACGAATTGCATCTAGTTTTTGCCGTAACCCTCTCAACCCTTTAGAAGTTGCTATTTGGGTGAATTTATGATGTCACGCCAAGTTACAACCTTTTCAGAGTTCATTTTTATTCCTATTCAAATTCTGGGTCATTTAGCTCAAAATAAATCGATGAATGCCTGAAAAATATCAAATGAAGTCAGAAAGGGTTGAAAATTGATGATGTGCCTTTGAATGGTGCATATTGAACACACAAAAGTATGGAGTTAAAATAAGTTACTAAAAATGAAATCTCTTTGTAATAGCTTAGTTTTCGTCCGAAACCCTCATACTTCTTCTGGGATTGTCCAATTTGTACACGAAGTGCATCTAGTTTTTGCCGGAACCCTCTCAACTCTCTAGAAGTTGCTATGTGGATGAAATTATGATGTCATGCCAAGTTACAACCTTTTCAGAGTTCGTTTGTACTGCTTTTCAAATTAAGGGTCATTTAGCTCAAAATAAATCATTAAATGCCTGAAAAATATCAAATGAAGTCAGAAAGGGTTGAAAATTGATGATGTGCCTTTGAATGCTGCATATTGAACACACAACAAGTATTGAGTTAAAATAAGTTATTGAAAATGAAATCTCTTTGTAATAGCTGAGTTTTCGTCCGAAACCCTCATACTTGTTATGAGATTGTCCAATTTGTACACGAAGTGCATCTAGTTTTTGCCATAACCCTCTCAACTCTCTAGAAGTTGCTATGTGGGTGTAATTATGATGTCATGCCAAGTTACATCCTTTTCAGAGTTCATTTGTACTGCTTTTCAAATTCAGGGTCATTTAGCTCAAAATAAATCATTAAATGCCTGAAAAATATCAAATGAAGTCAGAAAGGGTTGAAAATTCATGATGTGCCTTTGAATGGTGCATATTGAACACACAAAAAGTATGGAGTTAAAATAAGTAATTGAAAATGAAATCCCTTTGTAATAGCTGAGTTTTCGTCCGAAACCCTCATACTTCTTATTAGATTTTCCAATTTGTACACGAAGTGCATCCAGTTTTTGCCGTAACCCTCTCAACTCTCTAGAAGTTGCTATGTGGGTGAAATTATGTTGTCATGCCAAGTTACAACATTTTCAGAGTTCATTTGTATTGCTTTTCAAATTCAGTGTCATTTAGCTCAAAATAAATCATTAAATGCCTGAAAAATATCAAATGAAGTCAGAAAGGGTTGAAAATTCATGATGTGCCTTTGAATGCTGCATATTGAACACACAACAAGTATTGAGTTAAAATAAGTAATTGAAAATGAAATCTCTTTGTAATAGCTGAGTTTTCGTCCGAAACCCTCATACTTCTTCTGAGATTGTCCAATTTGTACACGAAGTGCATCTAGTTTTTGCCGTAACCCTCTCAACTCTCTAGAAGTTGCTATGTGGGTGTAATTATGATGTCATGCCAAGTTACATCCTTTTCAGAGTTCATTTGTACTGCTTTTCAAATTCAGGGTCATTTAGCTCAAAATAAATCATTAAATGCCTGAAAAATATCAAATGAAGTCAGAAAGGGTTGAAAATTCATGATGTGCCTTTGAATGGTGCATATTGAACACATAAAAAGTATGGAGTTAAAATAAGTTATTAAAAATGAAATCCCTTTGTAATAGCTGAGTTTTCGTCCGAAACCCTCATACTTCTTATGAGATTGTCCAATTTGTACACGAAGTGCATCTAGTTTTTGCCGTAACCCTGTAAACTCTCTAGAAGTTGCTATGTGGGTGTAATTATGATGTCATGCCAAGTTACATCCTTTTCAAAGTTCATCTGTACTGCTTTTCAAATTCAGGGTCATTTAGCTCAAAATAAATCATTAAATGCCTGAAAAATATCAAATGAAGTCAGAAAGGGTTGAAAATTGATGATGTGCCTTTGAATGGTGCATATTGAACACACAAAAAGTATGGAGTTAAAATAAGTTATTAAAAATGAAATCCCTTTGTAATAGATGAGTTTTCGTCCTAAACCATCATACTTCTTATGAGATTATCCAATTTGTGCACGAAGTGCATCCAGTTTTTGCCGTAACCCTCTCAACTCTCTAGAAGTTGCTATGTGGGTGAAATTATGTTGTCATGCCAAGTTACAACCTTTTCAGAGTTCATTTGTATTGCTTTTCAAATTCAGGGTCATTTAGCTCAAAATAAATCATTAAATGCCTGAAAAATATCAAATGAAGTCAGAAAGGGTTGAAAATTCATGATGTGCCTTTGAATGGTGCATATTTAACACATAAAAAGTATGGAGTTAAAATAATTTATTAAAAATGAAATCCCTTTGTAATAGCTGAGTTTTCGTCCGAAACCCTCATACTTCTTATGAGATTGTCCAATTTGTACACGAAGTGCATCTTGTTTTTGCCGTAACCCTGTAAACTCTCTAGAAGTTGCTATGTGGGTGTAATTATGATGTCATGCCAAGTTACATCCTTTTCAAAGTTCATCTGTACTACTTTTCAAATTCAGGGTCATTTAGCTCAAAATAAATCATTAAATGCCTGAAAAATATCAAATGAAGTCAGGGTTGAAAATTGATGATGTGCCTTTGAATGGTGCATATTGAACACACAAAAAGTATGGAGTTAAAATAAGTTATTAAAAATGAAATCCCTTTGTAATAGATGAGTTTTCGTCCTAAACCATCATACTTCTTATGAGATTATCCAATTTGTGCACGAAGTGCATCCAGTTTTTGCCGTAACCCTCTCAACTCTCTAGAAGTTGCTATGTGGGTGAAATTATGTTGTCATGCCAAGTTACAACCTTTTCAGAGTTCATTTGTATTGCTTTTCAAATTCAGGGTCATTTAGCTCAAAATAAATCATTAAATGCCTGAAAAATATCAAATGAAGTCAGAAAGGGTTGAAAATTCATGATGTGCCTTTGAATGGTGCATATTGAACACACAAAAAGTATGGAGTTAAAATAAGTTATTAAAAATGAAATCCCTTTGTAATAGCTGAGTTTTCGTCCGAAAGCCTCATACTTCTTATGAGATTGTCCAATTTGTACACGAAGTGCATCTAGTTTTTGCCGTAACCCTGTAAACTCTCTAGAAGTTGCTATGTGGGTGTAATTATGATGTCATGCCAAGTTACATCCTTTTCAAAGTTCATCTGTACTACTTTTCAAATTCAGGGTCATTTAGCTCAAAATAAATCATTAAATGCCTGAAAAATATCAAATGAAGTCAGAAAGGGTTGAAAATTGATGATGTGCCTTTGAATGGTGCATATTGAACACACAAAAAGTATGGAGTTAAAATAAGTTATTAAAAATGAAATCCCTTTGTAATAGATGAGTTTTCGTCCTAAACCATCATACTTCTTATGAGATTATCCAATTTGTGCACGAAGTGCATCCAGTTTTTGCCGTAACCCTCTCAACTCTCTAGAAGTTGCTATGTGGGTGAAATTATGTTGGCATGCCAAGTTACAACCTTTTCAGAGTTCATTTGTATTGCTTTTCAAATTCAGGGTCATTTAGCTCAAAATAAATCATTAAATGCCTGAAAAATATCAAATGAAGTCAGAAAGGGTTGAAAATTCATGATGTGCCTTTGAATGGTGCATATTGAACACACAAAAAGTATGGAGTTAAAATAAGTTATTAAAAATGAAATCCCTTTGTAATAGCTGAGTTTTCGTCCGAAAGCCTCATACTTCTTATGAGATTGTCCAATTTGTACACGAAGTGCATCTAGTTTTTGCCGTAACCCTGTAAACTCTCTAGAAGTTGCTATGTGGGTGTAATTATGATGTCATGCCAAGTTACATCCTTTTCAAAGTTCATCTGTACTACTTTTCAAATTCAGGGTCATTTAGCTCAAAATAAATCATTAAATGCCTGAAAAATATCAAATGAAGTCAGAAAGGGTTAAAAATTGATGATGTGCCTTTGAATGGTGCATATTGAACACACAAAAAGTATGGAGTTAAAATAAGTTATTAAAAATGAAATCCCTTTGTAATAGATGAGTTTTCGTCCTAAACCATCATACTTCTTATGAGATTATCCAATTTGTGCACGAAGTGCATCCAGTTTTTGCCGTAACCCTCTCAACTCTCTAGAAGTTGCTATGTGGGTGAAATTATGTTGTCATGCCAAGTTACAACCTTTTCAGAGTTCATTTGTATTGCTTTTCAAATTCAGGGTCATTTAGCTCAAAATAAATCATTAAATGCCTGAAAAATATCAAATGAAGTCAGAAAGGGTTGAAAATTCATGATGTGCCTTTGAATGGTGCATATTGAACACACAAAAAGTATGGAGTTAAAATAAGTTATTAAAAATGAAATCCCTTTGTAATAGCTGAGTTTTCGTCCGAAAGCCTCATACTTCTTACGAGATTGTCCAATTTGTACACGAAGTGCATCTAGTTTTTGCCGTAACCCTCTAAACTCTCTAGAAGTTGCTATGTGGTTGTAATTATGATGTCATGGCAAGTTACATCCTTTTCAGAGTTCATCTGTACTGCTTTTCAAATTCAGGGTCATTTAGCTCAAAATAAATCATTAAATGCCTGAAAAATATCAAATGAAGTCAGAAAGGGTTGAAAATTTATGATGTGCCTTTGAATGCTGCATATTGAACACACAACAAGTATTGAGTTAAAATAAGTAATTGAAAATGAAATCTCTTTGTAATAGCTCAGTTTTCGTCCGAAACCCTCATACTTCTTATGAGATTGTCCAATTTGTACACGAAGTGCATCTAGTTTTTGCCGTAACCCTCTCAACTCTCTAGAAGTTGCTATGTGGGTGTAATTATGATGTCATGCCAAGTTACATCCTTTTCAGAGTTCATTTGGACTGCTTTTCAAATTCAGGGTCATTTAGCTCAAAATAAATCATTAAATGCCTGAAAAATATCAAATGAAGTCAGAAAGGGTTGAAAATTCATGATGTGCCTTTGAATGGTGCATATTGAACACATAAAAAGTATGGAGTTAAAATAAGTTATTAAAAATGAAATCCCTTTGTAATAGGTGAGTTTTCGTCCGAAACCCTCATACTTATTATGAGATTGTCCAATTTGTACACGAAGTGCATCTAGTTTTTGCTGTAACCCTCTAAACTCTCTAGAAGTTGCTATGTGGGTGAAATTATGATGTCATGCCAAGTTACAACCTTTTCAGAGTTCATCTGTAATGCTTTTCAAATTCAGGGTCATTTAGCTCAAAATAAATCATTAAATGCATGAAAAATATCAAATGAAATCAGAAAGGGTTGAAAATTGATGATGTGCCTTTGAATGGTGCATATTTAACACACAAAAGTATGGAGTTAAAATAAGTTATTAAAAATGAAATCTCTTTGTAATAGCTTAGTTTTCGTCCGAAACCCTCATACTTCTTATGAGATTGTCCAATTTGTACACGAAGTGCATCTAGTTTTTGCCGGAACCCTCTCAACTCTCTAGAAGTTGCTATGTGGATGAAATTATGATGTCATGCCAAGTTACATCCTTTTCAGAGTTCATCTGTACTGCTTTTCAAATTCAGGGTCATTTAGCTCAAAATAAATCATTAAATGCCTCAAAAATATCAAATGAAGTCAGAAAGGGTTGAAAATTGATGTTGTGCCTTTGAATGGTGGATATTGAACACACAAAAAGTATGGAGTTAAAATAAGTTATTAAAAATGAAATCCCTTTCTAATAGATGAGTTTTCGTCCTAAACCATCATACTTCTTATGAGATTGTCCAATTTGTGCACGAAGTGCATCCAGTTTTTGCCGTAACCCTCTTAACTCTCTAGAAGTTGCTATGTGGATGAAATTATGATTTCATGCCTAGTTACATCCTTTTCAGAGTTCATTTGTACTGCTTTTCAAATTCAGGGTCATTTAGCTCAAAATAAATCATTAAATGCCTGAAAAATATCAAATGAAGTCAGAAAGGGTTGAAAATTCATGATGTGCCTTTGAATGGTGCATATTGAACACACAGAAAGTATGGAGTTAAAATAAGTTATTAAAAATGAAATCCCTTTGTAATAGCTGAGTTTTCGTCCGAAACCCTCATACCTCTTATGAGATTGTCCAATTTGTACACGAAGTGCATCTAGTTTTTGCCGTAACCCTCTAAACTCTCTAGAAGTTGCTATGTGGGTGTAATTATGATGTCATGCCAAGTTACATCCTTTTCAGAGTTCATCTGTACTGCTTTTCAAATTCAGGGTCATTTAGCTCAAAATAAATCATTAAATGCCTGAAAAATATCAAATAATGTCAGAAAGGGTTGAAAATTGATGTTGTGCCTTTGAATGGTCCATATTGAACACACAAAAAGTATGGAGTTAAAATAATTTATTAAAAATGAAATCCCTTTGTAATAGATGAGTTTTCGTTCTAAACCACCATACTTCTTATGAGATTGTCCAATTTGTGCACGAAGTGCATCCAGTTTTTGCCGTAACCCTCATAACACTCTAGAAGTTGCTATGTGGGTGAAATTATGATTTCATGCCAAGTTACAACCTTTTCAGAGTTCATTTGTATTGCTTTTCAAATTCAGGGTCATTTAGCTCAAAATAAATCATTAAATGCATGAAAAATATCAAATCAACTCAGAAAGGGTTGAAAACTGATGATGTGCCTTTGAATGGTGCATATTTAACACACAAAAGTATGGAGTTAAAATAAGTTATTAAAAATGAAATCTCTTTGTAATAGCTTAGTTTTCGTCCGAAACCCTCATACTTCTTATGAGATTGTCCAATTTGTACACGAAGTGCATCTAGTTTTTGCCGGAACCCTCTCAACTCTCTAGAAGTTGCTATGTGGATGAAGTTATGATGTCATGCCAAGTTACATCCTTTTCAGAGTTCATTTGTACTGCTTTTCGAATTCAGGGTCATTTAGCTCAAAATAAATCATTAAATGCCTGAAAAATATCAAATGAAGTCAGAAAGGGTTGAAAATTCATGATGTGCCTTTGAATGGTGCATATTGAACACACAAAAAGTATGGAGTTAAAATAAGTTATTAAAAATGAAATCCCTTTGTAATATCTGAGTTTTCGTCCGAAACCCTCATACTTCTTATGAGATTGTCCAATTTGTACATGAAGTGCATCTAGTTTTTGCCGTAACCCTCTAAACTCTCTAGAAGTTGCTATGTGGGTGTAATTATGATGTCATGCCAAGTTACATCCTTTTCAGAGTTCATCTGTACTGCTTTTCAAATTCAGGGTCATTTAGCTCAAAATAAATCATTAAATGCCTGAAATATATCAAATGAAGTCAGAAAGGGTTGAAAATTGATGTTGTCCTTTGAATGGTGCATATTGAACACACAAAAAGTATGGAGTTAAAATAAGTTATTAAAAATGAAATCCCTTTGTAATAGATGAGTTTTCGTCCTAAACCATCATACTTCTTATGAGATTGTCCAATTTGTGCACGAAGTGCATCCAGTTTTTGCCGTAACCCTCTTAACTCTCTACAAGTTGCTATGTGGATGAAATTATGATTTCATGCCAAGTTACATCCTTTTCAGAGTTCATTTGTACTGCTTTTCAAATTCAGGGTCATTTAGCTCAAAATAAATCATTAAATGCCTGAAAAATATCAAATGAAGTCAGAAAGGGTTGAAAATTCATGATGTGCCTTTGAATGGTGCATATTGAACACACAAAAAGTATGGAGTTAAAATAAGTTATTAAAAATGAAATCCCTTTGTAATATCTGAGTTTTCGTCCGAAACCCTCATACTTCTTATGAGATTGTCCAATTTGTACATGAAGTGCATCTAGTTTTTGCCGTAACCCTCTAAACTCTCTAGAAGTTGCTATGTGGGTGTAATTATGATGTCATGCCAAGTTACATCCTTTTCAGAGTTCATCTGTACTGCTTTTCAAATTCAGGGTCATTTAGCTCAAAATAAATCATTAAATGCCTGAAATATATCAAATGAAGTCAGAAAGGGTTGAAAATTGATGTTGTCCTTTGAATGGTGCATATTGAACACACAAAAAGTATGGAGTTAAAATAAGTTATTAAAAATGAAATCCCTTTGTAATAGATGAGTTTTCGTCCTAAACCATCATACTTCTTATGAGATTGTCCAATTTGTGCACGAAGTGCATCCAGTTTTTGCCGTAACCCTCTTAACTCTCTACAAGTTGCTATGTGGATGAAATTATGATTTCATGCCAAGTTACATCCTTTTCAGAGTTCATTTGTACTGCTTTTCAAATTCAGGGTCATTTAGCTCAAAATAAATCATTAAATGCCTGAAAAATATCAAATGAAGTCAGAAAGGGTTGAAAATTCATGATGTGCCTTTGAATGGTGCATATTGAACACACAAAAAGTATGGAGTTAAAATAAGTTATTAAAAATGAAATCCCTTTGTAATAGCTGAGTTTTCGTCCGAAACCCTCATACCTCTTATGAGATTGTCCAATTTGTACACGAAGTGCATCTAGTTTTTGCCGTAACCCTCTAAACTCTCTAGAAGTTGCTATGTGGGTGTAATTAAGATGTCATGCCAAGTTACATCCTTTTGAGAGTTCATCTGTACTGCTTTTCAAATTCAGGGTCATTTAGCTCAAAATAAATCATTAAATGCCTGAAAAATATCAAATGAAGTCAGAAAGGGTTGAAAATTGATTTTGTGCCTTTGAATGGTTCATATTGAACACACAAAAAGTATGGAGTTAAAATAAGTTACTAAAAATGAAATCCCTTTGTAATCGATGAGTTTTCGTCCTAAACCATCATACTTCTTATGAGATTGTCCAATTTGTGCACGAAGTGCATCCAGTTTTTGCCGTAACCCTCTTAACACTCTAGAAGTGGCTATGTGGGTGAAATTATAATTTCATGCCAAGTTACAACCTTTTCAAATTTCATTTGTACAGCTTTTCAAATACAGGGTCATTTAGCTCAAAATAAATCATTCAATGCCTGAAAAATATCAAATGAAGTCAGAAAGGGTTGAAAATTGATGATGTGCCTTTGAATGCTGCATATTGAACACACAAAAAGTATGGAGTTAAAATAAGTTATTAAAAATGACATCCCTTTGTAATAGATGAGTTTTCGTCCAAAACCCTCATACTTCTTATGAGATTGTCCAATTTGTACACGAAGTGCATCCATTTTTTGCCGTAACCCTCTCAACTCTCTAGAAGTTTCTATGTGGGTGAAATTATGATGTCATGCCAAGTTACAACCTTTTCAGAGTTCATTTGTACTGCTTTTCAAATTCAGGGTCATTTAGGTCAAAATAAATCATTAAATGCATGAAAAATATCAACTGAAATCAGAAAGGGTTGAAAATTGATGATGTGCCTTTGAATGGTGCATATTTAACACACAAAAGTATGGAGTTAAAATAAGTTATTAAAAATGAAATCTCTTTGTAATAGCTTAGTTTTCGTCCGAAACCCTCATACTTCTTATGAGATTGTCCAATTTGTACACGAAGTGCATATAGTTTTTGCCGTAACCCTCTAAACTCTCTAGAAGTTGCTATGTGGGTGTAATTATGATGTCATGCCAAGTTACATCCTTTTCAGAGTTCATCTGTACTGCTTTTCAAATTCAGGGTCATTTAGCTCAAAATAAATCATTCAATGCCTGAAAAATATCAAATGAAGTCAGAAAGGGTTGAAAATTGTTGATGTGCCTTTGAATGCTGCATATTGAACACACAAAAAGTATGGAGTTAAAATAAGTTATTAAAAATGAAATCCCTTTGTAATAGCTGAGTTTTCGTCCTAAACCATCATACTTCTTATGAGATTGTCCAATTTGTGCACGAAGTGCATCCAGTTTTTGCCGTAACCCTCTTAACTCTCTAGAAGTTGCTATGTGGATGAAATTATGATTTCATGCCAAGTAACATCCTTTTCAGAGTTCATTTGTACTGCTTTTCAAATTCAGGGTAATTTAGCTCAAAATAAATCATTAAATGCATGAAAAATATCAAATGAAATCAGAAAGGGTTGAAAACTGATGATGTGCCTTCGAATGGTGCATATTTAACACAAAAAAGTATGGAGTTAAAACAAGTTATTAAAAATGAAATCTCTTTGTAATAGCTGAGTTTTCGTCCTAAACCATCATACTTCTTATGAGATTGTCCAATTTGTGCACGAAGTGCATCCAGTTTTTGCCGTAACCCTCTTAACTCCCTAGAAGTTGCTATGTGGATGAAATTATGATTTCATGCCAAGTAACATCCTTTTCAGAGTTCATTTGTACTGCTTTTCAAATTCAGGGTCATTTAGCTCAAAATAAATCATAAAATGCCTGAAAAATATCAAATGAAGTCAGAAAGGGTTGAAAATTGATGATGTGCCTTTGAATGCTGCATATTGAACACACAAAAAGTATGGAGTTAAAATAAGTTATTAAAAATGAAATCCCTTTGTAATAGATGAGTTTTCGTCCGAAACCCTCATACTTCTTATGAGATTGTCCAATTTGTACACGAAGTGCATCCATTTTTTGCCGTAACCCTCTCAACTCTCTAGAAGTTTCTATGTGGGTGAAATTATGATGTCATGCCAAGTTACAACCTTTTCAGAGTTCATTTGTATTGCTTTTCAAATTCAGGGTCATTTAGCTCAAAATAAATCATTAAATGCATGAAAAATATCAACTGAAATCAGAAAGGGTTGAAAATTGATGATGTGCCTTTGAATGGTGCATATTTAACACACAAAAGTATGGAGTTAAAATAAGTTATTAAAAATGAAATCTCTGTGTAATAGCTTAGTTTTCGTCCGAAACCCTCATACTTCTTATGAGATTGTCCAATTTGTACAGGAAGTGCATATAGTTTTTGCCGTAACCCCCTAAACTCTCTAGAAGTTGCTATGTGGGTGTAATTATGATGTCATGCCAAGTTACATCCTTTTCAGAGTTCATCTGTACTGCTTTTCAAATTCAGGGTCATTTAGCTCAAAATAAATCATTCAATGCCTGAAAAATATCAAATGAAGTCAGAAAGGGTTGAAAATTGTTGATGTGCCTTTGAATGCTGCATATTGAACACACAAAAAGTATGGAGTTAAAATAAGTTATTAAAAATGAAATCCCTTTGTAATAGCTGAGTTTTCGTCCTAAACCATCATACTTCTTATGAGATTGTCCAATTTGTGCACGAAGTGCATCCAGTTTTTGCCGTAACCCTCTTAACTCTCTAGAAGTTGCTATGTGGATGAAATTATGATTTCATGCCAAGTAACATCCTTTTCAGAGTTCATTTGTACTGCTTTTCAAATTCAGGGTCATTTAGCTCAAAATAAATCATTAAATGCATGAAAAATATCAAATGAAATCAGAAAGGGTTGAAAACTGATGATGTGCCTTTGAATGGTGCATATTTAACACAAAAAAGTATGGAGTTAAAACAAGTTATTAAAAATGAAATCTCTTTGTAATAGCTGAGTTTTCGTCCTAAACCATCATACTTCTTATGAGATTGTCCAATTTGTGCACGAAGTGCATCCAGTTTTTGCCGTAACCCTCTTAACTCTCTAGAAGTTGCTATGTGGATGAAATTATGATTTCATGCCAAGTAGCATCCTTTTCAGAGTTCATTTGTATTGCTTTTCAAATTCAGGGTCATTTAGCTCAAAATAAATCATTAAATGCATGAAAAATATCAAATGAAATCAGAAAGGGTTGAAAACTGATGATGTGCCTTTGAATGGTGCATATTTAACACAAAAAAGTATGGAGTTAAAACAAGTTATTAAAAGTGAAATCTCTTTGTAATAGCTGAGTTTTCGTCCTAAACCATCATACTTCTTATGAGATTGTCCAATTTGTGCACGAAGTGCATCCAGTTTTTGCCGTAACCCTCTTAACTGTCTAGAAGTTGCTATGTGGATGAAATTATGATTTCATGCCAAGTAACATCCTTTTCAGAGTTCATCTGTACTGCTTTTCAAATTTAGAGTCATTTAGCTCAAAATAAATCATAAAATGCCTGAAAAATATCAAATGAAGTCAGAAAGGGTTGAAAATTCATGATGTGCCTTTGAATGGTGCATATTGAACACACAAAAAGTATGGAGTTAAAATAAGTTATTAAAAATGAAATCCCTTTGTAATAGCTGAGTTTTCGTCCGAAACCCTCATAATTCTTATGAGATTGTCCAATTTGTACACGAAGTGCATCCATTTTTTGCTGTAACCCTCTCAACTCTCTAGAAGTTTCTATGTGGGTGAAATTATGATGTCATGCCAAGTTACAACCTTTTCAGAGTTCATTTGTATTGCTTTTCAAATTCAGGGTCATTTAGCTCAAAATAAATCATTAAATGCATGAAAAATATCAAATGAAGTCAGAAAGGGTTGAAAATTTATGATGTGCCTTTGAATGGTGCATTCTTAACACACAAAAAGTATGGAGTTAAAATAAGTTATTAAAAATGAAATCCCTTTGTAACAGATGAGTTTTCGTCCGAAACCCTCATACTTCTTATGAGATTGTCCAATTTGTACACGAATTGCATCTAGTTTTTGCCGTAACCCTCTCAACCCTTTAGAAGTTGCTATGTGGGTGAAATTATGATGTCATGCCAAGTTACAACCTTTTCAGAGTTCAGTTGTACTGCTTTTCAAATTCAGGGTCATTTAGCTCAAAATAAATCATTAAATGCCTGAAAAATATCAAATGAGGCCAGAAAGGGTTGAAAATTGATGATGTGCCTTTGAATGGTGCATATTGAACACAAAAAAGTATGGAGTTAAAATAAGTTATTAAAAATGAAATCTCTTTGTAATAGCTTAATTTTCGTCCGAAACCCTCATACTTCTTATGAGATTGTCCAATTTGTACACGAAGTGCATCTAGTTTTTGCCGGAACCCTCTCAACTCTCTAGAACTTTCTATGTGGATGAAATTATGATGTCATGCCAAGTTACAATCTTTTCAGAGTTCGTTTGTACTGCTTTTCAAATTCAGGGCCATTTAGCTCAAAATAAATAATTAAATGCCTGAAAAATATAAAATGAAGTCAGAAAGGGTTGAAAATTGATGATGTGCCTTAGAATGGTGCATATTGAACACACAACAAGTATGGAGTTAAAATTAGTTATTAAAAATGAAATCTCTTTGTAATAGCTGAGTTTTCGTCCGAAACCCTCATACTTCTTATGAGATTGTCCAATTTGTACACGAAGTGCATCCAGTTTTTGCCGTAACCCTCTCAACTCTCTAGAAGTTGCTTTGTGGGTGTAATTATGATGTCATGCCAAGTGTCATCCTTTTCAGAGTTCATTTGTACTGCTTTTCAATTTCAGGGTCATTTAGCTCAAAATAAATCATAAAATGCCTGAAAAATATCAAATGAAGTCAGAAAGGGTTGAAAATTGATGATGTGCCTTTGAATGCTGCATATTGAACACACAAAAAGTATGGAGTTAAAATAAGTTATTAAAAATGAAATCCCTTTGTAATAGATGAGTTTTCGTCCGAAACCCTCATACTTCTTATGAGATTGTCCAATTTGTACACGAAGTGCATCCATTTTTTGCCGTAACCCTCTCAACTCTCTAGAAGTTTCTATGTGGGTGAAATTATGATGTCATGCCAAGTTACAACCTTTTCAGAGTTCATTTGTATTGCTTTTCAAATTCAGGGTCATTTAGCTCAAAATAAATCATTAAATGCATGAAAAATATCAACTGAAATCAGAAAGGGTTGAAAATTGATGATGTGCCTTTGAATGGTGCATATTTAACACACAAAAGTATGGAGTTAAAATAAGTTATTAAAAATGAAATCTCTTTGTAATAGCTTAGTTTTCGTCCGAAACCCTCATACTTCTTATGAGATTGTCCAATTTGTACACGAAGTGCATATAGTTTTTGCCGTAACCCTCTAAACTCTCTAGAAGTTGCTATGTGGGTGTAATTATGATGTCATGCCAAGTTACATCCTTTTCAGAGTTCATCTGTACTGCTTTTCAAATTCAGGGTCATTTAGCTCAAAATAAATCATTCAATGCCTGAAAAATATCAAATGAAGTCAGAAAGGGTTGAAAATTGTTGATGTGCCTTTGAATGCTGCATATTGAACACACAAAAAGTATGGAGTTAAAATAAGTTATTAAAAATGAAATCCCTTTGTAATAGCTGAGTTTTCGTCCTAAACCATCATACTTCTTATGAGATTGTCCAATTTGTGCACGAAGTGCATCCAGTTTTTGCCGTAACCCTCTTAACTCTCTAGAAGTTGCTATGTGGATGAAATTATGATTTCATGCCAAGTAACATCCTTTTCAGAGTTCATTTGTACTGCTTTTCAAATTCAGGGTCATTTAGCTCAAAATAAATCATTAAATGCATGAAAAATATCAAATGAAATCAGAAAGGGTTGAAAACTGATGATGTGCCTTTGAATGGTGCATATTTAACACAAAAAAGTATGGAGTTAAAACAAGTTATTAAAAATGAAATCTCTTTGTAATAGCTGAGTTTTCGTCCTAAACCATCATACTTCTTATGAGATTGTCCAATTTGTGCACGAAGTGCATCCAGTTTTTGCCGTAACCCTCTTAACTCTCTAGAAGTTGCTATGTGGATGAAATTATGATTTCATGCCAAGTAGCATCCTTTTCAGAGTTCGTTTGTACTGCTTTTCAAATTCAGGGTCATTTAGCTCAAAATAAATCATTAAATGCATGAAAAATATCAAATGAAATCAGAAAGGGTTGAAAACTGATGATGTGCCTTTCAATGGTGCATATTTAACACAAAAAAGTATGGAGTTAAAACAAGTTATTAAAAATGAAATCTCTTTGTAATACCTGAGTTTTCGTCCTAAACCATCATACTTCTTATGAGATTGTCCAATTTGTGCACGAAGTGCATCCAGTTTTTGCCGTAACCCTCTTAACTGTCTAGAAGTTGCTATGTGGATGAAATTATGATTTCATGCCAAGTAACATCCTTTTCAGAGTTCATCTGTACTGCTTTTCAAATTTAGGGTCATTTAGCTCAAAATAAATCATAAAATGCCTGAAAAATATCAAATGAAGTCAGAAAGGGTTGAAAATTCATGATGTGCCTTTGAATGGTGCATATTGAACACACAAAAAGTATGGAGTTAAAATAAGTTATTAAAAATGAAATCCCTTTGTAATAGCTGAGTTTTCGTCCGAAACCCTCATAATTCTTATGAGATTGTCCAATTTGTACACGAAGTGCATCCATTTTTTGCTGTAACCCTCTCAACTCTCTAGAAGTTTCTATGTGGGTGAAATTATGATGTCATGCCAAGTTACAACCTTTTCAGAGTTCATTTGTATTGCTTTTCAAATTCAGGGTCATTTAGCTCAAAATAAATCATTAAATGCATGAAAAATATCAAATGAAGTCAGAAAGGGTTGAAAATTTATGATGTGCCTTTGAATGGTGCATTCTTAACACACAAAAAGTATGGAGTTAAAATAAGTTATTAAAAATGAAATCCCTTAGTAGCAGATGAGTTTTCGTCCGAAACCCTCATACTTCTTATGAGATTGTCCAATTTGTACACGAATTGCATCTAGTTTTTGCCGTAACCCTCTCAACCCTTTAGAAGTTGCTATGTGGGTGAAATTATGATGTCATGCCAAGTTACAACCTTTTCAGAGTTCAGTTGTACTGCTTTTCAAATTCAGGGTCATTTAGCTCAAAATAAATCATTAAATGCCTGAAAAATATCAAATGAGGCCAGAAAGGGTTGAAAATTGATGATGTGCCTTTGAATGGTGCATATTGAACACAAAAAAGTATGGAGTTAAAATAAGTTATTAAAAATGAAATCTCTTTGTAATAGCTTAATTTTCGTCCGAAACCCTCATACTTCTTATGAGATTGTCCAATTTGTACACGAAGTGCATCTAGTTTTTGCCGGAACCCTCTCAACTCTCTAGAACTTTCTATGTGGATGAAATTATGATGTCATGCCAAGTTACAATCTTTTCAGAGTTCGTTTGTACTGCTTTTCAAATTCAGGGCCATTTAGCTCAAAATAAATAATTAAATGCCTGAAAAATATAAAATGAAGTCAGAAAGGGTTGAAAATTGATGATGTGCCTTAGAATGGTGCATATTGAACACACAACAAGTATGGAGTTAAAATTAGTTATTAAAAATGAAATCTCTTTGTAATAGCTGAGTTTTCGTCCGAAACCCTCATACTTCTTATGAGATTGTCCAATTTGTACACGAAGTGCATCCAGTTTTTGCCGTAACCCTCTCAACTCTCTAGAAGTTGCTTTGTGGGTGTAATTATGATGTCATGCCAAGTTTCATCCTTTTCAGAGTTCATTTGTACTGCTTTTCAAATTCAGGGTCATTTAGCTCAAAATAAATCATAAAATGCCTGAAAAATATCAAATGAAGTCAGAAAGGGTTGAAAATT
Organism: Hordeum marinum; assembly: GCA_022496015.1. Lineage (NCBI taxonomy): Eukaryota > Viridiplantae > Streptophyta > Magnoliopsida > Poales > Poaceae > Hordeum > Hordeum marinum. Next base: position 147,548 of record JAAAWK010000435.1, read on the forward strand.
GATGATGTGCCTTTGAATGCTGCATATTGAACACACAAAAAGTATGGAGTTAAAATAAGTTATTAAAAATGAAATCCCTTTGTAATAGATGAGTTTTCGTCCGAAACCCTCATACTTCTTATGAGGTTGTCCAATTTGTACACGAAGTGCATCCATTTTTTGTCGTAACCCTCTCAACTCTCTAGAAGTTTCTATGTGGGTGAAATTATGATGTCATGCCAAGTTACAACCTTTTCAGAGTTCATTTGTATTGCTTTTCAAATTCAGGGTCATTTAGCTCAAAATAAATCATTAAATGCATGAAAAATATCAACTGAAATCAGAAAGGGTTGAAAATTGATGATGTGCCTTTGAATGGTGCATATTTAACACACAAAAGTATGGAGTTAAAATAAGTTATTAAAAATGAAATCTCTTTGTAATAGCTTAGTTTTCGTCCGAAACCCTCATACTTCTTATGAGATTGTCCAATTTGTACACGAAGTGCATATAGTTTTTGCCGTAACCCTCTAAACTCTCTAGAAGTTGCTATGTGGGTGTAATTATGATGTCATGCCAAGTTACATCCTTTTCAGAGTTCATCTGTACTGCTTTTCAAATTCAGGGTCATTTAGCTCAAAATAAATCATTCAATGCCTGAAAAATATCAAATGAAGTCAGAAAGGGTTGAAAATTGTTGATGTGCCTTTGAATGCTGCATATTGAACACACAAAAAGTATGGAGTTAAAATAAGTTATTAAAAATGAAATCCCTTTGTAATAGCTAAGTTTTCGTCCTAAACCATCATACTTCTTATGAGATTGTCCAATTTGTGCACGAAGTGCATCCAGTTTTTGCCGTAACCCTCTTAACTCTCTAGAAGTTGCTATGTGGATGAAATTATGATTTCATGCCAAGTAACATCCTTTTCAGAGTTCATTTGTACTGCTTTTCAAATTCAGGGTCATTTAGCTCAAAATAAATCATTAAATGCATGAAAAATATCAAATGAAATCAGAAAGGGTTGAAAACTGATGATGTGCCTTTGAATGGTGCATATTTAACACAAAAAAGTATGGAGTTAAAACAAGTTATTAAAAATGAAATCTCTTTGTAATAGCTGAGTTTTCGTCCTAAACCATCATACTTCTTATGAGATTGTCCAATTTGTGCACGAAGTGCATCCAGTTTTTGCCGTAACCCTCTTAACTCTCTAGAAGTTGCTATGTGGATGAAATTATGATTTCATGCCAAGTAGCATCCTTTTCAGAGTTCATTTGTACTGCTTTTCAAATTCAGGGTCATTTAGCTCAAAATAAATCATTAAATGCATGAAAAATATCAAATGAAATCAGAAAGGGTTGAAAACTGATGATGTGCCTTTGAATGGTGCATATTTAACACAAAAAATTATGGAGTTAAAACAAGTTATTAAAAATGAAATCTCTTTGTAATAGCTGAGTTTTCGTCCTAAACCATCATACTTCTTATGAGAATGTCCAATTTGTGCACGAAGTGCATCCAGTTTTTGCCGTAACCCTCTTAACTGTCTAGAAGTTGCTATGTGGATGAAATTATGATTTCATGCCAAGTAACATCCTTTTCAGAGTTCATCTGTACTGCTTTTCAAATTTAGGGTCATTTAGCTCAAAATAAATCATAAAATGCCTGAAAAATATCAAATGACGTCAGAAAGGGTTGAAAATTCATGATGTGCCTTTGAATGGTGCATATTGAACACACAAAAAGTATGGAGTTAAAATAAGTTATTAAAAATGAAATCCCTTTGTAATAGCTGAGTTTTCGTCCGAAACCCTCATAATTCTTATGAGATTGTCCAATTTGTACACGAAGTGCATCCATTTTTTGCTGTAACCCTCTCAACTCTCTAGAAGTTTCTATGTGGGTGAAATTATGATGTCATGCCAAGTTACAACATTTTCAGAGTTCATTTGTATTGCTTTTCAAATTCAGGGTCATTTAGCTCAAAATAAATCATTAAATGCATGAAAAATATCAAATGAAGTCAGAAAGGGTTGAAAATTTATGATGTGCCTTTGAATGGTGCATTCTTAACACACAAAAAGTATGGAGTTAAAATAAGTTATTCAAAATGAAATCCCTTTGTAACAGATGAGTTTTCGTCCGAAACCCTCATACTTCTTATGAGATTGTCCAATTTGTACACGAATTGCATCTAGTTTTTGCCGTAACCCTCTCAACCCTTTAGAAGTTGCTATGTGGGTGAAATTATGATGTCATGCCAAGTTACAACCTTTTCAGAGTTCAGTTGTACTGCTTTTCAAATTCAGGGTCATTTAGCTCAAAATAAATCATTAAATGCCTGAAAAATATCAAATGAGGCCAGAAAGGGTTGAAAATTGATGATGTGCCTTTGAATGGTGCATATTGAACACAAAAAGTATGGAGTTAAAATAAGTTATTAAAAATGAAATCTCTTTGTAATAGCTTAATTTTCGTCCGAAACCCTCATACTTCTTATGAGATTGTCCAATTTGTACACGAAGTGCATCTAGTTTTTGCCGGAACCCTCTTAACTCTCTAGAACTTTCTATGTGGATGAAATTATGATGTCATGCCAAGTTACAATCTTTTCAGAGTTCGTTTGTACTGCTTTTCAAATTCAGGGCCATTTAGCTCAAAATAAATAATTAAATGCCTGAAAAATATAAAATGAAGTCAGAAAGGGTTGAAAATTGATGATGTGCCTTAGAATGGTGCATATTGAACACACAACAAGTATGGAGTTAAAATTAGTTATTAAAAATGAAATCTCTTTGTAATAGCTGAGTTTTCGTCCGAAACCCTCATACTTCTTATGAGATTGTCCAATTTGTACACGAAGTGCATCCAGTTTTTGCCGTAACCCTCTCAACTCTCTAGAAGTTGCTTTGTGGGTGTAATTATGATGTCATGCCAAGTTTCATCCTTTTCAGAGTTCATTTGTACTGCTTTTCAAATTCAGGGTCATTTAGCTCAAAATAAATCATAAAATGCCTGAAAAATATCAAATGAAGTCAGAAAGGGTTGAAAATTGATGATGTGCCTTTGAATGCTGCATATTGAACACACAAAAAGTATGGAGTTAAAATAAGTTATTAAAAATGAAATCCCTTTGTAATAGATGAGTTTTCGTCCGAAACCCTCATACTTCTTATGAGATTGTCCAATTTGTACACGAAGTGCATCCATTTTTTGCCGTAACCCTCTCAACTCTCTAGAAGTTTCTATGTGGGTGAAATTATGATGTCATGCCAAGTTACAACCTTTTCAGAGTTCATTTGTATTGCTTTTCAAATTCAGGGTCATTTAGCTCAACATAAATCATTAAATGCATGAAAAATATCAACTGAAATCAGAAAGGGTTGAAAATTGATGATGTGCCTTTGAATGGTGCATATTTAACACACAAAAGTATGGAGTTAAAATAAGTTATTAAAAATGAAATCTCTTTGTAATAGCTTAGTTTTCGTCCGAAACCCTCATACTTCTTATGAGATTGTCCAATTTGTACACGAAGTGCATATAGTTTTTGCCGTAACCCTCTAAACTCTCTAGAAGTTGCTATGTGGGTGTAATTATGATGTCATGCCAAGTTACATCCTTTTCAGAGTTCATCTGTACTACTTTTCAAATTCAGGGTCATTTAGCTCAAAATAAATCATTCAATGCCTGAAAAATATCAAATGAAGTCAGAAAGGGTTGAAAATTGTTGATGTGCCTTTGAATGCTGCGTATTGAACACACAAAAAGTATGGAGTTAAAATAAGTTATTAAAAATGAAATCCCTTTGTAATAGATGCGTTTTCGTCCTAAACCATCATACTTCTTATGAGATTGTCCAATTTGTGCATGAAGTGTATCCAGGTTTTGCCGTAACCCTCCTAACTCTCTAGAAGTTGCTATGTGGGTGAAATTATGATTTCATGCCAAGTTACAACCTTTTCAAAGTTCATTTGTACTGCTTTTCAAATACAGGGTCATTCAGCTCAAAATAAATCATTCAATGCCTGAAAAATATCAAATGAAGCCAGAAAGGGTTGAAAATTGATGATGTGCCTTTGAATGCTGCATATTGAACATACAAAAAGTATGGAGTTAAAATAAGTTATTAAAAATGAAATCCCTTTGTAATAGATGAGTTTTCGTCCGAAACCCTCATACTTCTTTTGAGATTGCCCAATTTGTACACGAAGTGCATCCAGTTTTTGCCGTAACCCTCTCAACTCTCTAGAAGTTGCTATGTGGATGAAATTATGATGTCATGCCAAGTTACAATCTTTTCAGAGTTCGTTTGTACTGCTTTTCAAATTCAGGGCCATTTAGCTCAAAATAAATAATTAAATGCCTGAAAAATATAAAATGAAGTCAGAAAGGGTTGAAAATTGATGATGTGCCTTAGAATGGTGCATATTGAACACACAACAAGTATGGAGTTAAAATTAGTTATTAAAAATGAAATCTCTTTGTAATAGCTGAGTTTTCGTCCGAAACCCTCATACTTCTTATGAGATTGTCCAATTTGTACACGAAGTGCATCCAGTTTTTGCCGTAACCCTCTCAACTCTCTAGAAGTTGCTTTGTGGGTGTAATTATGATGTCATGCCAAGTTTCATCCTTTTCAGAGTTCATTTGTACTGCTTTTCAAATTCAGGGTCATTTAGCTCAAAATAAATCATAAAATGCCTGAAAAATATCAAATGAAGTCAGAAAGGGTTGAAAATTGATGATGTGCCTTTGAATGCTGCATATTGAACACACAAAAAGTATGGAGTTAAAATAAGTTATTAAAAATGAAATCCCTTTGTAATAGATGAGTTTTCGTCCGAAACCCTCATACTTCTTATGAGATTGTCCAATTTGTACACGAAGTGCATCCATTTTTTGCCGTAACCCTCTCAACTCTCTAGAAGTTTCTATGTGGGTGAAATTATGATGTCATGCCAAGTTACAACCTTTTCAGAGTTCATTTGTATTGCTTTTCAAATTCAGGGTCATTTAGCTCAACATAAATCATTAAATGCATGAAAAATATCAACTGAAATCAGAAAGGGTTGAAAATTGATGATGTGCCTTTGAATGGTGCATATTTAACACACAAAAGTATGGAGTTAAAATAAGTTATTAAAAATGAAATCTCTTTGTAATAGCTTAGTTTTCGTCCGAAACCCTCATACTTCTTATGAGATTGTCCAATTTGTACACGAAGTGCATATAGTTTTTGCCGTAACCCTCTAAACTCTCTAGAAGTTGCTATGTGGGTGTAATTATGATGTCATGCCAAGTTACATCCTTTTCAGAGTTCATCTGTACTACTTTTCAAATTCAGGGTCATTTAGCTCAAAATAAATCATTCAATGCCTGAAAAATATCAAATGAAGTCAGAAAGGGTTGAAAATTGTTGATGTGCCTTTGAATGCTGCGTATTGAACACACAAAAAGTATGGAGTTAAAATAAGTTATTAAAAATGAAATCCCTTTGTAATAGATGCGTTTTCGTCCTAAACCATCATACTTCTTATGAGATTGTCCAATTTGTGCATGAAGTGTATCCAGGTTTTGCCGTAACCCTCCTAACTCTCTAGAAGTTGCTATGTGGGTGAAATTATGATTTCATGCCAAGTTACAACCTTTTCAAAGTTCATTTGTACTGCTTTTCAAATACAGGGTCATTCAGCTCAAAATAAATCATTCAATGCCTGAAAAATATCAAATGAAGCCAGAAAGGGTTGAAAATTGATGATGTGCCTTTGAATGCTGCATATTGAACATACAAAAAGTATGGAGTTAAAATAAGTTATTAAAAATGAAATCCCTTTGTAATAGATGAGTTTTCGTCCGAAACCCTCATACTTCTTTTGAGATTGCCCAATTTGTACACGAAGTGCATCCAGTTTTTGCCGTAACCCTCTCAACTCTCTATAAGTTGCTATGTGCGTGAAATTATGATGTCATGCCAAGTAACAACCTTTTTAGAGTTCATTTGTATTGCTTTTCAAATTCAGGGTCACTTAGCTCAAAATAAATCATTAAATGCCTGAAAAATATCAAATGAAGTCAGAAAGGGTTGAAAATTGATGATGTGCCTTTGAATGGTGCATATTGAACACACAAAAAGTATGGATTTAAAATAAGTTATGAAAAATGAAATCCCTTTGTAATAGATGAGTTTTCGTCCGAAACCCACATACTTCTTCTGAGATTGTCCAATTTGTAAACGAAGTGCATCTAGTTTTTGCCGTAACCCTCTCAACTCTCTAGAAGTTGCTATGTGGGTGAAATTTTCATGTCATGCCAAGTTACAACCTTTTCAGAGTTCATTTGTACTGCTTTTCAATTTCAGGGTCACTTAACTAAAAATAAATCATTAAATGCCTGAAAAATATCGAATGAAGTCAGAAAGGGTTGAAAATTGATGATGTGCCTTTGAATGGTGCATATTGAACACACAAAAAATATGGAGTTAAACTAAGTTAGTAAAAATGAAATCCCTTTGTAATAGATGAGTTTTCGTCCGAAACCCTCATACTTCTTATGAGATTGTCCAAGTTGTACACGAAGTGCATCCAGTTTTTGCCGTAACCCTCTCAACTCTCTAGAAGTTGCTATGGGGTGAAATTATGATGTCATGCCAAGTTACAACCTTTTCAGAGTTCATTTGTACTGCTTTTCAAATTCAGGGTCATTTAGCGCAAAATAAATCATTAAATTCCTGAAAAATATCAAATGAAGTCAGAAAGTGTTGAAAATTGATGATGTGCCTTTGAATGTGCATATTGAACACACAAAAATTATGGTGTTAAGGTAAGTTATTAAAAATGAAATCCCTTTGTAATAGATGAGTTTTCGTCCGAAACCCTCATACTACTTATGAGATTGTCCAATTTGTACACGAAGTGCATCCAGTTTTTGCCGTAACCCTCTCAACTCAGGAGAAGTTGCTATGTGGGTGAAATAATGATGTCGTGCCAAGTTACAACCTTTTCAGAATTCATTTGTATTGCTTTTCAAATTCAGGGTCATTTAGCTCAAAATAAATCATTAAATGCCTGAAAAATATCAAATGAAGTCGGAAAGGGTTGAAAATTGATGATGTGCCTTTGAATGGTGCATATTCAACACACAAAAAGTATGGAGTTAAAATAAGTTATTAAAAATGAAATCCCTTTGTAATAGATGAGTTTTCGTCCGAAACCCTCATACTTCTTATGAGATTGTCCAATTTGTACACGAAGTGCATCCAGTTTTTGCCGTAACCCTCTCAACTCTCTAGCAGTTGCTATGTGGGTGAAATTATAATGTCATGCAAGTTACAACCTTTTCAGAGTTCATTTGTAGTACTTTTCAAATGCAGGGTCATTTAGCTCAAAATAAATAATTAAATGCCTGAAAAATATAAAATGAAGTCAGAAAGGGTTGAAAATTGATGATGTGCCTTTGAATGGTGCATATTGAACACAAAAAAAGTATGGAGTTAAAATAATTTATTAAAAATGAAATCCCTTTGTAATAGATGAGTTTTCGTCCGGAACCCTCATACTTCTTATGAGTTTGTCCAATTTGTACACGAAGTGCATCCAGTTTTTGCCGTAACCCTCTCAACTCTCTAGAAGTTGCTATGTGGGTGAAATTATGATGTCATGCCAATTTACAACCTTTTCAGAGTTTGTTTGTACTGCTTTGCAAATTCAGGGTCATTTAGCTCAAAATAAATCATTAAATACCTGAAAAATATCAAATAAAGTCAGAAAGGGTTGAAAATTGATGATGTGCCCTTGAATGGTGCATATTGAACACACAAAAGTATGGAGTTAAAATAAGTTATTAAAAATGAAATCTCTTTGTAATAGCTGAGTTTTCGTCCGAAACACTCATACTTCTTATGAGATTGTCCAATTTGTACACGAAGTGCATACAGTTTTTGTCGTAACCCTCTCAACACCCTAGAAGTTCCTATGTGGGTGAAATTATGATGTCATGCCAAGTTACAACGTTTTCAGAGTTCACTTGTATTGCTTTTCAAATTCAGGGTCATTTAGCTCAAAATAAATCATTAAATGCCTGAAAAATATGAAATGAAGTCAGAAAGGGTTGAAAATTGATGATGTGCCTTTGAATGGTGCATATTGAACACACAAAAAGTATGGAGTTAAAATAAGTTATTAAAAATGAAATCCCTTTGTAATAGATGAGTTTTCGTCCGAAACCCTCATACTTCTTATGAGATTGTCCAATTTGTAAACGAAGTGCATCAAGTTTATGCCGTAACCCTCTCAACTCTCTAGAAGTTGCTTTGTGGGTGTAATTATGATGTCATGCCAAGTTTCATCCTTTTCAGAGTTCATTTGTACTGCTTTTCAAATTCAGGGTCATTTAGCTCAAAATAAATCATTAAATGCCTGAAAAATATAAAATGAAGGCAGAAAGGGTTGAAAATTGATGATGTGCCTTAGAATGGTGCATATTGAACACACAACAAGTATGGAGTTAAAATTAGTTATTAAAAATGAAATCTCTTTGTAATAGCTGAGTTTTCGTCCGGAACCCTCATACTTCTTATGAGATTGTCCAATTTGTACACGAAGTGCATCCAGTTTTTGCCGTAACCCTCTCAACTCTCTAGAAGTTGCTTTGTGGGTGTAATTATGATGTCATGCCAAGTTTCATCCTTTTCAGAGTTCATTTGTACTGCTTTTCAAATTCAGGGTCATTTAGCTCAAAATAAATCATTAAATGCCTGAAAAATATCAAATGAAGTCAGAAAGGGTTGAAAATTCATGATGTGCCTTTGAATGGTGCATATTGAACACACAAAAAGTATGGAGTTAAAATAAGTTATTAAAAATGAAATCCCTTTGTAATAGCTGAGTTTTCGTCCGAAACCCTCATACTTCTTATGAGATTGTCCAATTTGTACACGAAGTGCATCTAGTTTTTGTCGTAACCCTCTAAACTCTCTAGAAGTTGCTATGTGGGTGTAATTATGATGTCATGCCAAGTTACATCCTTTTCAGAGTTCATCTGTACTGCTTTTCAAATTCAGGGTCATTTAGCTCAAAATAAATCATTAAATGCCTGAAAAATATCAAATGAAGTCAGAAAGGGTTGAAAATTGATGTTGTGCCTTTGAATGGTGCATATTGAACACACAAAAACTATGGAGTTAAAATAAGTTATTAAAAATGAAATCCCTTTGTAATAGATGCGTTTTCGTCCTAAACCATCATACTTCTTATGAGATTGTCCAATTTGTGCATGAAGTGTATCCAGTTTTTGCCGTAACCCTCCTAACTCTCTAGAAGTTGCTATGTGGGTGAAATTATGATTTCATGCCAAGTTACAACCTTTTCAAAGTTCATTTGTACTGCTTTTCAAATACAGGGTCATTCAGCTCAAAATAAATCATTCAATGCCTGAAAAATATCAAATGAAGCCAGAAAGGGTTTGAAAATTGATGATGTGCCTTTGAATGCTGCATATTGAACATACAAAAGTATGGAGTTAAAATAAGTTATTAAAAATGAAATCCCTTTGTAATAGATGAGTTTTCGTCCGAAACCCTCATACTTCTTTTGAGATTGCCCAATTTGTACATGAAGTGCATCCAGTTTTTGCCGTAACCCTCTCAACTCTCTATAAGTTGCTATGTGCGTGAAATTATGATGTCATGCCAAGTAACAACCTTTTTAGAGTTCATTTGTATTGCTTTTCAAATTCAGGGTCACTTAGCTCAAAATAAATCATTAAATGCCTGAAAAATATCAAATGAAGTCAGAAAGGGTTGAAAATTGATGATGTGCCTTTGAATGGTGCATATTGAACACACAAAAAGTATGGATTTAAAATAAGTTATGAAAAATGAAATCCCTTTGTAATAGATGAGTTTTCGTCCGAAACCCACATACTTCTTCTGAGATTGTCCAATTTGTAAACGAAGTGCATCCAGTTTTTGCCGTAACCCTCTCAACTCTCTAGAAGTTGCTATGTGGGTGAAATTTTCATGTCATGCCAAGTTACAACCTTTTCAGAGTTCATTTGTACTGCTTTTCAAATTCAGGGTCACTTAACTAAAAATAAATCATTAAATGCCTGAAAAATATCGAATGAAGTAAGAAAGGGTTGAAAATTGATGATGTGCCTTTGAATGGTGCATATTGAACACACAAAAAATATGGAGTTAAACTAAGTTAGTAAAAATGAAATCCCTTTGTAATAGATGAGTTTTCGTCCGAAACCCTCATACTTCTTATGAGATTGTCCAATTTGTACATGAAGTGCATCCAGTTTTTGCCGTAACCCTCTCAACTCTCTAGAAGTTGCTATGGGGTGAAATTATGATGTCATGCCAAGTTACAACCTTTTCAGAGTTCATTTGTACTGCTTTTCAAATTCAGGGTCATTTAGCGCAAAATAAATCATTAAATTCCTGAAAAATATCAAATGAAGTCAGAAAGTGTTGAAAATTGATGATGTGCCTTTGAATGTGCATATTGAACACACAAAAATTATGGTGTTAAGGTAAGTTATTAAAAATGAAATCCCTTTGTAATAGATGAGTTTTCGTCCGAAACCCTCATACTACTTATGAGATTGTCCAATTTGTACACGAAGTGCATCCAGTTTTTGCCGTAACCCTCTCAACTCAGGAGAAGTTGCTATGTGGGTGAAATAATGATGTCGTGCCAAGTTACAACCTTTTCAGAATTCATTTGTATTGCTTTTCAAATTCAGGGTCATTTAGCTCAAAATAAATCATTAAATGCCTGAAAAATATCAAATGAAGTCGGAAAGGGTTGAAAATTGATGATGTGCCTTTGAATGGTGCATATTCAACACACAAAAAGTATGGAGTTAAAATAAGTTATTAAAAATGAAATCCCTTTGTAATAGATGAGTTTTCGTCCGAAACCCTCATACTTCTTATGAGATTGTCCAATTTGTACACGAAGTGCATCCAGTTTTTGCCGTAACCCTCTCAACTCTCTAGCAGTTGCTATGTGGGTGAAATTATAATGTCATGCAAGTTACAACCTTTTCAGAGTTCATTTGTAGTACTTTTCAAATGCAGGGTCATTTAGCTCAAAATAAATAATTAAATGCCTGAAAAATATAAAATGAAGTCAGAAAGGGTTGAAAATTGATGATGTGCCTTTGAATGGTGCATATTGAACACAAAAAAAGTATGGAGTTAAAATAATTTATTAAAAATGAAATCCCTTTGTAATAGATGAGTTTTCGTCCGGAACCCTCATACTTCTTATGAGATTGTCCAATTTGTACACGAAGTGCATCCAGTTTTTGCCGTAACCCTCTCAACTCTCTAGAAGTTGCTATGTGGGTGAAATTATGATGTCATGCCAAGTTACAACCTTTTCAGAGTTAATTTGTACTGCTTTTCAAATTCAGGGTCATTTAGCGCAAAATAAATCATTAAATGCTTGAAAAATATCAAATGAAGTCAGAAAGTGTTGAAAATTGATGTTGTGCCTTTGAATGTGCATATTGAACACACAAAAAGTATGGTGTCAAAATAAGTTATTAAAAATGAAATCCCTTTGTAATAGATGAGTTTTCGTCCGAAACGCTCATACTTCTTATGAGATTGTCCAATTTGTACACGAAGTGCATCCAGTTTTTGCCGTAACCCTCTCAACTCGGGAGAATTTGCTATGTGGGTGAAATAATGATGTCGTGCCAAGTTACAACCTTTTTAGAGTTCATTTGTATTGCTTTTCAAATTCAGGGTCATTTAGCTCAAAATAAATCATTAAATGCCTGAAAAATATCAAATGAAGTCGGAAAGGGTTGAAAATTGATGATGTGCCTTTGAATGGTGCATATTCAACACACAAAAAGTATGGAGTTAAAATAAGTTATTAAAAATGAAATCCCTTTGTAATAGATGAGTTTTCGTCCGAAACCCTCATACTTCTTATGAGATTTTCCAATTTGTACACGAAGTGGATCCAGTTTTTGCCGTAACCCTCTCAACTCTCTAGAAGTTGCTATGTGGGTGAAATTATGATGTCATGCAAGTTACAACCTTTTCAGAGTTCATTTGTACTGCTTTTCAAATGCAGGGCCATTTAGCTCAAAATTAATCATTAAATACCTGAAAAATATCAAATGAAGTCAGAAAGGGTTGAAAATTGATGATGTCCCTTTGAATGGTGCATATTGAACACACAAAAAGTATGGAGTTAAAATAATTTATTAAAAATGAAATCCCTTTGTAATAGATGAGTTTTCGACCGAAACCCTCATACTTCTTATGAGTTTGTCCAATTTGTACACGAAGTGCATCCAGTTTTTGTCGTATCCCTCTCAACTCTCTAGAAGTTGCTATGTGGGTGAAATTCTGATGTCATGCCAATTTACAACCTTTCAGAGTTCGTTTGTACTGCTTTGCAAATTCAGGGTCATTTAGCGCAAAATAAATCATTAAATGCCTGAAAAATATCAAATGAAGTCAGAAAGGGTTGAAAATTGATGATGTGCCCTTGAATGGTGCATATTGAACACACAAAAGTATGGAGTTATAATAAGTTATTAAAAATGAAATCTCTTTCTAATAGCTGAGTTTTCGTCCGAAACCCTCATACTTCTTATGAGATTGTCCAATTTGTACACGAAGTGCATCGAGTTTTTGCCGTAACCCTCTCAACTCCCTAGAAGTTGCTATGTGGGTGAAATTATGATGTCATGCCAAGTTACAACCTTTTCAGAGTTCACTTGTATTGCTTTTCAAATTCAGGGTCATTTAGCTCAAAATAAATCATTAAATGCCTGAAAAATATCAAATGAAGTCAGAAAGGGTTGAAAATTGATGATGTGCCTTTGAATGGTGCATATTGAACACACAAAAAGTATGGAGTTAAAATAAGTTATTAAAAATTAAATCCCTTTGTAATAGATGAGTTTTCGTCCGAAACCCTCATACTTCTTATGAGATTGTCCAATTTGTACACGATGTTCATCCAGTTTTTGCCGTAACCCTCTCAACTCTCTAGAAGTTGCTATGTGGGTGAAATTATGATATCATGCCAAGTTACAACCTTTTCAGAGTTCATTGGTACTGCTTTTCAAATTCAGGGTCACTTAGCTCAAAATAAATCATTAAATGCCTGAAAAATATCAAATGAAGTCAGAAAGGGTTGAAAATTGATGATGTGCCTTTGAATGGTGCATATTTAACACACACAAAATATGGAGTTAAAGTAAGTTAGTAAAAATGAAATTCCTTTGTAATAGATGAGTTTTCGTCCGAAACCCTCATACTTCTTATGAGATTGTCCAATTTGTACACGAAGTGCATCCAGTTTTTTGCCGTAACCCTCTCAACTCTCTAGAAGTTGCTATGTGGGTGAAATTATGATGTCATGCAAAGTTACAAACCTTTTCAGAGTTCATTGTAATTCTTTTCAAATTCAGGGTCATTAGCTCAAAATAAATCATTAACTGCCTGGAAAATATCAAATGAAGTCAGAAAGGGCTGAAAATTGATGATGTGCCTTTCAATGGTGCATATTGAACACACAAAAAGTATGGATGTTAAAATAAGTTATTAAAAATGAAATCCCTTTGTAATAGATGAGTTTTCGTCCGAAACCCTCATACTTCTTCTGAGATTGTCCAATTTGTACACGAAGTGCATCCAGTTTTTGCCGTAACCCTCTCAACTCGGGAGAAGTTGCTATGTGCGTGAACTAATGATGTCATGCCAGGTTACAACCTTTTCAGGGTTCATTTGTATTGCTTTTCAAATTCAGGGTCATTTAGCTCAAAATAAATCATTAAATGCCTCAAAAATATCAAATGAAGTCAGAAAGGGTTGAAAATTGATGATGTGCCTTTGAATGGTGCATATTGAACACACACAAAATATGGAGTTAAAATAAGTTATTAAAAATGAAATCCCTTTTTAATAGATGAGTTTTCGTCCGAAACCCTCATACTTCTTATGAGATTGTCCAATTTGTACACGAAGTGCATCCAGTTTTTGCCGTAACCCTCTCAACTCTCTAGAAGTTGCTATGTGGGTGAAATTATGATGTCATGCCAAGTTACAACCTTTTCAGAGTTCGTTGTACCTGCTTTTCAAATTCAGGGTCATTTAGCTCAAAATAAATCATTAAATGCTTGAAAAATATCAAATGAAGTCAGAAAGGGTTGAAAATTGATGATGTGCCTTTGAATGGTGCATATTGAACACACAAAAGTATGCAGTTAAAATAAGTTATTAAAAATGAAATCTCGTTGTAATAGCTGAGTTTTCGTCCAAAACCCTCATACTTCTTATGAGATTGTCCAATTTGTACACGAAGTGCATCGAGTTTTTGCCGTAACCCTCTCAACTCTCTAGAAGTTTGCTATGTGGGTGAAATTATGATGTCATGCAAGTTACAACCTTTTCAGAGTTCATTTGTACTGCTTTTCAAATGCAGGGTCATTTAGCTCAAAATAAAATCATTAAATGCCTAAAAATATCAAATGAAGTCAGAAAGGTGTTGAAAATTGATTGATGTGCCTTGAATGGTGCATATTGAACACACGAAAAAGTATGGAGTTAAAATAATGTATGAAAAATGAAATCCCTTTGTAATAGATGAGTTTTCGTCCGAAACCCTCATACTTCTTATGAGTTTGTCCAATTTGTACACGAGTGCATCCAGTTTTTGCCGTAACCCTCTCAACTCTCTAGAAGTTGCTATGTGGGTGAAATGTAATAGATGTCATGCCAAGTAACAACCTTTTCAGAGTTCGTTTGTACTGCTTTGCAAATTCAGGGTCATTTAGCTCAAAATAAATCATTAATGCCTGAAAAATATCAAATGATGTCAGAAAGGGTTGAATATTGATGATGTGCCCTTGAATGGTGCATATTGAACACACCAAGTATGGAGTTAAAATAAGTTATTAAAAATGAAATCTCTATTGTATAGCTGAGTTTTCGTCCGAAACCCTCATACTTCTTATGAGATTGTCCAATTTGTACACGAAGTGCATCCAGTTTTTGCCGTAACCCTCTCAACTCCTAGAAGTTGCTATGTGGGTGAAATTATGATGTCATGCCAAGTTACACCTTTTCAGAGTTCACTTGTAATTTCTTTTCAAATTCAGGGTCATTTATCTCAAAATAAATCATTAAATGCTGAAATATATCAAATGAAGTAAGAACGGGTTGAAAATTGATGATGTGCCTTTGAATGGTGCATATTGAAACACACAAAAGTATGGAGTTAAAATAAGTTAGTAAAAAATGAAATCCCTTTGTAATAGATAGGTTTTCGTCCGAACCCTCATACTTCTTATGAGATTGTCCAATTTGTACACGAAGTGCATCCAGTTTTTGCCGTAACCCTCTCACTCTCTAGAAGTTGGTATGTGGGTGAAATTATGATGTCACGCCAGTTACAACCTTTTTCAGAGTTCATTTGTACTGCTTTTCAAATTCAGGGTCATTTAGCTCAAATAAATCATTAAATGCCTGAAAAATATCAAATGAAGTCAGAAAGTGTTGAAAATTGATGATGTGCCTTTGAATGTGCATATTGAACACACAAAAAGTATGGTGTTAAAATAAGTTATTAAAAATGAAATCCCTTTGTAATAGATGAGTTTTCGTCCGAAACCCTCATACTTCTTATGAGATTGTCCAATTTGTACACGAAGTGCATCCAGTTTTTGCCGTAACCCTCTCAACTCGGAGAAGTTGCTATGTGGGTGAAATACTGATGTCATGCCAAGTTACAACCTTTTCAGAGTTCATTTGTATTGCTTTTCAATGCAGGGTCATTTAGCTCAAAATAATCATTAAATTGCCTAAAAAATATCAAATTGAAGTCAGAAAGGGTTGAAAATTGATGATGTGCCTTTGAATGGTGCATATTGAACACACAAAAAGTATGGAGTTAAAATAAGTTATTAAAAATGAAATCCCTTTGTAATAGATGAGTTTTCGTCCGAACCCTCATACTTCTTATGAGATTGTCCAATTTGTACACGAAGTGCATCCAGTTTTCTGCCGTAACCCTCTCAACTCCCTAGAAGTTGCTATGTGGGTGAAATTACTGGATGTCATGCCAAGTTACAACCTTTTTCAGAGTTTCAGCTTTGTACTGCTTTTTCAAATCAGGGTCATTTAGCTCAAAATAAATCATTAAATGCCTGAAAAATATCAAATGAAGTCAGAAAGGGTTGAAAATTAGATGATGTGCCTTGAATGGTGCATATTGAACACACAAAAGTATGGAGTTAAAATAATGTATTAAAAATGAAATCCTTTGTAATAGATGAGTTTTCGTCCGAAACCCTCATACTTCTTATGAGATTGTCCAATTTGTACACGAAGTGCATCCAGTTTTTGCCGTAACCCTCTCAACTCTCTAGAAGTTGCTATGTGGGTGAAATTATGCTGTCATGCCAAGTTACAACCTTTTCAGAGTTCACTTGTACTGCTTTTCAAATTCAGGGTCATTTAGCTCAAAATAAATCATTAAATGCCTGAAAAATATCAAATGAAGTCAGAAGGGTTGAAAATTGATGATGTGCCTTTGAATGGTGCATATTGAACACACAAAAGTATGGAGTTAAAATAAGTTATTAAAAATGAAATCCTTTGTAATAGCTGAGTTTTTCGTCCGAAACCTCATACTTCTTATGAGATGTCCAATTTGTACACGAGTGCATCCAGTTTTTGCCGTAACCCTCTCAACTCTCTAGAAGTTGCTATGTGGGTGAAATTATGATGTCATGCCAAGTTACAACCTTTTCAGAGTTCACTTGGTACTTCTTTTCAAATTCAGGTCATTTAGCTCAAAATAAATCATTAAATGCCTGAAAAATATCAAATGAAGTAAGAACGGGTTGAAAAATTGATGATGTGCCTTTGAATGGTGCATATTTAACACACAAAAAGTATGGAGTTAAAATAGTTAGTAAAAATGAAATCCCTTTGTAATAGATGAGGTTTCGTCCGAAACCCTCATACTTCTTATGAGATTGTCCAATTTGTACACGAAGTGCATCCAGTTTTTGCCGTAACCCTCTCAACTCTCTAGAAGTTGCTATGTGGGTGAAATTATGATGTCATGCAAAGTTACAACCTTTTCAGAGTTCATTGTACTTCTTTTCAAATTCAGGGTCATTTAGCTCAAATAAATCATTAAATGCCTGAAAAATATCAAATGAAGTCAGAAAGGGTTGAAAATTGATGATGTGCCTTTGAATGGTGCATATTGAACACACAAAAAGTATGGTGTTAAAATAAGTTATTAAAAATGAAATCCCTTTGTAATAGATGAGTTTTCGTCTGAAACCCTCATACTTCTTATGAGATTGCCCAATTTGTACACGAAGTGCATCCAGTTTTGCCGTAACCCTCTCAACTACTCGGAGAAGTTGCTATGTGGGTGAAATATGATGTCATGCCAAGTTACAAACCTTTTCAGAGTTCATTTGTATTGCTTTTCAAATTCAGGGTCATTTAGCTCAAAATAAATCATTAAATGCCTAAAAAATATCAAATGAAGTCGAGAAAGGGTTGAAAATTGATGATGTGCCTTTGAATGGTGCATATTGAACACACAAAAAGTATGGAGTTAAAATAAGTTATTAAAAATGAAATCCCTTTTAATAGATGAGTTTTCGTCCGAACCCTCATACTTCTTATGAGATTGTCCAATTTGTACACGAAGTGCATCCAGTTTTTGCCGTAACCCTCTCAACTCCTAAGAATTGGCTATGTGGGTGAAATTATGATGTCATGCCAAGTTACAACCTTTTCAGAGTTCACTTGTATTGCTTTTCAAAAATGCAGGGTCATTTAGCTCAAAATAAATCATTAATGCCTAAAAAAATTATCAAATGAAGTCAGAAAGGGTTGAAAATTGATGATGTGCCTTGATGGTGCATATTGAACACACACAAAAGTATGGAGTTAAAATAATGTATTAAAAATGAAAATCCCTTTGTAATAGATGATTTTCGTCCGAAACCCTCATACTTCTTATGAGATTGTCCAATTTGTACACGAAGTGATCCAGTTTTTGCCGTAACCCTCTCAACTCTCTAGAAGTTGCTATGTGGGTGAAATTATGATGTCATGCCAAGTTACAACCTTTTCAGAGTTCATTTGTACTGCTTTTCAAATTTAGGGTCATTTAGCTCAAAATAAATCATTAAATGCCTGAAAAATATCAAATGAAGTCAGAAAGGGTTGAAAATGATGATGTGCCTTTGAATGGTGCATATTGAACACACAAAAAGTATGGAGTTAAAATAGTTATTAAAAATGAAATCCCTTGTAATAGATGAGTTTTCGTCCGAAACCCTCATACTTCTTATGAGATTGTCCAATTTGTACACGAAGTGCATCCAGTTTTTGCCGTAACCCTCTCAACTCCTAGAAGTTGCTATGTGGGTGAAATTATGATGTCATGCCAAGTTACAACCTTTTTCAGAGTTCATTGTATGCTTTTCAAATTCAGGTTCATTTAGCTCAAAATAATCATTAAATGCCTGAAAAATATCAAATGAGTATGAAAAGGGTTGAAATTGATGATGTGCCTTTGAATGGTGCATATTGAACACACAAAAAGTATGGAGTTAAAATAGTTATTAAAAATGAAATCCCTTTGTAATAGATGAGTTTTCGTTCGAAACCCTCATACTTCTTATGAGATTGTCCAATTTGTACACGAAGTGCATCCAGTTTTTGCCGTAACCCTCTCAACTCTCTGAGAAGTTGCTATGTGCGTGAAATATGATGTTCATGCCAAGGTTACAACCTTTTCAGAGTTCATTTGTATGCTTTTCAAATTCAGGGTCATTTAGCTCAAAATAAATCATTAAATGCCTGAAAAAATATCAAATGAAGTCAGAAAGGGTTGAAAATTGATGATGTGCCTTTGAATGGTGCATATTGAACACACAAAAGTATGGAGTTAAAATAAGTTATTAAAAATGAAATCCCTTTTTAGATAGTTTTCGTCCGAAACCCTCATACTTCTTATGAGATTGTCCAATTTGTACACGAAGTGCATCCAGTTTTTGCCGTAACCCTCTCAACTCTAGAAGTTGCTATGTGGTGAAATATGATGTCATGCCAAGTTCAACCTTTTCAGAGTTCGTTTGTACTGCTTTCAAATTCAGGGTCATTTAGCTCAATAAATCATTAAATGCCTGAAAAATATCAAATGAAGTCAGAAAGGGTTGAAAATTGATGATGTGCCTTTGAATGGTGCATATTGAACACACAAAAGTATGGAGTTAAAATAAGTTATTAAAAATGAAATCCCTTTGTAATAGCTGAGTTTTCGTCCAAAACCCTCATACTTCTTATGAGATTGTCCAATTTGTACACGAAGTGCATCCAGTTTTTGCCGTAACCCTCTCAACTCTCTAGAAGTTGCTATGTGGGTGAATTATGATGTCATGCCAAGTTACAACCTTTTCAGAGTTCATTTGTACGCTTTTCAAATTCAGGGTCATTTAGCTCAAAATAAATCATTAAATGCCTAAAAATATCAAATGAAGTCAGAAAGGGTTGAAAATTGATGATGTGCCTTTGAATGGTGCATATTGAACACAAAAAGTATGGAGTTAAAATAATGTATTAAAAATGAAATCCCTTTGTCATTAGATGAGTTTTCGTCCGAACCCTCATACTTCTTATGAGTTTGTCCAATTTGTACACGAAGTGCATCCAGTTTTTTTGCCGTAACCCTCTCAACTCTCTAGAAGTTGCTATGTGGGTGAAATTATGACTGTCATGCCAAGTTACAACCTTTTCAGAGTTCGTTTGTACTGCTTTTCAAATTCAGGGTCATTTAGCTCAAAATAAATCATTAAATGCCTGAAAAATATCAAATGAAGTCAGAAAGGGTTGAAAATTGATGTGCCTTGAATGGTGCATATTGAACACACAAAAGTATGGAGTTAAAATAAGTTATTAAAAATGAAATCTCTTGTAATAGCTGAGTTTTCGTCCGAAACCCTCATACTTCTTATGAGATTGTCCAATTTGTACACGAAGTGCATCCAGTTTTGCGTAACCCTCTCAACTCTCCTAGAAGTTGCTATGTGGGTGAAATTATGATGTCATGCCACTTA
>JAAAWK010000436.1:0-105925 GCA_022496015.1 Hordeum marinum
CTCAAAAAAATCAGTAACTGCATGAAAAATAACAAATGAAGTCAGAAGGGGCTGAAAATTGATGATGTGGCTTTGAATGGTGCATTTTGAACACACAAAAACCTGGAGTTCAAATAAATTCATGAAAATGAAATGTCTTTTCTAACCGACGAGTTCCGTCCGAAACCCTCGATAATTCGAAACAGAATGTCCGTTTTTGTACACGAAGTGCACCCAGCTTTTGCCGTAACCCTCTCAACTTGTTAGAACATGCTATGTAGGTGAAATGATGATACCATGCCAACTTTCAACCTTTTCAGAGTTGATTTGTAGTGCTTTTCAATTTCAGGGTCATTTAGCTCAAAAAAATCAATAACTGCATGAAAAATAACAAATGAAGTCAGAAGGGGTTGAAAATTGATCATGTGGCTTTCAATGGTCCATTTTGAACACACAAAAAACCTGGAGTTCAAATAAATTCAAGAAATGAAATGTCTTTTCTAACCGATGAGTTTCCGTCCGAAACTCCGATACTTCGAAAGAGACTGTCTGTTTTGTACATGGAGTGCATCGAGCCTTTGCCGTAACCCTCTCAACTTTTTAGCACATACTACATGGGTTAAAATGATCATACCATGACAACTTTCTACCTTTTCAGAGTTCATTTGTAGTGCCTTTCAATTTCAGGGTCATTTAGCTCAAAAAATCAATAACTGCATGAAAAATAAACAAATGATAGTCATAAGGGGTTGAAAACTTGATGATGTGGCTTTGAATGGTGCATTTTGAACACACAAAAAACCTGGAGTTCAAATAAATTCAAGAAAATGAATGTCTTTTCTAACCGACGAGTTTCCGTCCGAAACCCTGATAATTCGAAACAAGAATGTCCGTTTTGTACACGAAGTGCACCCAGCTTTTGCCGTAACCCTCTCAACTTGTTAGAAACATGCTATGTAGGTGAAATGATGATACCATGCCAACTTTCACCTTTTCAGAGTTGATTTGTAGTGCTTTTCAATTTCAGGGTCATTTAGCTCAAAAAATCAATAACTGCATGAAAAATAACAAATGAAGTCAGAAGGGGTGAAAATTGATCATGTGGCTTCAATGGTCCATTTTGAACACACAAAAAACCTGGAGTTCAAATAAATTCAAGAAAATGAAATGTCTTTTCTAACCGATGAGTTTCGTCCGAAACTCCGATACTTCGAAAGAGACTGTCTGTTTTGTACATGGAGTGCATCGAGCCTTTGCCGTAACCCTCTCAACTTTTTAGCACATACTACGTGGGTAAAATGATCATACCATGACAACTTTCTACCTTTTCAGAGTTCATTTGTAGTGCCTTTCAATTTCAGGGTCATTTAGCTCAAAAAATCAATAACTGCATGAAAAATAAACAAATGAAGTCATAAGGGGTTGAAACTTGATGATGTGGCTTTGAATGGTGCATTTTGAACACACAAAAAACCTGGAGTTCAAATAAATTCAAGAAAATGAAATGTCTATTCTAACCGACGAGTTTCCGTCCGAAACCCTGATAATTCGAAAGAGAATGTCCGTTTTGTACACGAAGTGCATCCAGCTTTTGCCGTAACCCTCTCAACTTTTTAGAACATGCTATGTGGGTGAAATGATGATACCATGCCAACTTTCAACCTTTCAGAGTTGATTTGTAGTGCTTTTCAATTTCAGGGTCATTTAGTTCAAAAAACTCAATAACTGCATGAAAAGTAACAAATGAAGTCAGAAGGGTTGAAAATGAATGATGTGGCTTTGAATGGTGCATTTTGAACACACAAAAAACCTGGAGTTCAAATAAATTCAAGAAAATGAAATGTCTTTTGTAACCGATGAGTTTCCGTCCGAAACCCTGATAATTCGAAAAAGAATGTCCGTTTTGTTCACGAACTGCATCTAACTTTTGTCGTAACCCTCTCAACTTTTTAGCACATGCTATGTGGGTGAAATGATGATACAATGCCAACTTTCAATCTTTCACAGTTGATTTGTAGTGCTTTTCAATTTCAGGGTCATTTAGCTCAAAAAAATCAATAACTGCATGAAAAATAACAAATGAAGTCAGAAGGGGTTGAAAATTGATGATGTGGCTTTGGATGGTGCATTTTGAACAGACAAAAAACCTAGAACTCAAATAAATTCAGAAATGAAATGTCTTTTGTAACCGATGAGTTTCGTCCGAAACTCCGATACTTCGAATGAGACTGTCTGTTTTGTACACGGAGTGCATCCAGCCTTTGCCGTAACCCTCTCAACTTTTTAGCACATACTACGTGGGTGAAATGATGATACCATGCCAACTTTCTTCCTTTTCAGAGTTCATTTGTAGTGCTTTTCAATTTCAGGGTCATTTAGCTCAAAAAAATCAATAACTCCATGAAAAATAACAAATGAAGTCAGAAGGGGTTGAAAATTGCTGATGTGGCTTTGAATGGTGCATTTTGAACACACAAAAAACCTGGAGTTCAAATAAATTCAAGAAAATGAAATGTCTTTTCTAACCGACGAATTTCCGTCCGAAACCGTGATAATTCAAAAGAGAATGTCCGTTTTGTACACGAAGTGCATTCAGCTTTTGCCGTAACCCTCTCAACTTTTTAGAACATGCTATGTGGGTGAAATGATGATACCATGCCAACTTTCAACTTTTTCAGAGTTGATTTGTAGTGCTTTTCAATTTCAGGGTCATTTAGCTCAAAAAAATCAATAACTGCATGAAAAATAACAAATGAAGTCAGAAGGGGTTGAAAATTGATCATGTGGCTTTGAATGGTGCATTTTGAACACACAAAAAACCTGGAGTTCAAGTAAATTCAAGAAAATGAAATGTCTTTTGTAACCGATGAGTTTCCTTCCGAAACTCCGATACTTCGAAAGAGACTGTCTGTTTTGTACACGAAGTGCATCCAGCCTTTGTACTAACCCTCTCAACTTTTTAGCACATGCTATGTGGGTGAAATGATGATACCATGCCAACTTTCAACCTTTTCATAGTTTATTTGTAGTGCTTTTCAATTTAAGGGTCATTTAGCTCAAAAAAATCAATAACCGCATGAAAAATCACAAATGAAGTCAGAAGGGGTCGAAAATTGATGATGTGGGTTTGGATGGTGCATTTTGAACACAGAAAAAACCTAGAGTTCAAATAAATTCAAGAAAATGAAATGTCTTTTGTAACCGATGAGTTTCCGTCCGAAACTCCTATGCTTCGACGAGACTGTCTGTTTTGTACACGAAGTGCATCCAGCTTTTGCCGTAACCCGCTCAACTTTTGAGCACATGCTATGTGGGTGCAATGATGATACCATGCCAACTTTCTACCTGTTCAAAGTTTATTTGTAGTGCTTTTCAATTTCAGGGTCATTTAGCTCAAAAAAATCAATAACTGCATGAAAAATAACAAATGAAGTCAGAAGGGGTTGAAAATTGATGACGTGGCTTTGAATGGTGCATTTTGAACACACAAAAAACTTGGAGTTCGTATAAATTCAAGAAAATGAAATGTCTTTTGTAACCGTTGAGTTACCGTCCGAAACCCTGATACTTCGAAAGAGATTGTCCGTTTTGTGCACGAAGTGAATCCAGCTTTTGCCGTAACCCTCTCAACTTTTTAGCACATGCTTTGTGGGTGAAATGATGATACCATGCCAACTTTCAACCTTTTCAGAGTTTATTTGTAGTGCTTTTCTATTTCAGGGTCATTTAGCTCAAAAAAATCAATAACTGCATGAAAAATAACAAATGAAGTCAGAAGGGGTTGAAAATTGATGATGTGGCTTTGAATGGTGTATTTTGAACACACAAACAAATCGGAGTTCAAATAAATTCAAGAAAATGAAATGTCTTTTGTAACCGATGAGTTTCCGTCCGAAACCCTAATTCTTCGAAAGAGGTTGTCCGTTTTGTACACGAAGTCCATCCAACCTTTGCCGTAACCCTCTCAACTTTTTAGCACATGCTATGTGGGTGAAATGATGATACCATGCCAACTTTAAACCTTTTCAGAGTTTATTTGTATTGCTTTTCAATTTCAGGGTCATTTAGCTCAAAAAACTTAATATCTGCATGAAAAATAACAAATGAAGTCAGAAGGGGTTGAAAATTGATGATGTGGCTTTGAATGGTGCATTTTGAACACACAAAACCTGGAGTTCAAATAAATTCAAGAAAATGAAATGTCTTTTGTAAACGATGAGTTTCCGTCCGAAACCCTGATAATTCGAAACTGAATGTCCGTTTTGTACACGAAGTGCATCCAGCTTTTGCCGTAAGCCAATCAACTTTTTAGGACATGCTATGTGGGTGAAATGATGATACCATGCCAACTTTCAACCTTTTCAGAGTTGATTTGTAGTGCTTTTCAATTTCAGGGTTATTTAGCTCAAAAAAATCAATAACTGCATGAAAAATAACAAATGAAGTCAGAAGAGGTTGAAAATGTATGATGTGGATTTGAATGGTGCATTTTGAACACACAAAAAACCTGGAGTTCAAATAAATTCAAGAAAATGAAATGTCTTTTGTAACCGATGAGTTTCCGTCCGAAACCCTGATAATTCGAAAAAGAATGTCCGTTTTGTACACGACCTGCATCCAGCTTTTGTCGTAACCCTCTCAACATTTTAGCACATGCTATGTGGGAGAAATGATGATACAATGCCAACTTTCAACCTTTTCAGAGTTGATTTGTAGTGCTTTTCAATTTCAGGGTCATTTAGCTCAAAAAAATCAATAACTGCATGAAAAACAACAAATGAAGTCAGAATGGGTTGAAAATTGATGATGTGGCTTTGAATGGTGCATTTTGAACACACAAAAAACCTGGACTTCAAATAAATTCAAGAAAATGAAATGTCTTTTGTAACCGATGAGTTTTCGTCCGGAACTCCGATACTTCGAAAGAGACTGTCTGTTTTGTACACGGAGTGCATCCATCCTTTGCCGTAACCCTCTCAACTTTTTAGCACATGCTATGTTGGTGAAATGATGATACCATGCCAACTTTCGACCTTTACAGAGTTCATTTGTAGTGCTTTTCAATTTCAGGGTCATTTAGCTCAAAAAAATCAATAACTGCATGAAAATAACAAATGAAGTCACAAGGGGTTGAAAATTGATGATGTGGCTTTGAATGGTGCATTTTGAACACACAAAAAACTTGGAGTTCAAATAAATTCAAGAAAATGAAATGTCTTTTCTAACCGATCAGTTTCCGTCCGAAACCCTAATAATTCGAAAGAGAATGTTCGTTTTGTACACGAAGTGCATCCAGCTTTTGCCGTAACCCTCTCAACTTTTTAGAACATGCTATGTGGGTGAAATGATGATAACATGCCAACTTTCAACCTTTTCAGAGTTAATTTGTAGTGCTTTTCAATTTCAGGGTCATTTAGCTCAAAAAAATCAATAACTGCATGAAAAATAACAAATGATGTCAGAAGGGGTCGAAAATGGACGACGTGGCTTTGAATGGTGCATTTTGAACACACAAAAAACCTGGAGTTCAAATAAATTAAAGAAATTGAAATGTCTTTTGTAACCGACGAGTTTCCGTCCGAAACTCCGATACTTCGAAAGAGACTGTCTGTTTTGTACATGAAGTGCATCCAGCCTTTTTCGTAACCCTCTCAACTTTTTAGCACATGCTATGTGGGTGAGATGATGATACCATGCCAACTTTCAACCTTTTCAGAGTTGATTTGTAGTGCTTTTCAATTTCAGGGTCATTTAGCTCAAAAAAATCAATAACTGCATGAAAAACAACAAATGAAGTCAGAAGGGGTTGAAAATTGATGATGTGGCTTTGAATGGTGCATTTTGAACACACAAAAAACCTGTACTTCAAATAAATTCAAGAAAATGAAATGTCTTTTGTAACCGATGAGTTTTCGTCCGAAACTCCGATACTTCGAAAGAGACTGTCTGTTTTGTACACGGAGTGCATCCATCCTTTGCCGTAACCCTCTCAAATTTTTAGCACATGCTATGTTGGTGAAATGATGATACCATGCCAACTTTCGACCTTTTCAGAGTTCATTTGCAGTGCTTTTCAATTTCCGGGTCATTTAGCTCAAAAAAATTAATAACTGCATGAAAAATAACAAATGAAGCCAGAAGGGGTTGAAAATTGATGATGTGGCTTTGAATGGTGCATTTTGAACACACACAAAACCTGGATTTCAAATAAATTCAAGAAAATGAAATGTCTTTTGTAACCGATGAGTTTCCGTCCGAAACCCTGATAATTCGAAACAGAATGTCCGTTTTGTACATGAAGTGCATCCAGCTTTTGCTGTAACCCTTCAACTTTTTAGCACATGCTATGTGGGTGAAATGATGATACCATGCCAAGTTTCAACCTTTTCAGAGTTGATTTGTAGTGCTTTTCAATTTCCGGGTCATTTAGCTCAAAAAAATCAATAACTTCATGAAAAATAACAAATGAAGTCAGAAGGGGTTGAAAATGGATGATGTGGCTTTGAATGGTGCATTTTGAACACACAAAAAACCTGGAGTTCAAATAAATTCAAGAAAATGAAATGTCTTTTGTAACCGATGAGTTTCCGTCCGAAACCCTGATAATTCGAAAAAGAATGTCCGTTTTCTACACGAAGTGCATCTAACTTTTTCCGTAACCCTGTCAATTTTTTAGCACATGCTATGTGGGTGAAATGATGATACAATGCCAACTTTCAACCTTTTCAGAGTTGATTTGTAGTGCTTTTCAATTTCAGGGTCATTTAGCTCAAAAAAATCAATAACTGCATGAAAAATAACAAATGAAGTCAGAAGGGGTTTAAAATTGATGATGTGGCTTTGAATGGAGCATTTTGAACACACAAAAAACCTGGAGTTCAAATAAATTCAAGAAAATGAAATGTCTTTTGTAACCGATGACTTTCGTCCGAAACTCCGATACTTGGAAAGGGACTGTCTGTTTTGTACACGGAGTGCATCCAGCCTTTGCCGTAACCCTCTCAACTTTTTAGCACATACTACGTGGGTGATATGATGATACCATGCCAACTTTCTACCTTTTCAGAGTTCATTTGTAGTGCTTTTCAATTTCAGGGTCATTTAGCTCAAAAAAATCAATAACTGCACGAAAAATAACAAATGAAGTCAGAAGGGGTTGAAAATTGATGATGTGGCTTTCAATGGTGCATTTTGAACACACAAAAACCTGGAGTTCAAATAAATTCAAGAAAATGAAATGTCTTTTCTAACCGACGTGTTTCCGTCCGAAACCCTGATAATTCGAAAGAGAATGTCCGTTTTGTACACGAAGTGCATCCAGCTTTTGCCATAACCCTCTCAACTTATTAGAACATGCTATGTGGGTGAAATGACGATACCATGCCAACTTTCAACCTTTCAGAGTTGATTTGTAGTTCTTTTCAATTTCCGGGTCATTTAGCTCAAAAAAATCAATAACTGCATGAAAAATAACAAATGAAGTCAGAAGGGGTTGAAAATTGATGATGTGGCTTTGAATGGTGCATTTTGAACACACAAAAAACCTGGAGTTCAAATAAATTCAAGAAAATGAAATGTCTTTTGTAACCGATCAGTTTCCATCCGAAACCCTTATACTTCGAAAGAGATTGTCCTTTTTGTACACGAAGTGCATCCAGCTTTTGCCGTAACCCACTCAAATTTTTAGCACATGCTTTGTGGGTGAAATGATGATACCATCCCAACTTTCAACCTTTTCAGAGTTTATTTCTAGAGCTTTTCAATTTCCGGGTCATTTAGCTCAAAAAAATTAATAACTGCATGAAAAATAACAAATGAAGTCAGAAGGGGTTGAAATTTGATGATGTGGCTTTGAATGGTGCATTTTGAACACACACAAAACCTGGATTTCAAATAAATTCAAGAAAATGAAATGCCTTTTGTAACCGATGAGTTTCCATCCGAAACCCTGATAATTCGAAAGAGAATGTCCGTTTGGTACATGAAGTGCATCCAGCTTTTGCCGTAACCCTTCAACTTTTTAGCACATGCTATGTGGGTGAAATGATGATACCATGCCAAGTTTCAACCTTTTCAGAGTTGATTTGTAGTGCTTTTCAATTTCCGGGTCATTTAGCTCAAAAAAATCAATAACTGCATGAAAAGTAACAAATGAAGTCAGAAGGGGTTGAAAATGGATGATGTGGCTTTGAATGGTGCATTTTGAACACACAAAAAAACCTGGAGTTCAAATAAATTCAAGAAAATGAAATGTCTTTTGTAACCGATGAGTTTCCGTCCGAAACCCTGATAATTCGAAAAAGAATGTCCGTTTTCTACACGAAGTGCATCTAACTTTTTCCGTAACCCTCTCAACTTTTTAGCACATGCTATGTGGGTGAAATGATGATACAATGCCAACTTTCAACCTTTTCAGAGTTGATTTGTAGTGCTTTTCAATTTCAGGGTCATTTAGCTCAAAAAAATCAATAACTGCATGAAAAATAACAAATGAAGTCAGAAGGGGTTTAAAATTGATGATGTGGCTTTGAATGGAGCATTTTGAACACACAAAAAACCTGGAGTTCAAATAAATTCAAGAAAATGAAATGTCTTTTGTAACCGATGACTTTCGTCCGAAACTCCGATACTTCGAAAGGGACTGTCTGTTTTGTACACGGAGTGCATCCAGCCTTTGCCATAACCCTCTCAACTTTTTAGCACATACTACGTGGGTGATATGATGATACCATGCCAACTTTCTACCTTTTCAGAGTTCATTTGTAGTGCTTTTCAATTTCAGGGTCATTTAGCTCAAAAAAACCAATAACTGCATGAAAAATAACAAATGAAGTCAGAAGGGGTTGAAAATTGATGATGTGGCTTTGAATGGTGCATATTGAACACACACAAAACTTGGATTTCAAATAAATTCAAAAAATGACATGTCTTTTGTAACCGATGAGTTTCCGTCCGAAACCCTGATAATTCGAAAGAGAATGTCCGTTTTGTACACGAAGTGCATCCAGCTTTTGCCGTAACCCTCTCAACTTTTTAGCACATGCTATGTGGGTGAAATGATGATACCATGCCAACTTTCAACCTTTTCAGAGTTGATTTGCAGTGCTTTTCAATTTCCGGGTCATTTAGCTCAAAAAATCAATAACTGCATGAAAAATAACAAATGAAGTCAGAAGGGGTTTAAAACGGATGATGTGGCTTTCAATGGTGCATTTTGAACACACAAAAAACCTGGAGTTCAAATAAATTCAAGAAAATGAAATGTCTTTTGTAACCGATGACTTTCGTCCGAAACTCCGATACTTCGAAAGGGACTGTCTGTTTTGTACACGGAGTGCATCCAGCCTTTGCCATAACCCTCTCAACTTTTTAGCACATACTACGTGGGTGATATGATGATACCATGCCAACTTTCTACCTTTTCAGAGTTCATTTGTAGTGCTTTTCAATTTCAGGGTCATTTAGCTCAAAAAAACCAATAACTGCATGAAAAATAACAAATGAAGTCAGAAGGGGTTGAAAATTGATGATGTGGCTTTGAATGGTGCATATTGAACACACACAAAACTTGGATTTCAAATAAATTCAAAAAATGACATGTCTTTTGTAACCGATGAGTTTCCGTCCGAAACCCTGATAATTCGAAAGAGAATGTCCGTTTTGTACACGAAGTGCATCCAGCTTTTGCCGTAACCCTCTCAACTTTTTAGCACATGCTATGTGGGTGAAATGATGATACCATGCCAACTTTCAACCTTTTCAGAGTTGATTTGCAGTGCTTTTCAATTTCCGGGTCATTTAGCTCAAAAAATCAATAACTGCATGAAAAATAACAAATGAAGTCAGAAGGGGTTTAAAACGGATGATGTGGCTTTCAATGGTGCATTTTGAACACACAAAAAACCTGGAGTTCAAATAAATTCAAGAAAATGAAATGTCTTTTGTAACCGATCAGTTTCCATCCGAAACCGTGATACTTCGAAAGAGATTGTCCGTTTTGTACACGAAGTGCATCCAGCTTTTGCCGTAACCCACTCAAATTTTTAGCACATGCTTTGTGGGTGAAATGATGATACCATGCCAACTTTCAACCTTTTCAGAGTTTATTTGTAGAGCTTTTCAATTTCAGGGTCATTTAGCTCAAAAAAATTAATAACTGCATGAAAAATAACAAATGAAGTCAGAAGGGGTTGAAAATTGATGATGTGGCTTTGAATGGTGCATTTTGAACACACACAAAACCTGGATTTCAAATAAATTCAAGAAAATGAAATGTCTTTTGTAACCGATGAGTTTCCGTCCGAAACCCTGGTAATTCGAAAGAGAATGTCCGTTTTGTACATGAAGTGCATCCAGCTTTTGCTGTAACCCTTCAACTTTTTAGCACATTCTATGTGTGTGAAATGATGATACCATGCCAAGTTTCAACCTTTTCAGAGTTGATTTGTAGTGCTTTTCAATTTCCGGGTTATTTAGCTCAAAAAAATCAATAACTTCATGAAAAATAACAAATGAAGTCAGAAGGGGTTGAAAATGGATGATGTGGCTTTGAATGGTGCATTTTGAACACACAAAAAACCTGGAGTTCAAATAAATTCAAGAAAATGAAATGTCTTTTGTAACCGATGAGTTTCCGTCTGAAACCCTGATAATTCGAAAGAGAATGTCCGTTTTGTACACGAAGTGCATCCAGCTTTTGCCGTAACCCTCTCAACTCTTTAGAACATGCTATGTGGGTGAAATGATGATACCATGTCAACTTTCAACCTTTTCAGAGTTGATTTGTAGTTCTTTTCAATTTCCGGGTCATTTAGCTCAAAAAAATCAATAACTGCATGAAAAATAACAAATGAAGTCAGAAGGGGTTTAAAATTGATGATGTGGCTTTGAATGGATCATTTTGAACAAACAAAAAACCTGGAGTTCAAATAAATTCAAGAAAATGAAATGTCTTTTGTAACCGATGACTTTCGTCCGAAACTCCGATACTTCGAAAGGGACTGTCTGTTTTGTACACGGAGTGCATCCAGCCTTTGCCGTAACCCTCTCAACTTTTTAGCACATACTACGTGGGTGATATGATGATACCATGCCAACTTTCTACCTTTTAAGAGTTCATTTGTAGTGCTTTTCAATTTCAGGGTCATTTAGCTCAAAAAAATCAATAACTGCACGAAAAATAACAAATGAAGTCAGAAGGGGTTGAAAATTGATGATGTGGCTTTCAATGGTGCATTTTGAAAACACAAAAACCTGGAGTTCAAATAAATTCAAGAAAATGAAATGTCTTTTCTAACCGACGTGTTTCCGTCCGAAACCCTGATAATTCGAAAGAGAATGTCCGTTTTGTACACGAAGTGCATCCAGCTTTTGCCGTAACCCTCTCAACTTTTTAGAACATGCTATGTGGGTGAAATGATCATACCATGCCAACTTTCAACCTTTTCAGAGTTGATTTGTAGTTCTTTTCAATTTCCGGGTCATTTAGCTCAAAAAAATCAATAACTGCATGAAAAATAACAAATGAAGTCAGAAGGGGTTGAAAATTGATGATGTGGCTTTGAATGGTGCATTTTGAACACACAAAAAACCTGGAGTTCAAATAAATTCAAGAAAATGAAATGTCTTTTGTAACCGATCAGTTTCCATCCGAAACCCTGATACTTCGAAAGAGATTGTCCGTTTTGTACACGAAGTGCATCCAGCTTTTGCCGTAACCCACTCAAATTTTTAGCACATGCTTTGTGGGTGAAATGATGATACCATGCCAACTTTCAACCTTTTCAGAGTTTATTTGTAGAGCTTTTCAATTTCAGGGTCATTTATCTCAAAAAAATTAATAACTGCATGAAAAATAACAAATGAAGTCAGAAGGGGTTGAAAATTGATGATGTGGCTTTGAATGGTGCATTTTGAACACACACAAAACCTGGATTTCAAATAAATTCAAGAAAATGAAATGCCTTTTGTAACCGATGAGTTTCCATCCGAAACCCTGATAATTCGAAAGAGAATGTCCGTTTTGTACATGAAGTGCATCCAGCTTTTGCCGTAACCCTTCAACTTTTTAGCACATGCTATGTGGGTGAAATGATGATACCATGCCAAGTTTCAACCTTTTCAGAGTTGATTTGTAGTGCTTTTCAATTTCCGGGTCATTTAGCTCAAAAAAATCAATAACTGCATGAAAAGTAACAAATGAAGTCAGAAGGGGTTGAAAATGGATGATGTGGCTTTGAATGGTGCATTTTGAACACACAAAAAACCTGGAGTTCAAATAAATTCAAGAAAATGAAATGTATTTTGTAACCGATGAGTTTCCGTCCGAAACCCTGATAATTCGAAAAAGAATGTCCGTTTTGTTCATGAAGTGAATCTAACTTTTGCCGTAACCCTCTCAACTTTTTAGCACATGCTATGTGGGTGAAATGATGATACCATGCCAACTTTCAACCTTTTCAGAGTTGATTTGTAGTTCTTTTCAATTTCCGGGTCATTTAGCTCAAAAAAATCAATAACTGCATGAAAAATAACAAATGAAGTCAGAAGGGGTTGAAAATTGATGATGTGGCTTTGAATGGTGCATTTTGAACACACAAAAAACCTGGAGTTCAAATAAATTCAAGAAAATGAAATGTCTTTTGTAACCGATCAGTTTCCGTCCGAAACCCTGATACTTCGAAAGAGATTGTCCGTTTTGTACACGAAGTTCATCCAGCTTTTGCCGTAACCCACTCAAATTTTTAGCACATGCTTTGTGGGTGAAATGATGATACCATGCCAACTTTCAATCTTTTCAGAGTTTATTTGTAGAGCTTTTCAATTTCAGGGTCATTTAGCTCAAAAAAATTAATAACTGCATGAAAAATAACAAATGAAGTCAGAAGGGGTTGAAAATTGATGATGTGGCTTTGAATGGTGCATTTTGAACACACACAAAACCTGGATTTCAAATAAATTCAAGAAAATGAAATGCCTTTTGTAACCGATGAGTTTCCATCCGAAACTCTGATAATTCGAAAGAGAATGTCCGTTTTGTACATGAAGTGCATCCAGCTTTTGCCGTAACCCTTCAACTTTTTATCACATGCTATGTGGGTGAAATGATGATACCAGGCCAAGTTTCAACCTTTTCAGAGTTGATTTGTAGTGCTTTTCAATTTCCGGGTCATTTAGCTCAAAAAATCAATAACTGCATGAAAAGTAACAAATGAAGTCAGAAGGGGTTGAAAATGGATGATGTGGCTTTGAATGGTGCATTTTGAACACACAAAAAACCTGGAGTTCAAATAAATTCAAGAAAATGAAATGTATTTTGTAACCGATGAGTTTCCGTCCGAAACCCTGATAATTCGAAAAAGAATGTCCGTTTTGTTCACGAAGTGCATCTAACTTTTGCCGTAACCCTCTCAACTTTTTAGCACATGCTATGTGGGTGAAATGATGATACAATGCCAACTTTCAACCTTTTCAGAGTTGATTTGTAGTGCTTTTCAATTTCAGGGTCATTTAGCTCAAAAAAATCAATAACTGCATGAAAAATAACAAATGAAGTCAGAAGGGGTTGAAAATTGATGATGTGGCTTTGAATGGTGCATTTTGAACACACAAAAAACCTGGAGTTCAAATAAATTCAAGAAGATGAAATGTCTTTTGTAACCGATGAGTTTCGTCCGAAACTCCGATACTTCGAATGAGACTGTCTGTTTTGTACACGGAGTGCATCCAGCCTTTGCCGTAACCCTCTCAACTTTTTAGCACATACTACTTGGGTGAAATGATGATACCATGCCAACTTTCTTCCTTTTCAGAGTTCATTTGTAGTGCTTTTCAATTTCAGGGTCATTTAGCTCAAAAAAATCAGTAACTGCATGAAAAATAACAAATGAAGTCAGAAGGGGTTGAAAATTGATGATGTGGCTTTGAATGGTGCATTTTGAACACACAAAAAACCTGGAGTTCAAATAAATTCAAGAAAATGAAATGTCTTTTCTAACCGACGAGTTTCCGTCCGAAACCCTGATAATTCGAAACAGAATGTCCGTTTTGTACACGAAGTGCACCCAGCTTTTACCGTAACCCTCTCAACTTGTTAGAACATGCTATGTAGGTGAAATGATGATACCATGCCAACTTTCAACCTTTTCAGAGTTGATTTGTAGTGCTTTTCAATTTCAGGGTCATTTAGCTCAAAAAAATCAATAACTGCATGAAAAATAACAAATGAAGTCAGAAGGGGTTGAAAATTGATCATGTGGCTTTCAATGGTCCATTTTGAACACACAAAAAACCTGGAGTTCAAATAAATTCAAGAAAATGAAATGTCTTTTTTAACCGATGAGTTTCGTTCGAAACTCCGATACTTCGAAAGAGACTGTCTGTTTTGTACATGGAGTGCATCGAGCCTTTGCCGTAACCCTCTCAACTTTTTAGCACATACTACGTGGGTAAAATGATCATACCATGACAACTTTCTACCTTTTCAGAGTTCATTTGTAGTGCTTTTCAATTTCAGGGTCATTTAGCTCAAAAAAATCAATAACTGCATGAAAAATAAACAAATGAAGTCATAAGGGGTTGAAACTTGATGATGTGGCTTTGAATGGTGCATTTTGAACACACAAAAAACCTGGAGTTCAAATAAATTCAAGAAAATGAAATGTCTTTTCTAACCGACGAGTTTCCGTCCGAAACCCTGATAATTCGAAAGAGAATGTCCGTTTTGTACACGAAGTGCATCCAGCTTTTGCCGTAACCCTCTCAACTTTTTAGAACATGCTATGTGGGTGAAATGATGATACCATGCCAACTTTCAACCTTTCAGAGTTGATTTGTAGTGCTTTTCAATTTCAGGGTCATTTAGTTCAAAAACTCAATAACTGCATGAAAAGTAACAAATGAAGTCAGAAGGGGTTGAAAATGAATGATGTGGCTTTGAATGGTGCATTTTGAACACACAAAAAACCTGGAGTTCAAATAAATTCAAGAAAATGAAATGTCTTTTGTAACCGATGAGTTTCCGTCCGAAACCCTGATAATTCGAAAAAGAATGTCCGTTTTGTTCACGAACTGCATCTAACTTTTGTCGTAACCCTCTCAACTTTTTAGCACATGCTATGTGGGTGAAATGATGATACAATGCCAACTTTCAATCTTTTCAGAGTTGATTTGTAGTGCTTTTCAATTTCAGGGTCATTTAGCTCAAAAAAATCAATAACTGCATGAAAAATAACAAATGAAGTCAGAAGGGGTTGAAAATTGATGATGTGGCTTTGGAATGGTGCATTTTGAACAGACAAAAAACCTAGAACTCAAATAAATTCAAGAAAATGAAATGTCTTTTGTAACCGATGAGTTTCGTCCGAAACTCCGATACTTCGAATGAGACTGTCTGTTTTGTACACGGAGTGCATCCAGCCTTTGCCGTAACCCTCTCAACTTTTTAGCACATACTACGTGGGTGAAATGATGATACCATGCCAACTTTCTTGCCTTTTCAGAGTTCATTTGTAGTGCTTTTCAATTTCAGGGTCATTTAGCTCAAAAAAATCAATAACTGCATGAAAAATAACAAATGAAGTCAGAAGGGGTTGAAAATTGATGATGTGGCTTTGAATGGTGCATTTTGAACACACAAAAAACCTGGAGTTCAAATAAATTCAAGAAAATGAAATGTCTTTTCTAACCGACGAGTTTCCGTCCGAAACCCTGATAATTCGAAACAGAATGTCCGTTTTGTACACGAAGTGCACCCAGCTTTTGCCGTAACCCTCTCAACTTGTTAGAACATGCTATGTAGGTGAAATGATGATACCATGCCAACTTTCAACCTTTTCAGAGTTGATTTGTAGTGCTTTTCAATTTCAGGGTCATTTAGCTCAAAAAAATCAATAACTGCATGAAAAATAACAAATGAAGTCAGAAGGGGTTGAAAATTGATCATGTGGCTTTCAATGGTCCATTTTGAACACACAAAAAACCTGGAGTTCAAATAAATTCAAGAAAATGAAATGTCTTTTGTAACCGATGAGTTTCGTCCGAAACTCCGATACTTCGAAAGAGACTGTCTGTTTTGTACATGGAGTGCATCGAGCCTTTGCCGTAACCCTCTCAACTTTTTAGCACATACTACGTGGGTAAAATGATCATAACATGACAACTTTCTACCTTTTCAGAGTTCATTTGTAGTGCTTTTCAATTTCAGGGTCATTTAGCTCAAAAAAATCAATAACTGCATGAAAAATAAACAAATAAAGTCATAAGGGGTTGAAACTTGATGATGTGGCTTTGAATGGTGCATTTTGAACACACAAAAAACCTGGAGTTCAAATAAATTCAAGAAAATGAAATGTCTTTTCTAACCGACGAGTTTCCGTCCGAAACCCTGATAATTCGAAAGAGAATGTCCGTTTTGTACACGAAGTGCATCCAGCTTTTGCCGTAACCCTCTCATCTTTTTAGAACATGCTATGTGGGTGAAATGATGATACCATGCCAACTTTCAACCTTTCAGAGTTGATTTGTAGTGCTTTTCAATTTCAGGGTCATTTAGTTCAAAAAACTCAATAACTGCATGAAAAGTAACAAATGAAGTCAGAAGGGGTTGAAAATGAATGATGTGGCTTTGAATGGTGCATTTTGAACACACAAAAAACCTGGAGTTCAAATAAATTCAAGAAAATGAAATGTATTTTGTAACCGATGAGTTTCCGTCCGAAACCCTGATAATTCGAAAAAGAATGTCCGTTTTGTTCACGAAGTGCATCTAACTTTTGCCGTAACCCTCTCAACTTTTTAGCACATGCTATGTGGGTGAAATGATGATACAATTCCAACTTTCAACCTTTTCAGAGTTGATTTGTAGTGCTTTTCAATTTCAGGGTCATTTAGCTCAAAAAAATCAATAACTGCATGAAAAATAACAAATGAAGTCAGAAGGGGTTGAAAATTGATGATGTGGCTTTGAATGGTGCATTTTGAACACACAAAAAACCTGGAGTTCAAATAAATTCAAGAAGATGAAATGCCTTTTGTAACCGATGAGTTTCGTCCGAAACTCCGATACTTCGAATGAGACTGTCTGTTTTGTACACGGAGTGCATCCAGCCTTTGCCGTAACCCTCTCAACTTTTTAGCACATACTACTTGGGTGAAATGATGATACCATGCCAACTTTCTTCCTTTTCAGAGTTCATTTGTAGTGCTTTTAAATTTCAGGGTCATTTAGCTCAAAAAAATCAGTAACTGCATGAAAAATAACAAATGAAGTCAGAAGGGGTTGAAAATTGATGATGTGGCTTTGAATGGTGCATTTTGAACACACAAAAAACCTGGCGTTCAAATAAATTCAAGAAAATGAAATGTCTTTTCTAACCGACAAGTTTCCGTCCGAAACCCTGATAATTCGAAACAGAATGTCCGTTTTGTACACGAAGTGCACCCAGCTTTTGCCGTAACCCTCTCAACTTGTTAGAACATGCTATGTAGGTGAAATGATGATACCATGCCAACTTTCAACCTTTTCAGAGTTGATTTGTAGTGCTTTTCAATTTCAGGGTCATTTAGCTCAAAAAAATCAATAACTGCATGAAAAATAACAAATGAAGTCAGAAGGGGTTGAAAATTGATCATGTGGCTTTCAATGGTCCATTTTGAACACACAAAAAACCTGGAGTTCAAATAAATTCAAGAAAATGAAATGTCTTTTTTAACCGATGAGTTTCGTCCGAAACTCCGATACTTCGAAAGAGACTGTCTGTTTTGTACATGGAGTGCATCGAGCCTTTGCCGTAACCCTCTCAACTTTTTAGCACATACTACGTGGGTAAAATGATCATACCATGACAACTTTCTACCTTTTCAGAGTTCATTTGTAGTGCTTTTCAATTTCAGGGTCATTTAGCTCAAAAAAATCAATAACTGCATGAAAAATAACAAATGAAGTCAGAAGGGGTTGAAAATTGATGATGTGGCTTTGAATGGTGCATTTTGAACACACAAAAAACCTGGAGTTCAAATAAATTCAAGAAGATGAAATGCCTTTTGTAACCGATGAGTTTCGTCCGAAACTCCGATACTTCGAATGAGACTGTCTGTTTTGTACACGGAGTGCATCCAGCCTTTGCCGTAACCCTCTCAAGTTTTTAGCACATACTACTTGGGTGAAATGATGATACCATGCCAACTTTCTTCCTTTTCAGAGTTCATTTGTAGTGCTTTTAAATTTCAGGGTCATTTAGCTCAAAAAAATCAGTAACTGCATGAAAAATAACAAATGAAGTCAGAAGGGGTTGAAAATTGATGATGTGGCTTTGAATGGTGCATTTTGAACACACAAAAAACCTGGAGTTCAAATAAATTCAAGAAAATGAAATGTCTTTTCTAACCGACAAGTTTCCGTCCGAAACCCTGATAATTCGAAACAGAATGTCCGTTTTGTACACGAAGTGCACCCAGCTTTTGCCGTAACCCTCTCAACTTGTTAGAACATGCTATGTAGGTGAAATGATGATACCATGCCAACTTTCAACCTTTTCAGAGTTGATTTGTAGTGCTTTTCAATTTCAGGGTCATTTAGCTCAAAAAAATCAATAACTGCATGAAAAATAACAAATGAAGTCAGAAGGGGTTGAAAATTGATCATGTGGCTTTCAATGGTCCATTTTGAACACACAAAAAACCTGGAGTTCAAATAAATTCAAGAAAATGAAATGTCTTTTTTAACCGATGAGTTTCGTCCGAAACTCCGATACTTCGAAAGAGACTGTCTGTTTTGTACATGGAGTGCATCGAGCCTTTGCCGTAACCCTCTCAACTTTTTAGCACATACTACGTGGGTAAAATGATCATACCATGACAACTTTCTACCTTTTCAGAGTTCATTTGTAGTGCTTTTCAATTTCAGGGTCATTTAGCTCAAAAAAATCAATAACTGCATGAAAAATAAACAAATGAAGTCATAAGGGGTTGAAACTTGATGATGTGGCTTTGAATGGTGCATTTTGAACACACAAAAAACCTGGAGTTCAAATAAATTCAAGAAAATGAAATGTCTTTTCTAACCGACGAGTTTCCGTCCGAAACCCTGATAATTCGAAAGAGAATGTCCGTTTTGTACACGAAGTGCATCCAGCTTTTGCCGTAACCCTCTCAACTTTTTAGAACATGCTATGTGGGTGAAATGATGATACCATGCCAACTTTCAACCTTTCAGAGTTGATTTGTAGTGCTTTTCAATTTCAGGGTCATTTAGTTCAAAAACTCAATAACTGCATGAAAAGTAACAAATGAAGTCAGAAGGGGTTGAAAATGAATGATGTGGCTTTGAATGGTGCATTTTGAACACACAAAAAACCTGGAGTTCAAATAAATTCAAGAAAATGAAATGTCTTTTGTAACCGATGAGTTTCCGTCCGAAACCCTGATAATTCGAAAAAGAATGTCCGTTTTGTTCACGAACTGCATCTAACTTTTGTCGTAACCCTCTCAACTTTTTAGCACATGCTATGTGGGTGAAATGATGATACAATGCCAACTTTCAATCTTTTCAGAGTTGATTTGTAGTGCTTTTGAATTTCAGGGTCATTTAGCTCAAAAAAATCAATAACTGCATGAAAAATAACAAATGAAGTCAGAAGGGGTTGAAAATTGATGATGTGGCTTTGGATGGTGCATTTTGAACAGACAAAAAACCTAGAACTCAAATAAATTCAAGAAAATGAAATGTCTTTTGTAACCGATGAGTTTCGTCCGAAACTCCGATACTTCGAATGAGACTGTCTGTTTTGTACACGGAGTGCATCCAGCCTTTGCCGTAACCCTCTCAACTTTTTAGCACATACTACGTGGGTGAAATGATGATACCATGCCAACTTTCTTCCTTTTCAGAGTTCATTTGTAGTGCTTTTCAATTTCAGGGTCATTTAGCTCAAAAAAATCAATAACTGCATGAAAAATAACAAATGAAGTCAGAAGGGGTTGAAAATTGATGATGTGGCTTTGAATGGTGCATTTTGAACACACAAAAAACCTGGAGTTCAAATAAATTCAAGAAAATGAAATGTCTTTTCTAACCGACGAGTTTCCGTCCGAAACCCTGATAATTCGAAACAGAATGTCCGTTTTGTACACGAAGTGCACCCAGCTTTTGCCGTAACCCTCTCAACTTGTTAGAACATGCTATGTAGGTGAAATGATGATACCATGCCAACTTTCAACCTTTTCAGAGTTGATTTGTAGTGCTTTTCAATTTCAGGGTCATTTAGCTCAAAAAAATCAATAACTGCATGAAAAATAACAAATGAAGTCAGAAGGGGTTGAAAATTGATCATGTGGCTTTCAATGGTCCATTTTGAACACACAAAAAACCTGGAGTTCAAATAAATTCAAGAAAATGAAATGTCTTTTGTAACCGATGAGTTTCGTCCGAAACTCCGATACTTCGAAAGAGACTGTCTGTTTTGTACATGGAGTGCATCGAGCCTTTGCAGTAACCCTCTCAACTTTTTAGCACATACTACGTCGGTAAAATGATCATACCATGACAACTTTCTACCTTTTCAGAGTTCATTTGTAGTGCTTTTCAATTTCAGGGTCATTTAGCTCAAAAAAATCAATAACTGCATGAAAAATAAACAAATGAAGTCATAAGGGGTTGAAACTTGATGATGTGGCTTTGAATGGTGCATTTTG
Source organism: Hordeum marinum (assembly GCA_022496015.1). NCBI lineage: Eukaryota > Viridiplantae > Streptophyta > Magnoliopsida > Poales > Poaceae > Hordeum > Hordeum marinum. The sequence goes on from JAAAWK010000436.1 coordinate 20,671, forward strand.
AACACACAAAAAACCTGGAGTTCAAATAAATTCAAGAAAATGAAATGTCTTTTCTAACCGACGAGTTTCCGTCCGTAACCCTGATAATTCGAAAGAGAATGTCCGTTTTGTACACGAAGTGCATCCAGCTTTTGCCGTAACCCTCTCAACTTTTTAGAACATGCTATGTGGGTGAAATGATGATACCATGCCAACTTTCAACCTTTCAGAGTTGATTTGTAGTGCTTTTCAATTTCAAGGTCATTTAGTTCAAAAAACTCACTAACTGCATGAAAAGTAACAAATGAAGTCAGAAGGGGTTGAAAATGAATGATGTGGCTTTGAATGGTGCATTTTGAACACACAAAAAACCTGGAGTTCAAATAAATTCAAGAAAATGAAATGTCTTTTGTAACCGATGAGTTTCCGTCCGAAACCCTGATAATTCGAAAAAGAATGTCCGTTTTGTTCACGAACTGCATCTAACTTTTGTCGTAACCCTCTCAACTTTTTAGCACATGCTATGTGGGTGAAATGATGATACAATGCCAACTTTCAATCTTTTCAGAGTTGATTTGTAGTGCTTTTCAATTTCAGGGTCATTTAGCTCAAAAAAATCAATAACTGCATGAAAAATAACAAATGAAGTCAGAAGGGGTTGAAACTTGATGATGTGGCTTTGGATGGTGCATTTTGAACAGACAAAAAACCTAGAACTCAAATAAATTCAAGAAAATGAAATGTCTTTTGTAACCGATGAGTTTCGTCCGAAACTCCGATACTTCGAATGAGACTGTCTGTTTTGTACACGGAGTGCATCCAGCCTTTGCCGTAACCCTCTCAACTTTTTAGCACATACTACGTGGGTGAAATGATGATACCATGCCAACTTTCTTCCTTTTCAGAGTTCATTTGTAGTGCTTTTCAATTTCAGGGTCATTTAGCTCAAAAAAATCAATAACTGCATGAAAAATAACAAATGAAGTCAGAAGGGGTTGAAAATTGATGATGTGGCTTTGAATGGTGCATTTTGAACACACAAAAAACCTGGAGTTCAAATAAATTCAAGAAAATGAAATGTCTTTTCTAACCGACGAGTTTCCGTCCGAAACCCTGATAATTCGAAACAGAATGTCCGTTTTGTACACGAAGTGCACCCAGCTTTTGCCGTAACCCTCTCAACTTGTTAGAACATGCTATGTAGGTGAAATGATGATACCATGTCAACTTTCAACCTTTTCAGAGTTGATTTGTAGTGCTTTTCAATTTCAGGGTCATTTAGCTCAAAAAAATCAATAACTGCATGAAAAATAACAAATGAAGTCAGAAGGGGTTGAAAATTGATCATGTGGCTTTCAATGGTCCATTTTGAACACACAAAAAACCTGGAGTTCAAATAAATTCAAGAAAATGAAATGTCTTTTGTAACCGATGAGTTTCGTCCGAAACTCCGATACTTCGAAAGAGACTGTCTGTTTTGTACATGGAGTGCATCGAGCCTTTGCAGTAACCCTCTCAACTTTTTAGCACATACTACGTCGGTAAAATGATCATACCATGACAACTTTCTACCTTTTCAGAGTTCATTTGTAGTGCTTTTCAATTTCAGGGTCATTTAGCTCAAAAAAATCAATAACTGCATGAAAAATAAACAAATGAAGTCATAAGGGGTTGAAACTTGATGATGTGGCTTTGAATGGTGCATTTTGAACACACAAAAAACCTGGAGTTCAAATAAATTCAAGAAAATGAAATGTCTTTTCTAACCGACGAGTTTCCGTCCGTAACCCTGATAATTCGAAAGAGAATGTCCGTTTTGTACACGAAGTGCATCCAGCTTTTGCCGTAACCCTCTCAACTTTTTAGAACATGCTATGTGGGTGAAATGATGATACCATGCCAACTTTCAACCTTTCAGAGTTGATTTGTAGTGCTTTTCAATTTCAAGGTCATTTAGTTCAAAAAACTCAATAACTGCATGAAAAGTAACAAATGAAGTCAGAAGGGGTTGAAAATGAATGATGTGGCTTTGAATGGTGCATTTTGAACACACAAAAAACCTGGAGTTCAAATAAATTCAAGAAAATGAAATGTCTTTTGTAACCGATGAGTTTCCGTCCGAAACCCTGATAATTCGAAAAAGAATGTCCGTTTTGTTCACGAACTGCATCTAACTTTTGTCGTAACCCTCTCAACTTTTTAGCACATGCTATGTGGGTGAAATGATGATACAATGCCAACTTTCAATCTTTTCAGAGTTGATTTGTAGTGCTTTTCAATTTCAGGGTCATTTAGCTCAAAAAAATCAATAACTGCATGAAAAATAACAAATGAAGTCAGAAGGGGTTGAAAATTGATGATGTGGCTTTGGATGGTGCATTTTGAACAGACAAAAAACCTAGAACTCAAATAAATTCAAGAAAATGAAATGTCTTTTGTAACCGATGAGTTTCGTCCGAAACTCCGATACTTCGAATGAGACTGTCTGTTTTGTACACGGAGTGCATCCAGCCTTTGCCGTAACCCTCTCAACTTTTTAGCACGTACTACGTGGGTGAAATGATGATACCATGCCAACTTTCTTCGTTTTCAGAGTTCATTTGTAGTGCTTTTCAATTTCAGGGTCATTTAGCTCAAAAAAATCAATAACTGCATGAAAAATAACAAATGAAGTCAGAAGGGGTTGAAAATTGATGATGTGGCTTTGAATGGTGCATTTTGAACACACAAAAAACCTGGAGTTCAAATAAATTCAAGAAAATGAAATGTCTTTTCTAACCGACGAGTTTCCGTCCGAAACTCCGATACTTCGAAAGAGACTGTCTGTTTTGTACACGAAGTGCATCCAGCCTTTGTATTAACCCTCTCAACTTTTTAGCACATGCTATGTGGGTGAAATGATGATACCATGCCAACTTTCAACCTTTTCAGAGTTTATTTGTAGTGCTTTTCAATTTAAGGGTCATTTAGCTCAAAAAAATCAATAACGGCATGAAAAATCACAAATGAAGTCTGAAGGGGTCGAAAATTGATGATGTGGGTTTGGATGGTGCATTTTGAACACAGAAAAAACCTAGAGTTCAAATAAATTCAAGAAAATGAAATGTCTTTTGTAACCGATGAGTTTCCGTCCGAAACTCCTATGCTTCGAACGAGACTGTCTGTTTTGTACACGAAGTGCATCCAGCTTTTGCCGTAACCCTCTCAACTTTTTAGAACATGCTATGTGGGTGAAATGATGATACCATGCCAACTTTCAACCTTTTCAGAGTTGATTTGTAGTGCTTTTCAATTTCAGGGTCATTTAGCTCAAAAAAATCAATAACTGCATTAAAAATAACAAATGAAGTCAGAAGGGGTTGAAAATTGATCATGTGGCTTTGAATGGTGCATTTTGAACACACAAAAAACCTGGAGTTCAAGTAAATTCAAGAAAATGAAATGTCTTTTGTAACCGATGAGTTTCCGTCCGAAACTCCGATACTTCGAAAGAGACTGTCTGTTTTGTACACGAAGTGCATCCAGCCTTTGTATTAACCCTCTCAACTTTTTAGCACATGCTATGTGGGTGAAATGATGATACCATGCCAACTTTCAACCTTTTCAGAGTTTATTTGTAGTGCTTTTCAATTTAAGGGTCATTTAGCTCAAAAAAATCAATAACTGCATGAAAAATAACAAATGAAGTCAGAAGGGGTCGAAAATTGATGATGTGGCTTTGGATGGTGCATTTTGAACACACAAAAAACCTAGGAGTTCAAATAAATTCAAGAAAATGAAATGTCTTTTGTAACCGATGAGTTTCCGTCCGAAACTCCTATACTTCGAACGAGACTGTCTGTTTTGTACACGAAGTGCATCCAGCTTTTGCCGTAACCCTCTCAACTTTTTAGCACATGCTATGTGGGTGAAATGATGATACCATGCCAACTTTCTAACCTTTTCAGAGTTATTTGTAGTGCTTTTCAATTTCAGGGTCATTTAGCTCAAAAAAATCAATAACTGCATGAAAAATAACAAATGAAGTCAGAAGGGGTTGAAAATTGATGACGTGGCTTTGAATGGTGCATTTTGAACACACAAAAAACCTGGAGTTCAAATAAATTCAAGAAAATGAAATGTCTTTTGTAACCGATGAGTTTACCGTCCGAAACCCTGATACTTCGAAAGACACTGTCTGTTTTGTCCACGAAGTGCATCCAGATTTTGCCGTAACCCTCTCAACTTTTTAGCACATGCTATGTGGGTGCAATGATAATACCATGCCAACTTTCAACCTTTTCAGAGTTTGTTTGTAGTGCTTTTCTATTTCAGGGTCATTTAGCTCAAAAAAATCAATAACTGCATGAAAAATAACAAATGAAGTCAGAAGGGGTTGAAAATTGATGATGTGGCTTTGAATGGTGTATTTTGAACACACAAAAAACATGGAGTTCAAATAAATTCAAGAAAATGAAATGTCTTTTGTAACCGATGAGTTTCCGTCCGAAACCCTGATACTTCGAAAGAGGATTGTCCGTTTTGTACACGAAGTGCCATCCAACCTTTGCCGTAACCCTCTCAACTTTTTAGCACATGCTATGTGGGTGAAATGATGATACCATGCCAACTTTCAACCTTTTCAGAGTTTATTTGTATTGCTTTTCAATTTCAGGGTCATTTAGCTCAAAAAACTCAATATCTGCATGAAAAATAACAAATGAAGTCAGAAGGGGTTGAAAATTGATGATGTGGCTTTGAATGGTGCATTTTGAACACACAAAAACCTGGAGTTCAAATAAATTCAAGAAAATGAAATGTCTTTTGTAACGATGAGTTTCCGTCCGAAACCCTGATAATTCGAAACTGAATGTCCGTTTTGTACACGAAGTGCATCCAGCTTTTGCCGTAAGCCAATCAACTTTTTAGGACATGCTATGTGGGTGAAATGATGATACCATGCCAACTTTCAACCTTTTCAGAGTTGGTTTGTAGTGCTTTTCAATTTCAGGGTCATTTAGCTCAAAAAAATCAATAACTGCATGAAAAATAACAAATGAAGTCAGAAGAGGGTTGAAAATGTATGATGTGGATTTGAATGGTGCATTTTGAACACACAAAAAACCTGGAGTTCAAATAAATTCAAGAAAATGAAATGTCTTTTGTAACCGATGAGTTTCCGTCCGAAACCCTGATAATTCGAAAAGAATGTCCGTTTTGTACACGAAGTGCATCCAGCTTTTGTCGTAACCCTCTCAACATTTTAGCACATGCTATGTGGGATGAAATGATGATACCATGCCAACTTTCAACCTTTTCAGAGTTGATTTGTAGTGCTTTTCAATTTCAGGGTCATTTAGCTCAAAAAAATCAATAACTGCATGAAAAATAACAAATGAAGTCAGAAGGGGTTGAAAATTGATGATGTGGCTTTGAATGGTGCATTTTAACACACAAAAAACCTGGAGTTCAAATAAATTCAAGAAAATGAAATGTCTTTTGTAACCGATGAGTTTTCGTCCGAAACTCCGATACTTCGAAAGAGACTGTCTGTTTTGTACACGAAGTGCATCCATCCTTTCCTGTAACCCTCTCAACTTTTTAGCACATGCTATGTGGGTGAAATGATGATACCATGCCAACTTTCGAACCTTTTACAGAGTTCATTTGTAGTGCTTTTCAATTTCAGGGTCATTTAGCTCAAAAAAATCAATAACTGCATGAAAATAACAAATGAAGTCACAAGGGGTTGAAAATTGATGATGTGGCTTTGAATGGTGCATTTTGAACACACAAAAAACTTGGAGTTCAAATAAATTCAAGAAAATGAATGTCTTTTCTAACCGATCAGTTTCCGTCCGAAACCCTAATAATTCGAAAGAGAATGTTCGTTTTGTACACGAAGTGCATCCAGCTTTTGCCGTAACCCTCTCAACTTTTTAGAACATGCTATGTGGGTGAAATGATGATAACATGCCAACTGTCAACCTTTTCAGAGTTCATTGGTAGTGCTTTTCAATTTCAGGGTCATTTAGCTCAAAAAAATCAATAACTGCATGAAAAATAACAAATGATGTTAGAAGGGGTCGAAAATGGACGACGTGGCTTTGAATGGTGCATTTTGAACACACAAAAAACCTGGAGTTCAAATAAATTAAAGAAATTGAAATGTCTTTTGTAACCGACGAGTTTCCGTCCGAAACTCCGATACTTCGAAAGAGACTGTCTGTTTTGTACACGAAGTGCATCCAGCCTTTTTCGTAACCCTCTCAACTTTTTAGCACATGCTATGTGGGTGAGATGATGATACAATGCCAACTTTCAACCTTTTCAGAGTTGATTTGTAGTGCTTTTCAATTTCAGGGTCATTTAGCTCAAAAAAATCAATAACTGCATGAAAAACAACAAATGAAGTCAGAAGGGGTTGAAAATTGATGATGTGGCTTTGAATGGTGCATTTTGAACACACAAAAAACCTGGAGTTCAAATAAATTCAAGAAAATGAAATGTCTTTTGTAACCGATGAGTTTCGTCCGAAACTCCGATACTTCGAAAGAGACTGTCTGTTTTGTACACGGAGTGCATCCATCCTTTGCCGTAACCCTCTCAAATTTTTAGCACATGCTATGTGGGTGAAATGATGATACCATGCCAACTTTCGACCTTTTCAGAGTTCATTTGTAGTGCTTTTCAATTTCAGGGTCATTTAGCTCAAAAAAATCAATAACTGCATGAAAATAACAAATGAAGTCACAAGGGGTTGAAAATTGATGATGTGGCTTTGAATGGTGCATTTTGAACACACAAAAAACTTGGAGTTCAAATAAATTCAAGAAAATGAAATGTCTTTTCTAACCGATGAGTTTCGTCCGAAACCCTGATAATTCGAAAGAGAATGTTCGTTTTGTACACGAAGTGCATCCAGCTTTTGCCGTAACCCTCTCAACTTTTTAGAACATGCTATGTGGGTGAAATGATGATACCATGCCAACTTTCAACCTTTTCAGAGTTCATTTGTAGTGCTTTTCAATTTCAGGGTCATTTAGCTCAAAAAAATCAATAACTGCATGAAAAATAACAAATGATGTCAGAAGGGGTCGAAAATGGACGACGTGGCTTTGAATGGTGCATTTTGAACACACAAAAAACCTGGAGTTCAAATAAATTAAAAAATAGAAATGTCTTTTGTAACCGACGAGTTTCTGTCCGAAACTTCGATACTTCGAAAGAGACTGTCTGTTTTGTACACGAAGTGGATCCAGCCTTTTTCGTAACCCTCTCAACTTTTTAGCACATGCTATGTGGGTGAGATGATGATACCATGCCAACTGTCAACCTTTTCAGAGTTTATTTGTAGTGCTTTTCAATTTCAGGGTCATTTAGCTCGAAAAAATCAATAATTGCATGAAAAATAACAAATGAAGTCAGAAGGGGTTGAAAACTGATGATGTGGCTTTGAATGGTGCATTTTGGAAACACACAAAACCCGGAGTTCAAATAAATTCAAGAAAATGACATGTCTTTTGTAACCGATGAGTTTCCGTCCGAAACCCTGATACTTCGAAAGAGACTGTCCGTTTTGTACACGAAGTGTATCCAGCTTTTGCCGTAACCCTCTCAACTTTTTAGCACATCCTATGTCGGGTGAAATGATCGATACCATGCCAACTTTCAACCTTTTCAGAGTTCATTTGTAGTGCTTTTCAATTTCAGGGTCATTTAGCTCAAAAAAATCAATAACTGCATGAAAAATAACAAATGAAGTCAGAAGGGGTTGAAAATTGATGATGTGGCTTTGAATGGTGCATTTTGAACACAGAAAAAACCTGGAGTTCAAATAAATTCAAGAAAATGAAATGTCTTTTGTAACCGATGAGTTTCCGTCCGAAACTCCGATACTTCGAAAGAGAGTGTCTGTTTTGTACACGAAGTGCATCGAGCTTTTGCCGTAACCCTCTCAACTTTTTAGGACATTTTACGTGGGTGCAATGATGATACCATGCCAACTTTCAACCTTTTCAGAGTTTATTTGTAGTGCTTTTCAATTTCAGGGTCATTTAGGTCAAAAAAATCAATAACTGCATGAAAAATAACAAATGAAGTCAGAAGGGGTTGAAAATTGATGATGTGGCTTTGGATGGTCCATTTTAAAAACACAAAAAACCTGGAGTTCAAATAAATTCAAGAAAATGAAATGTCTTTTGTAACCGATGAGTTTCCGTCCGAAACTCCTGATAATTCGAAAGAGACTGTCCGTTTTGTACACGAACTGCATCCAGCTTTTGTCGTAACCCTCTCAACACTTTAGGACATGCTATGTGGGAGAAATGATGATACAATGCCAACTTTCAACCTTTTCAGAGTTGATTTGTAGTGCTTTTCAATTTCAGGGTCATTTAGCTCAAAAAAATCAATAACTGCATGAAAAACAACAAATGAAGTCAGAAGGGGTTGAAAATTGATGATGTGGCTTTGAATGGTGCATTTTGAACACACGAAAAACCTGGAGTTCAAATAAATTCAAGAAAATGAAATGTCTTTTGTAACCGATGAGTTTTCGTCCGAAACTCCGATACTTCGAAAGAGACTGTCTGTTTTGTACACGGAGTGCATCCATCCTTTGCCGTAACGCTCTCAACTTTTTAGCACATGCTATGTTGGTGAAATGATGATACCATGCAAACTTTCGACCTTTTCAGAGTTCATTTGTAGTGCTTTTCAATTTCAGGGTCATTTAGCTCAAAAAAATCAATAACTGCATGAAAATAAGAAATGAAGTCACAAGGGGTTGAAAATTGATGATGTGGCTTTGAATGGTGCATTTTGAACACACAAAAAACTTGGAGTTCAAATAAATTCAAGAAAATGAAATGACTTTTCTAACCGATCAGTTTCCGTCCGAAACCCTGATAATTCGAAAGAGAATGTTCGTTTTGTACACGAAGTGCATCCAGCTTTTGCCGTAACCCTCTCAACTTTTTAGAACATGCTATGTGGGTGAAATGATGATACCATGCCAACTTTCAACTTTTTCAGAGTTCATTTGTAGTGCTTTTCAATTTCAGGGTCATTTAGCTCAAAAAAATCAATAACTCCATGAAAAATAACAAATGATGTCAGAAGGGGTCGAAAATGGACGACGTGGCTTTGAATGGTGCATTTTGAACACACAAAAAACCTGGAGTTCAAATAAATTAAAGAAATAGAAATGTCTTTTGTAACCGACGAGTTTCCGTCCGAAACTCCGATACTACGAAAGAGACTGTCTGTTTTGTACACGAAGTGCATCCAGCCTTTTTCGTAACCCCCTCAACTTTTTAGCACATGCTATGTGGGTGAGATGATGATACCATGCCAACTTTCAACCTTTTCAGAGTTTATTTGTAGTGCTTTTCAATTTCAGGGTCATTTAGCTCGAAAAAATCAATAATTGCATGAAAAATAACAAATGAAGTCAGAAGGGGTTGAAAATTGATGATGTGGCTTTGAATGGTGCATTTTGGAAACACACAAAACCCGGAGTTCAAATAAATTCAAGAAAATGACATGTCTTTTGTAACCGATGAGTTTCCGTCCGAAACCCTGATACTTCGAAAGAGACTGTCCGTTTTGTACACGAAGTGTATCCAGGTTTTGCCGTAACCCTCTCAACTTTTTAGCACATCCTATGTCGGTGAAATGATCGTACCATGCCAACTTTCAACCTTTTCAGAGTTCATTTGTAGTGCTTTTCAATTTCAGGGTCATTTAGCTCAAAAAAATTAATAACTGCATCAAAAATCACAAATGAAGTCAGGAAGGGGTCGAAAATTGATGATGTTGCTTTGAATGGTGCATTTTGAACACAGAAAAAACCTGGAGTTCAACTAAATTCAAGAAAATGAAATGTCTTTTGTAACCGATGAGTTTCCGTCCGAAACTCCGATACTTCGAAAGAGACTGTCTGTTTTGTACACGAAGTGCATCCAGCTTTTGCCGTAACCCTCTCAACTTTTTAGGACATTTTACGTGGGTGCAATGATGACACCATGCCAACTTTCAACCTTTTCAGAGTTTATTTGTAGTGCTTTTCAATTTCAGGGTCATTTAGCTCAAAAAAATCAATAACTGCATGAAAAACAACAAATGAAGTCAGAAGGGGTTGAAAATTGATGATGTGGCTTTGGATGGTGCATTTTGAACACACAAAAAACCTGGAGTTCAAATAAATTCAAGAAAATGAAATGTCTTTTGTAACCGATGAGTTTTCGTCCGAAACTCCGATACTTCGAAAGAGACTGTCTGTTTTGTACACGGAGTGCATCCATCCTTTGCCGTAACCCTCTCAAATTTTTAGCACATGCTATGTTGGTGAAATGATGATACCATGCCAACTTTCGACCTTTTCAGAGTTCATTTGTAGTGCTTTTCAATTTCAGGGTCATTTAGCTCAAAAAAATCAATAACTGCATGAAAATAACAAATGAAGTCACAAGGGGTTGAAAATTGATGATGTGGCTTTGAATGGTGCATTTTGAACACACAAAAAACATGGAGTTCAAATAAATTCAAGAAAATGAAATGTCTTTTCTAACCGATCAGTTTTCGTCCGAAACCCTGATAATTCGAAAGAGAATGTTCGTTTTGTACACGAAGTGCATCCAGCTTTTGCCGTAACCCTCTCAACTTTTTAGAACATGCTATGTGGGTGAAATGATGATACCATGCCAACTTTCAACCTTTTCAGAGTTCATTTGTAGTGCTTTTCAATTTCAGGGTCATTTAGCTCAAAAAAATCAATAACTGCATGAAAAATAACAAATGATGTCAGAAGGGGTCGAAAATGGACGACGTGGCTTTGAATGGTGCATTTTGAACACACACAAAACCTGGAGTTCAAATAAATTAAAAAATAGAAATGTCTTTTGTAACCGACGAGTTTCCGTCCGAAACTTCGATACTTCGGAAGAGACTGTCTGTTTTGTACACGAAGTGCATCCAGCCTTTTTCGTAACCCTCTCAACTTTTTGGCACATGCTATGTGGGTGAGATGACGATACCATGCCAACTGTCAACCTTTTCAGAGTTTATTTGTAGTGCTTTTCAATTTCAGGGTCATTTAGCTCGAAAAAATCAATAATTGCATCAAAAATAACAAATGAAGTCAGAAGGGGATGAAAATTGATGATGTGGCTTTGAATGGTGCATTTTGGAAACACACAAAACCCGGAGTTCAAATAAATTCAAGAAAATGACATGTCTTTTGTAACCGATGAGTTTCCGTCCGAAACCCTGATACTTCGAAAGAGACTGTCCGTTTTGTACACGAAGTGTATCCAGGTTTTGCCGTAACCCTCTCAACTTTTTAGCACATCCTATGTCGGTGAAATGATCGTACCATGCCAACTTTCAACCTTTTCAGAGTTCATTTGTAGTGCTTTTCAATTTCAGGGTCATTTAGCTCAAAAAAATTAATAACTGCATCAAAAATCACAAATGAAGTCAGAAGGGGTCGAAAATTGATGATGTTGCTTTGAATGGTGCATTTTGAACACAGAAAAAACCTGGAGTTCAACTAAATTCAAGAAAATGAAATGTCTTTTGTAACCGATGAGTTTCCGTCCGAAACTCCGATACTTCGAAGGAGACTGTCTGTTTTGTACACGAAGTGCATCCAGCTTTTGCCGTAACCCTCTCAACTTTTTAGGACATTTTACGTGGGTGCAATGATGGTACCATGCCAACTTTCAACCTTTTCAGAGTTTATTTGTAGTGCTTTTCAATTTCAGGGTCATTTAGCTAAAAAAATCATTAACTGCATGAAAAATAACAAATGAAGTCAGAAGGGGTTGAAAATTGATGATGTGGCTTTGGATGGTCCATTTTAAAAACACAAAAAACCTGGAGTTCAAATAAATTCAAGAAAATGAAATGTCTTTTGTAACCGATGAGTTTCCGTCCGAACCCCTGATAATTCGAAAAAGAATGTCCGTTTTGTACACGAACTGCATCCAGCTTTTGTCGTAACCCTCTCAACATTTTAGCACATGCTATGTGGGAGAAATGATGATACAATGCCAACTTTCAACCTTTTCAGAGTTGATTTGTAGTGCTTTTCAATTTCAGGGTCATTTAGCTCAAAAAAATCAATAACTGCATGAAAAACAACAAATGAAGTCAGAAGGGGTTGAAAATTGATGATGTGGCTTTGAATGGTGCATTTTGAACACACAAAAAACCTGGAGTTCAAATAAATTCAAGAAAATGAAATGTCTTTTGTAACCGATGAGTATTCTTCCGAAACTCCGATACTTCGAAAGAGACTGTCCGTTTTGTACACGAAGTGCATCCATCCTTTGCCGTAACCCTCTCAACTTTTTAGCACATCCTATGTCTGTGAAATGATCGTACCATGCCAACTTTCAACCTTTTCAGAGTTCATTTGTAGTGCTTTTCAATTTCAGGGTCATTTAGCTCAAAAAAATTAATAACTGCATCAAAAATCACAAATGAAGTCAGAAGGGGTCGAAAATTGATGATGTTGCTTTGAATGGTGCATTTTGAACACAGAAAAAACCTGGAGTTCAACTAAATTCAAGAAAATGAAATGTCTTTTGTAACCGATGAGTTTCCGTCCGAAACTCCGATACTTCGAAAGAGACTGTCTGTTTTGTACACGAAGTGCATCCAGCTTTTGCCGTAACCCTCTCAACTTTTTAGGACATTTTACGTGGGTGCAATGATGACACCATGCCAACTTTCAACCTTTTCAGAGTTTATTTGTAGTGCTTTTCAATTTCAGGGTCATTTAGCTCAAAAAAATCAATAACTGCATGAAAAATAACAAATGAAGTTAGAAGGGGTTGAAAATTGATGATGTGGCTTTGGATGGTCCATTTTGAACACACAAAAAACCTGGAGTTCAAATAAATTCAAGAAAATGAAATGTCTTTTGTAACCGATGAGTTTCCGTCCGAAACCCTGATACTTCGAAAGAGATTGTCCGTTTTGTACACGAAGTGCATACAGCTTTTGGCGTAACCCTCTCAACATTTTAGCACATGCTTTGTGGGTGAAATGATGATACCATGCCAACTTTCAACCTTTTCAGAGTTTATTTGTAGTGCTTCTCAATTTCAGGGTCATTTAGCTCAAAAAATTAATAACTGCATGAAAAATAACAAATGAAGTCAGAAGGGGTTGAAAATTGATGACGTGGCTTTGCATGGTGCATTTTGAACACACAAACAACCCGGAGTTCAAATAAACTCAAGAAAATGAAATGTCCTTTCTAACCGATGAGTTTCCGTCCGAAACCCTGATACTTCGAAAGAGGTTGTCCGTTTTGTACACGAAGTTCATCCAACCTTTGTCGTAACCCTCTCAACTTTTTAGCACATGCTATGTGGGTGAAATGATGATACCATGCCAACTTTCAACCTTTTCAGAGTTTATTTGTAGTGCTTTTCAATTTCAGGGTCATTTAGGTCAAAAAAATCAATAACTGCATGAAAAATAACAAATGAAGTCAGAAGGGGTTGAAAATTGATGATGTGGCTTTGAATGCTGCATTTTGAACACACAAAACCTAGAGTTCAAATAAATTCAAGAAAATGAAATGTCTTTTGTAAACGAAGAGTTTCCGTCCGAAACCCTGATAATTCGAAAGAGAATGTCCGTTTTGTACACGAAGTGCATCCAGCTTTTGCCGTAACCCTCTCAACTTTTTAGCACATGCTATGTGGGTGAAATGATGATACAATTCCAACTTTCAACCTTTTCAGAGTTGATTTGTAGTGCCTTTCAATTTCAGGGTGATTTATCTCAAAAAAAATCAATAATTGGATGAAAAATAACAAATGAAGTCAGAAGGGGTTGAAAATTGATGATGTGGCTTTGAATGGTGCATTTTGAACAGACAAAAAACCTGGAGTTCAAATAAATTCAAGAAAATGAAATGTCTTTTGTAACCGATGAGTTTCCGTCCGAAACCCTGATACTTCGAAAGAGGTTGTCCGTTTTGTACACGAAGTTCATCCAACCTTTGTCGTAACCCTCTCAACTTTTTAGCACATGCTATGTGGGTGAAATGATGATACCATGCCAACTTTCAACCTTTTCAGAGTTTATTTGTAGTGCTTTTCAATTTCAGGGTCATTTAGGTCAAAAAACTCAATAACTGCATGAAAAATAACAAATGAAGTCAGAAGGGGTTGAAAATTGATGATGTGGCTTTGAATGGTGCATTTTGAACACACAAAACCTAGAGTTCAAATAAATTCAAGAAAATGAAATGTCTTTTGTAAACGAAGAGTTTCCATCCAAAACCCTGATAATTCGAAAGAGAATGTCCGTTTTGTACACGAAGTGCATCCAGCCTTTGTAGTAACCCTCTCAACTTTTTAGCACATCCTATGTCGGTGAAATGATCGTACCATGCCAACTTTCAACCTTTTCAGAGTTCATTTGTAGTGCTTTTCAATTTCAGGGTCATTTAGCTCAAAAAAATTAATAACTGCATGAAAAATAACAAATGAAGTCCAGAAGGGGTCGAAAATTGATGATGTGGCTTTGAATGGTGCATTTTGAACACTAGAAAAAACCTGGAGTTCAACTAAATTCAAGAAAATGAAATGTATTTTGTAACCAATGAGTTTCCGTCCGAAACTCTGATACTTCGAAAGAGACTGTCTGTTTTGTACACGAAGTGCATCCAGCTTTTGCCGTAACCCTCTCAACTCTTTAGGACATTCTACGTGGGTGCAATGATGATACCATGCCAACTTTCAACCTTTTCAGAGTTTATTTGTAGTGATTTTCAATGTCAAGGTCATTTAGCTCAAAAAAATCAATAACTGCATGAAAAATAACAAATGAAGTCATAAGGGGTTGAAAATTGATGATGTGGCTTTGAGTGGTCCATTTTGAACACACAAAAAACCTGGAGTTCAAATAAATTCAAGAAAATGAAATGTCTTTTGTAACCGATGAGTTTCCGTCCGAAACCCTGATACTTCGAAAGAGATTGTCCCTTTTGTACACGAAGTGCATACAGCTTTTGGCGTAACCCTCTCAACTTTTTAGCACATGGTTTGTGGGTGAAATGATGATACCATGCCAACTTTCAACCTTTTCAGAGTTTATTTGTAGTGCTTTTCAATTTCAGGGTCATTTAGCTCAAAAAAATCAATAACTGCATGAAAAATAACAAATGAAGTCCGAAGGGGTTGAAAATTGATGATGTGGATTTGAATGGTGCATTTTGAACACACAAAAAACCTGGAGTTCAAATAAATTCAAGAAAATGAAATGTGTTTTGTAACCGATGAGTTTCCGTCCGAAACTCCGATACTTCGAAAGAGACTGTCTGTTTTGTACACGGAGTGCATCCATCCTTTGTCGTAACCCTCTCAACTTTTTAGCACATGCTTTGTGGGTGAAATGATGATACCATGCCAACTTTTAACCTTTTTAGAGTTCATTTGTAGTGCTTTTCAATTTCAGGGTCATTTAGCTCAAAAAAATGAATAACTGCATGAAAATAACATATGAAGTCACAAGGGGTTGAAAATTGATGATGTGGCTTTGAATGGTGCATATTGAACACACAAAAAACCTGGAGTTCAAATAAATTCAAGAAAATGAAATTCCTTTTCTAACCGATGAGTTTCCGTCCGAAACCCTGATAATTCGAAAGAGAATGTCCGTTTTGTACACGAAGTGCATCCAGCTTTTGCCGTAACCCTCTCAACTTTTTAGAACATGCTATGTGGGTGAAATGATGATACGATGCCAACTTTCAACCTTTTCAGAGTTCATTTGTAGTGCTTTTCAATTTCAGGGTCATTTAGCTCAAAAAAATCAATAACTGCATGAAAAATAACAAATGATGTCAGAAGGGGTCGAAAATGGACGACGTGGCTTTGAATGGTGCATTTTGAACACACAAAAAACCTGGAGTTCAAATAAATTCAAGAAAATGAAATGTCTTTTGTAACCGATGAGTTTCCGTCCGAAACTCCGATACTTCGAAAGAGACTGTCTGTTTTGTACACGAAGTGCATCCAGCTTTTGCCGTAACCCTCTCAACTTTTTAGAACATGCTATGTGGGTGAAATGATGATACCATGCCAACTTTCAACCTTTTCAGAGTTCATTTGTAGTGCTTTTCAATTTCAGGGTCATTTAGCTCAAAAAAATCAATAACTCCATGAAAAATAACAAATGATGTCAGAAGGGGTCGAAAATGGACGACGTGGCTTTGAATGGTGCATTTTGAACACACAAAAAACCTGAAGTTCAAATAAATTAAAGAAATAGAAATGTCTTTTGTAACCGACGAGTTTCCGTCCGAAACTCCGATACTTCGAAAGACACTGTCTGTTTTGTACACGAAGTGCATCCAGCCTTTTTCGTAACCCTCTCAACTTTTTAGCACATGCTATGTGGGTGAGATGATGATACCATGCCAACTGTCAACCTTTTCAGAGTTTATTTGTAGTGCTTTTCAATTTCAGGGTCATTTAGCTCGAAAAAATCAATAATTGCATGAAAAATAACAAATAAAGTCAGAAGGGGTTGAAAATTGATGATGTGGCTTTGAATGGTGCATTTTGGAAACACACAAAACCCGGAGTTCAAATAAATTCAAGAAAATGAAATGTCTTTTGTAACCGATGAGTTTCCGTCCGAAACCCCGATACTTCGAAAGAGACTGTCTGTTTTGTACACGACGTGTATCCAGGTTTTGCCATAACCCTCTCAACTTTTTAGCACATCCTATGTCGGTGAAATGATGGTACCATGCCAACTTTCAACCTTTTCAGAGTTCATTTGTAGTGCTTTTCAATTTCAGGGTCATTTAGCTCAAAAAAATCAATAACTGCATCAAAAATAACTAATGAAGTCAGAAGGGGTTGAAAATTGATGATGTGGCTTTGAATGGTGCATTTTGAACACACAAAAATCCTGGAGTTCAAATATGTTCAAGAAAATGAAATGCTTTTGTAAACGATGAGTTTCCGTCCGAAACCCTGATAATTCGAAAGAGAATGTCCGTTTTGTACACGAAGTGCATCCAGCTTTTGCCGTAACCCTCTCAACTTTTTAGCACATGCTATGTGGGTGAAATGATGATACAATTCCAACTTTCAACCTGTTCAGAGTTGATTTGTAGTGCCTTTCAATTTCAGGGTCATTTATCTCAAAAAAAAATCAATAATTGCATGAAAAATAACAAATGAAGTCAGAAGGGGTTGAAAATTGATGATGTGGCTTTGAATGGTGCATTTTGAACACACAAAAAACCTGGAGTTCAAATAGATTCAAGAAAACGAAATGTCTTTTGTAACCGATGAGTTTCCGTCCGAAACTCCGATTCTTCGAAAGAGACTGTCTGTTTTGTACACGGAGTGCATCCATCCTTTGCTGTAACCCTCTCAACTTTTTAGCACATGCTATGTGGGTGAAATGTTGATACCATGCCAACTTTCAACCTTTTCAGAGTTCATTTGTAGTGCTTGTCAATTTCAGGGTCATTTAGCTCAAAAAAATCAATTACTGCATGGAAATAACATATGAAGTCGCAAGGGGTTGAAAATTGATGATGTGGCTTTGAATGGTGCATTTTGAACACACAAAAAACCTGGAGTTCAAATAAATTCAAGAAAATGAAATTTCTTTTCTGACCGATGAGTTTCCGTATGAAACCCTGATAATTCGAAAGAGAATGTCCGTTTTGTACACGAAGTGCATCCAGCTTTTGCCGTAACCCTCTCAACTTTTTAGAACATGCTATGTGGGTGAAATGATGATACCATGCCAACTTTCAACCTTTTCAGAGTTCATTTGTAGTGCTTTTCAATTTCAGGGTCATTTAGCTCAAAAAAATCAATAACTGCATGAAAAATAACAAATGATGTCAGAAGGGGTCGAAAATGGACGACGTGGCTTTGAATGGTGCATTTTGAACACACAAAAAACCGGGAGTTCAAATAAATTCAAGAAAATGAAATGTCTTTTGTAACCGATGAGTTTCCATCCAAAACTCCAAAACTTCGAAAGAGACTGTCTGTTTTATACACGAAGTGCATCCAGCTTTTGCCGTAACCCTCTCAACTTTTTAGGACATTCTAAGTGGGTGCAATGATGATACCATGCCAACTTTCAACCTTTTCAGAGTTTATTTGTAGTGCTTTTCAATTTCAGGGTCATTTAGCTCAAAAAAATCAATAACTGCATGGAAAATAACAAATGAAGTCATAAGGGGTTGAAAATTGATGATGTGGCTTTGAATGGTCCATTTTGAACACACAAAAAACCTGGAGTTCAAATAAATTCAAGAAAATGAAATGTCTTTTGTAACCGATGAGTTTCCGTCCGAAACCCTAATACTTCGAAAGAGATTGTCCATTTTGTACACGAAGTGCATACAGCTTTTGGCGTAACCCTCTCAACTTTTTAGCACATGCTTTGTGGGTGAAATGATGATACCATGGCAACTTTCAACCTTTTCAGAGTTTATTTGTAGTGCTTTTCAATTTCAGGGTCATTTAGCTCAAAAAAATCAATAACTGCATGAAAAATAACAAAAGAAGTCAGAAGGGGTTGAAAATTGATGATGTGGCTTTGAATGGTGCATTTTGAACACACAAACAACCCGGAGTTCAAATAAATTCAAGAAAATGAAATGTCTTTTCTAACCGATGAGTTTCCGTCCGAAACCCTGATACTTCGAAAGAGGTTGTCCGTTTTGTACACGAAGTTCATCCAACCTTTGCCGTAACCCTCTCAACTTTTTAGCACATGCTATGTGGGTGAAATGATGATACCATGCCAACTTTCAACCTTTTCGGAGTTTATTTGTAGTGCTTTTCAATTTCAGGGTCATTTAGCTCAAAAAACTCAATAACTGCATGAAAAGTAACAAATGAAGTCCGAAGGGGTTGAAAATTGATGACGTGGCTTTGAATGGTGCATTTTGAACATACAAAACCTGGAGTTCAAATAAATTCAAGAAAATGAAATGTCTTTTGTAAACGATGAGTATACGTCCGAAACCCTGATAATTCGAAAGAGAATGTCCGTTTTGTACACGAAGTGCATCCAGCTTTTCCCGTAACCCTCTCAACTTTTTAGCACATGCTATGTGGGTGAAATGATGATACAATTCCAACTTTCAACCTGTTCAGAGTTGATTTGTAGTGCCTTTCAATTTCAGGGTCATTTATCTCAAAAAAAATCAATAATTGCATGAAAAATAACAAATGAAGTCAGAAGAGGTTGAAAATTGATGATGTGGCTTTGAATGGTGCATTTTGAACACACAAAAAACCTGGAGCTCAAATAAATTCAAGAAAATGAAATGTGTTTTGTAACCGATGAGTTTCCGTCCGAAACTCCGATACTTCGAAAGAGACTGTCTGTTTTGTACACGGAGTGCATCCATCCTTTGCCGTAACCCTCTCAACTTTATAGCACATGCTATGTGGGTGAAATGATGATACCATGCCAACTTTTAACCTTTTTAGAGTTCATTTGTAGTGCTTTTCAATTTCAGGGTCATTTAGCTCAAAAAAATGAATAACTGCATGAAAATAACATATGAAGTCACAAGGGGTTGAAAATTGATGATGTGGCTTTGAATGGTGCATTTTGAACACACAAAAAACCTGGAGTTCAAATAAATTCAATAAAATGATATTTCTTTTCTAACCGATGAGTTTCCGTCCGAAACCCTGATAATTCGAAAGAGAATGTCCGTTTTGTACACGAAGTGCATCCAGCTTTTGCCGTAACCCTCTCAACTTTGTAGAACATGCTATGTGGGTGAAATGATGATACGATGCCAAGTTTGAACCTTTTCAGAGTTCATTTGTAGTGCTTTTCAATTTAAGGGTCATTTAGCTCAAAAAAATCAATAACTGCATGAAAAATAACAAATGATGTCAGAAGGGGTCGAAAATGGACGACGTGGCTTTGAATGGTGCATTTTGAACACACAAAAAACCTGGAGTTCAAATAAATTCAAGAAAATGAAATGTCTTTTGTAACCGATGAGTTTCCGTCCGAACCCCCGATACTTCGAAAGAGACTGTTTGTTTTGTACACGACGTGTATCCAGGTTTTGCCATAACCCTCTCAACTTTTTAGCACATCCTATGTCGGTGAAATGATGGTACCATGCCAACTTTCAACCTTTTCAGAGTTCATTTGTAGTGCTTTTCAATTTCAGGGTCATTTAGCTCAAAAAAATCAATAACTGCATCAAAAATAACTAATGAAGTCAGAAGGGGTTGAAAATTGATGATGTGGCTTTGAATGGTGCATTTTGAACACACCAAAATCCTTGAGTTCAAATATGTTCAAGAAAATGAAATGCTTTTGTAAACGATGAGTTTCCGTCCGAAACCCTGGTAATTCGAAAGAGAATGTCCGTTTTGTACACGAAGTGCATCCAGCTTTTGCCGTAACCCTCTCAACTTTTTAGCACATGCTATGTGGGTGAAATGATGATACAATTCCAACTTTCAACCTGTTCAGAGTTGATTTGTAGTGCCTTTCAGTTTCAGGGTCATTTATCTCAAAAAAAAATCAATAATTGCATGAAAAATAACAAATGAAGTCAGAAGGGGTTGAAAATTGATGATGTGGCTTTGAATGGTGCATTTTGAACACACAAAAAACCTGGAGTTCAAATAGATTCAAGGAAACGAAATGTCTTTTGTAACCGATGAGTTTCCGTCCGAAACTCCGATTCTTCGAAAGAGACTATCTGTTTTGTACACGGAGTGCATCCATCCTTTGCTGTAACCCTCTCAACTTTTTAGCACATGCTATGTGGGTGAAATGATGATACCATGCCAACTTTCAACCTTTTCAGAGTTCATTTGTAGTGCTTTTCAATTTCAGGGTCATTTAGCTCAAAAAAATCAATAACTGCATGACAAATAACAAATGATGTCAGAAGGGGTCGAAAATGGACGACGTGGCTTTGAATGGTGCATTTTGAACACACAAAAAACCTGGAGTTCAAATAAATTCAAGAAAATGAAATGTCTTTTGTAACCGATGAGTTTCCGTCCGAAACTCCAAAACTTCGAAAGAGACTGTCTGTTTTATACACGAAGTGCATCCAGCTTTTGCCGTAACCCTCTCAACTTTTTAGGACATTCTACATGGGTGCAATGATGATACCATGCCAACTTTCAACCTTTTCAGAGTTCATTTGTAGTGCTTTTCAATTTCAGGGTCATTTAGCTCAAAAAAATCAATAACTGCATGAAAAATAACAAATGAAGTCATAAGGGGTTGAAAATTGATGATGTGGCTTTGAATGGTCCATTTTGAACACACAAAAAACCTGGAGTTCAAATAAATTCAAGAAAATGAAATTTCTTTTCTAACCGATGAGTTTCCGTCCGAAACCCTGATAATTCGAAAGAGAATGTCCGTTTTGTACACGAAGTGCATCCAGCTTTTGCCGTAACCCTCTCAACTTTTTAGAACATGCTATGTGGGTGAAATGATGATACGATGCCAACTTTCAACCTTTTCAGAGTTCATTTGTACTGCTTTTCAATTTAAGGGTCATTTAGCTCAAAAAAATCAATAACTGCATGAAAAATAACAAATGATGTCAGAAGGGGTCGAAAATGGACGACGTGGCTTTGAATGGTGCATTTTGAACACACAAAAAACCTGGAGTTCAAATAAATTCAAGAAAATGAAATGTCTTTTGTAACCGATGAGTTTCCGTCCGAAACTCCGATACTTCGAAAGAGACTGTCTGTTTTGTACACGAAGTGCATCCAGCTTTTGCCGTAACCCTCTCAACTTTTTAGAACATGCTATGTGGGTGAAATGATGATACCATGCCAACTTTGAACCTTTTCAGAGTTCATTTGTAGTGCTTTTCAATTTCAGGGTCATTTAGCTCAAAAAAATCAATAACTCCATGAAAAATAACAAATGATGTCAGAAGGGGTCAAAAATGGACGACGTGGCTTTGAATTGTGCATTTTGAACACACAAAAAACCTGGAGTTCAAATAAATTCAAGAAAATGAAATGTCTTTTGTAACCGATGAGTTTCCGTCCGAAACTCCGATACTTCGAAAGAGACTGTCTGTTTTGTACACGAAGTGCATCCAGCCTTTGTAGTAACCCTCTCAACTTTTTAGCACATGCTATGTGGGTGAAATGATGATACCATGCCAAATTTCAACCTTTTCAGAGTTTATTTGTAGTGCTTTTCAATTTCAGGGTCATTTCGCTCGAAAAAATCAATAACTGCATGAAAAATAACAAATGAAGTCAGAAGGGGTCGAAAATGGATGACGTGGCTTCGAATGGTGCATTTTGAACACACAAAAAACCTGGAGTTCAAATAAATTCAAGAAAATGAATGTCCTTTTGTAACCGATGAGTTTCCTCCGAAACTCCGATAATTCGAAAGAGAATGTCCGTTTTGTACACGAAGTGCATCCAGCTTTTGCCGTAACCCTCTCAACTTTTTAGAACATGCTATGTGGGTGAAATGATGATACCATGCCAACTTTCAACCTTTTCAGAGTTCATTTGTAGTGCTTTTCAATTTCAGGGTCATTTAGCTCAAAAAAATCAATAACTGCATGAAAAATAACAAATGATGTCAGAAGGGGTCGAAAATGGACGACGTGGCTTTGAATGGTGCATTTTGAACACACAAAAAACCTGGAGTTCAAAAAAATTCAAGAAAATGAAATGTCTTTTGTAACCGATGAGTTTCCGTCCGAAACTCCAAAACTTCGAAAGAGACTGTCTGTTTTATACACGAAGTGCATCCAGCTTTTGCCGTAACCCTCTCAACTTTTTAGGACATTCTACATGGGTGCAATGATGATACCATGCCAACTTTCAACCTTTTCAGAGTTCATTTGTAGTGCTTTTCAATTTCAGGGTCATTTAGCTCAAAAAAATCAATAACTGCATGAAAAATAACAAATGAAGTCATAAGGGGTTGAAAATTGATGATGTGGCTTTGAATGGTCCATTTTGAACACACAAAAAACCTGGAGTTCAAATAAATTCAAGAAAATGAAATGTCTTTTGTAACCGATGAGTTTACGTCCGAAACCCTGATAATTCGAAAGAGAATGTCCGTTTTGTACACGAAGTGCATCCAGCTTTTCCCGTAACCCTCTCAACTTTTTAGCACATCCTATGTGGGTGAAATGATGATACAATTCCAACTTTCAACCTGTTCAGAGTTGATTTGTAGTGCCTTTCAATTTCAGGGTCATTTATCTCAAAAAAAATCAATAATTGCATGAAAAATAACAAATGAAGTCAGAAGAGCTTGAAAATTGATGATGTGGCTTTGAATGGTGCATTTTGAACACACAAAAAACCTGGAGTTCAAATAAATTCAAGAAAATGAAATGTATTTTGTAACCGATGAGTTTCCGTCCGAAACTCCGATACTTCGAAAGAGACTATCTGTTTTGTACACGGAGTGCATCCATCCTTTGCCGTAACCCTCTCAACTTTATAGCACATGCTATGTGGGTGAAATGATGATACCATGCCAACTTTTAACCTTTTCAGAGTTCATTTGTAGTGCTTTTCAATTTCAGGGTCATTTAGCTCAAAAAAATGAATAACTGCATGAAAATAACATATGAAGTCACAAGGGGTTGAAAATTGATGATGTGGCTTTGAATGGTGCATTTTGAACACACAAAAAACCTGGAGTTCAAATAAATTCAATAAAATGAAATTTCTTTTCTAACCGATGAGTTTCCGTCCAAAACCCTGATAATTCGAAAGAGAATGTCCGTTTTGTACACGAAGTGCATCCAGCTTTTGCCGTAACCCTCTCAACTTTTTAGAACATGCTATGTGGGTGAAATGATGATACGATGCCAACTTTCAACGTTTTCAGAGTTCATTTGTAGTGCTTTTCAATTTAAGGGTCATTTAGCTCAAAAACATCAATAACTGCATGAAAAATAACAAATGATGTCAGAAGGGGTAGAAAATGGACGACGTGGCTTTGAATGGTGCATTTTGAACACACAAAAAACCTGGAGTTCAAATAAATTCAAGAAAATGAAATGTCTTTTGTAACCGATGAGTTTCCGTCCGAAACTCCGATACTTCGAAAGAGACTGTCTGTTTTGTACACGAAGTGCATCCAGCCTTTTTCGTAACCCTCTCAACTTTTTATCACATGCTATGTGGTTGCAATGATGATACCATGCCAACTTTCAACCTTTTCAGAGTTCATTTGTAGTGCTTTTCAATTTCAGGGTCATCTAGCTCAAAAAAATCAATAACTGCATGAAAAATAACAAATGATGTGAGAAGGGGTCAAAAATGGACGATGTGGCTTTGAATGGTGCATTTTGAACACACAAAAAACCTGGAGTTCAAGTAAATTCAAGAAAATGAAATGTCTTTTGTAACCGATGAGTTTCTGTCCGAAACTCCGATACTTCGAAAGAGACCGTCTGTTTTGTACACGAAGTGCATCCAGCCTTTGTCGTAACCCTCTCAACTTTTTAGCACATGCTATGTGCGTGCAATGATGATACCATGCCAACTTTCAACCTTTTCAGAGTTTATTTGTAGTGCTTTTCAATTTCAGGGTCATTTAGCTCGAAAAAATCAATAACTACATGAAAAATAACAAATGAAGTCAGAAGGGGTTGAAAATTGATGATGTGGCTTTGAATGGTACATTTTGAACACACACAAAACCCGGAGTTCAAATAAATTCAAGAAAATGAAATGTCTTTTGTAACCGATGAGTTTCCGTCCGAAACCCGATACTTCGAAAGAGACTGTCTGTTTTGTACACGAAGTGTATCCAGGTTTTGCCGTAATCCTCTCAACTTTTTAGCACATCCTATGTCGGTGAAATTATGGTACCATGCCAACTTTCAACCTTTTCAGAGTTCATTTGTAGTGCTTTTCAATTTCAGGGTCATTTAGCTCAAAAAAATCAATAACTGCATCAAAAATAACTAATGAAGTCAGAAGGGGTTGAAAATTGATGATGTGGCTTTGAATGGTGCATTTTGAACACACAAAAATCCTGGAGTTCAAATATGTTCAAGAAAATGAAATGCTTTTGTAAACGATGAGTTTCCGTCCGAAACCCTGATAATTCGAAAGAGAATGTCCGTTTTGTACACGAAGTGTATCCAGGTTTTGCCGTAACCCTCTCAACTTTTTAGCACATCCTATGTGGGTGAAATGATGGTACCATGCCAACTTTCAACCTTTTCAGAGTTGATTTGTAGTGCCTTTCAATTTCAGGGTCATTTAGCTCAAAAAAATCAATAATTGCATGAAAAATAACAAATGAAGTCAGAAGGGGTTGAAAAGTGATGGTGTGGCTTTGAATGGTGCATTTTGAACACACAAAAAACCAGGAGTTCAAATAAATTCAAGAAAACGAAATGTCTTTTGTAACCGATGAGTTTCCGTCCGTAACTCCGATACTTCGAAAGAGACTGTCTGTTTTGTACACGGAGTGCATCCATCCTTTGCTGTAACCCTCTCAACTTTTTAGCACATGCTGTGTGGGTGAAATGTTGATACCATGCCAACTTTCAACCTTTTCAGAGTTCATTTGTAGTGCTTTTCAATTTCGGGGTCATTTAGCTCAAAAAAATCAATTACTGCATGAAAATAACATATGAAGTCACAAGGGGTTGAAAATTGATGATGTGGCTTTGAATGGTGCATTTTGAACACACAAAAAACCTGGAGTTCAAATAAATTCAAGAAAATGAAATGTCTTTTGTAAACGATGAGTTTACGTCCGAAACCCTGATAATTCGAAAGAGAATGTCCGTTTTGTACACGAAGTGCATCTACCTTTGCTGTAACCCTCTCAACTTTTTAGCACATGCTATGTGGGTGAAATGTTGATACCATGCCAACTTTCAACCTTTTCAGAGTTCATTTGTAGTGCTTTTGAATTTCAGGGTCATTTAGCTCAAAAAAATCAATTACTGCATGAAAATAACATATGAAGTCACAAGGGGTTGAAAATTGATGATGTGGCTTTGAATGGTGCATTTTGAACACACAAAAAACCTGGAGTTCAAATAAATTCAAGAAAATGAAATGTCTTTTGTAAACGATGAGTTTACGTCCGAAACCCTGATAATTCGAAAGAGAATGTCCGTTTTGTACACGAAGTGCATCTACCTTTTGCCGTAACCCTCTCAACTTTTTAGAACATGCTATGTAGGTGAAATGATGATACCATGCCAACTTTCAACCTTTTCAGAGTTCATTTGTAGTGCTTTTCAATTTCAGGGTCATTTAGCTCAAAAAAATCAATAACTGCATGAAAAATAACAAATGATGTCAGAAGGGGTCGAAAATGGATGACGTGGCTTTGAATGGTGCATTTTGAACACACAAAAAACCTGGAGTTCAAATAAATTCAAGAAAATGAAATGTCTTTTGTAACCGATGAGTTTCCGTCCGAAACTCCGATACTTCGAAAGAGACTGTCTGTTTTGTACACGAAGTGCATCCAGCCTTTGTCGTAACCCTCTCAACTTTTTAGCACATGCTATGTGGGTGCAATGATGATACCATGCCAACTTTCAACCTTTTCAGAGTTTATTTGTAGTGTTTTTCAATTTCAGGGTCATTTAGCTCGAAAAAATCAATAACTACATGAAAAATAACAAATGAAGTCAGCAGGGGTTGAAAATTGATGATGTGGCTTTGAATGGTGCATTTTGAACACACACAAAACCCGGAGTTCAAATAAATTCAAGAAAATGAAATGTCTTTTGTAACCGATGAGTTTCCGTCCGAAACCCCGATACTTCGAAAGAGACTGTCTGTTTTGTACACGAAGTGTATCCAGGTTTTGCCGTAACCCTCTCAACTTTTTAGCACATCCTACGTCGGTGAAATGATGGTACCATGCCAACTTTCAACCTTTTCAGAGTTCATTTGTAGTGCTTTTCAATTTCAGGGACATTTAGCTCAAAAAAATCAATAACTCCATCAAAAATAACTAATGAAGTCAGAAGGGGTTGAAAATTGATGATGTGGCTTTGAATGGTGCATTTTGAACACACAAAAAACCTGGAGTTCAAATAAATTCAAGAAAATGAAATGTCTTTTGTAACCGATGAGTTTCTGTTCAAAACTCCGATACTTCGAAAGAGACTGTCTGTTTTGTACACGAAGTGCATCCAGCCTTTGTCGTAACCCTCTCAACTTTTTAGCACATGCTATGTGGGTGCAATGATGATACCATGCCAACTTTCAACCTTTTCAGAGTTGATTTGTAGTGCTTTTCAATTTCAGGGTCATTTAGCTCGAAAAAATCAATAACTACATGAAAAATAACAAATGAAGTCAGAAGGGGTTGAAAATTGATGATGTGGCTTTGAATGGTGCATTTTGAACACACAAAAAACCTGGAGTTCAAATAAATTCAAGAAAACGAAATGTCTTTTGTAACCGATGAGTTTCCGTCGGAAACTCCGATACTTCGAAAGAGACTGTCTGTTTTGTACACGGAGTGCATCCATCCTTTGCTGTAACCCTCTGAACTTTTTAGCACATGCTATGTGGGTGAAATGTTGATACCATGCCAACTTTCAACCTTTTTAGAGTTCATTTGTAGTGCTTTTCAATTTCAAGGTCATTTAGCTCAAAAAAATCAATTACTGTATGAAAATAACATATGAAGTCACAAGGGGTTGAAAATTGATGATGTGGCTTTGAATGGTGCATTTTGAACACACAAAAAACCTGGAGTTCAAATAAATTCAAGAAAATGAAATGTCTTTTGTAACCGATGAGTTTCTGTTCAAAACTCCGATACTTCGAAAGAGACTGTCTGTTTTGTACACGAAGTGCATCCAGCCTTTGTCGTAACCCTCTCAACTTTTTAGCACATGCTATGTGGGTGCAATGATGATACCATGCCAACTTTCAACCTTTTCAGAGTTGATTTGTAGTGCTTTTCAATTTCAGGGTCATTTAGCTCGAAAAAATCAATAACTACATGAAAAATAACAAATGAAGTCAGAAGGGGTTGAAAATTGATGATGTGGCTTTGAATGGTGCATTTTGAACACACAAAAAACCTGGAGTTCAAATAAATTCAAGAAAACGAAATGTCTTTTGTAACCGATGAGTTTCCGTCCGTAACTCCGATACTTCGAAAGAGACTGTCTGTTTTGTACACGGAGTGCATCCATCCTTTGCTGTAACCCTCTCAACTTTTTAGCACATGCTATGTGGGTGAAATGTTGATACCATGCCAACTTTCAACCTTTTCAGAGTTCATTTGTAGTGCTTTTCAATTTCAGGGTCATTTAGCTCAAAAAAATCAATTACTGCATGAAAATAACATATGAAGTCACAAGGGGTTGAAAATTGATGATGTGGCTTTGAATGGTGCATTTTGAACACACAAAAAACCTGGAGTTCAAATAAATTCAAGAAAATGAAATGTCTTTTGTAAACGATGAGTTTACGTCCGAAACCCTGATAATTCGAAAGAGAATGTCCGTTTTGTACACGAAGTGCATCTACCTTTTGCCGTAACCCTCTCAACTTTTTAGAACATGCTATGTAGGTGAAATGATGATACCATGCCAACTTTCAACCTTTTCAGAGTTCATTTGTAGTGCTTTTCAATTTCAGGGTCATTTAGCTCAAAAAAATCAATAACTGCATGAAAAATAACAAATGATGTCAGAAGGGGTCGAAAATGGATGACGTGGCTTTGAATGGTGCATTTTGAACACACAAAAAACCTGGAGTTCAAATAAATTCAAGAAAATGAAATGTCTTTTGTAACCGATGAGTTTCCGTCCAAAACTCCGATACTTCGAAAGAGACTGTCTGTTTTGTACACGAAGTGCATCCAGCCTTTGTCGTAACCCTCTCAACTTTTTAGCACATGCTATGTGGGTGCAATGATGATACCATGCCAACTTTCAACCTTTTCAGAGTTTATTTGTAGTGCTTTTCAATTTCAGGGTCATTTAGCTCGAAAAAATCAATAACTACATGAAAAATAACAAATGAAGTCAGCAGGGGTTGAAAATTGATGATGTGGCTTTGAATGGTGCATTTTGAACACACACAAAACCCGGAGTTCAAATAAATTCAAGAAAATGAAATGTCTTTTGTAACCGATGAGTTTCCGTCCGAAACCCCGATACTTCGGAAGAGACTGTCTGTTTTGTACACGAAGTGTATCCAGGTTTTGCCGTAACCCTCTCAACTTTTCAGCACATCCTATGTCGGTGAAATGATGGTACCATGCCAACTTTCAACCTTTTCAGAGTTCATTTGTAGTGCTTTTCAATTTCAGGGTCATTTTGCTCAAAAAAATGAATAACTGCATCAAAAATAACTAATGAAGTCAGAAGGGGTTGAAAATTGATGATGTGGCCTTGAATGGTGCATTTTGAACACACAAAAATCCTGGAGTTCAAATATGTTCAAGAAAATGAAATGCTTTTGTAAACGATGAGTTTCCGTCCGAAACCCTGATAATTCGAAAGCGAATGTCCGATTTGTACACGAAGTGCATCCAGCTTTTGCGTAACCCTCTCAACTTTTTAGCACATGCTATGTGGGTGAAATGATGATACAATTCCAACTTTCAACCTTTTCAGAGTTGATTTGTAGTGCCTTTCAATTTCAGGGTCATTTATCTCAAAAAAATCAATAATTGCATGAAAAATAACAAATGAAGTCAGAAGGGGTTGAAAATTGATGATGTGGCTTTGAATGGTGCATTTTGAAAACACAAAAAACCTGGAGTTCAAATAAATTAAGAAAACGAAATGTCTTTTGTAACCGATGAGTTTCCGTCCGAAACCCCGATACTTCGAAAGAGATTGTCCGTTTTGTACACGAAGTTCATCCAGCTTTTGCCGTAACCCTCTCAACCTTTTAGCACATGCTATGTGGGTGAAATGATGATACCATGCCAACTTTCAACCTTTTCAGAGTTTATTTGTAGTGCTTTTCAATTTCAGGGTCATTTAGCTCAAAAAAATCAATAACTGCATGAATAATAACAAATGAAGTCAGAAGGGGTTGAAAATTGACGATGTGGCTTGGAATGGTGCATTTTGAACACACAAAAAACCCGGAGTTCAAATAAATTCAAGAAAATGAAATGTCTTTTGTAACCGATGAGTTTCCGTCCGAAACCCCGATACTTCGAAAGAGACTGTCTGTTTTGTACACGAAGTGTATCCAGGTTTTGCCGTAACCCTCTCAACTTTTTAGCACATCCTATGTCGGTGAAATGATGGTACCATGCCAACTTTCAACCTTTTCAGAGTTCATTTGTAGTGCTTTTCAATTTCAGGGTCATTTAGCTCAAAAAAATCAATAACTCCATCAAAAATAACTAATGAAGTCAGAAGGGGTTGAAAATTGATGATGTGGGTTTGAATGGTGCATTTTGAACACACCAAAATCCTGGAGTTCAAATATGTTCAAGAAAATGAAATGCTTTTGTAAACGATGAGTTTCCGTCCGAAACCCTGATAATTCGAAAGAGAATGTCCGTTTTGTACACGAAGTGAATCCAGCTTTTGCCGTAACCCTCTCAACTTTTTAGCACATGCTATGTGGGTGAAATGATGATACAATTCCAACTTTCAACCTTTTCAAAGTTGATTTGTAGTGCCTTTCAATTTCAGGGTCATTTATCTCAAAAAAAATCAATAATTGCATGAAAAATAACAAATGAAGTCAGAAGGGGTTGAAAATTGATGATGTGGCTTTGAATGGTGCATTTTGAACACACAAAAAACCTGGAGTTCAAATAAATTCAAGAAAACGAAATGTCTTTTGTAACCGATGAGTTTCCGTCGGAAACTCCGATACTTCGAAAGAGACTGTCTGTTTTGTACACGGAGTGCATCCATCCTTTGCTGTAACCCTCTGAACTTTTTAGCACATGCTATGTGGGTGAAATGTTGATACCATGCCAACTTTCAACCTTTTTAGAGTTCATTTGTAGTGCTTTTCAATTTCAAGGTCATTTAGCTCAAAAAAATCAATTACTGTATGAAAATAACATATGAAGTCACAAGGGGTTGAAAATTGATGATGTGGCTTTGAATGGTGCATTTTGAACACACAAAAAACCTGGAGTTCAAATAAATTCAAGAAAATGAAATGTCTTTTGTAACCGATGAGTTTCTGTTCAAAACTCCGATACTTCGAATGAGACTGTCTGTTTTGTACACGAAGTGCATCCAGCCTTTGTCGTAACCCTCTCAACTTTTTAGCACATGCTATGTGGGTGCAATGATGATACCATGCCAACTTTCAACCTTTTCAGAGTTGATTTGTAGTGCTTTTCAATTTCAGGGTCATTTAGCTCGAAAAAATCAATAACTACATGAAAAATAACAAATGAAGTCAGAAGGGGTTGAAAATTGATGATGTGGCTTTGAATGGTGCATTTTGAACACACAAAAAACCTGGAGTTCAAATAAATTCAAGAAAACGAAATGTCTTTTGTAACCGATGAGTTTCCGTCCGTAACTCCGATACTTCGAAAGAGACTGTCTGTTTTGTACACGGAGTGCATCCATCCTTTGCTGTAACCCTCTCAACTTTTTAGCACATGCTATGTGGGTGAAATGTTGATACCATGCCAACTTTCAACCTTTTCAGAGTTCATTTGTAGTGCTTTTCAATTTCAGGGTCATTTAGCTCAAAAAAATCAATTACTGCATGAAAATAACATATGAAGTCACAAGGGGTTGAAAATTGATGATGTGGCTTTGAATGGTGCATTTTGAACACACAAAAAACCTGGAGTTCAAATAAATTCAAGAAAATGAAATGTCTTTTGTAAACGATGAGTTTACGTCCGAAACCCTGATAATTCGAAAGAGATTGTCCGTTTTGTACACGAAGTGCATCTACCTTTTGCCGTAACCCTCTCAACTTTTTAGAACATGCTATGTAGGTGAAATGATGATACCATGCCAACTTTCAACCTTTTCAGAGTTCATTTGTAGTGCTTTTCAATTTCAGGGTCATTTAGCTCAAAAAAATCAATAACTGCATGAAAAATAACAAATGATGTCAGAAGGGGTCGAAAATGGATGACGTGGCTTTGAATGGTGCATTTTGAACACACAAAAAACCTGGAGTTCAAATAAATTCAAGAAAATGAAATGTCTTTTGTAACCGATGAGTTTCCGTCCGAAACTCCGATACTTCGAAAGAGACTGTCTGTTTTGTACACGAAGTGCATCCAGCTTTTGTCGTAACCCTCTCAACTTTTTAGCACATGCTATGTGGGTGCAATGATGATACCATGCCAACTTTCAACCTTTTCAGAGTTTATTTGTAGTGCTTTTCAATTTCAGGGTCATTTAGCTCGAAAAAATCAATAACTACATGAAAAATAACAAATGAAGTCAGCAGGGGTTGAAAATTGATGATGTGGCTTTGAATGGTGCATTTTGAACACACACAAAACCCGGAGTTCAAATAAATTCAAGAAAATGAAATGTCTTTTGTAACCGATGAGTTTCCGTCCGAAACCCCGATACTTC
This sequence comes from Hordeum marinum, assembly GCA_022496015.1. Lineage (NCBI taxonomy): Eukaryota > Viridiplantae > Streptophyta > Magnoliopsida > Poales > Poaceae > Hordeum > Hordeum marinum. The sequence continues at coordinate 53,186 of JAAAWK010000436.1, forward strand.
GGAAGAGACTGTCTGTTTTGTACACGAAGTGTATCCAGGTTTTGCCGTAACCCTCTCAACTTTTCAGCACATCCTATGTCGGTGAAATGATGGTACCATGCCAACTTTCAACCTTTTCAGAGTTCATTTGTAGTGCTTTTCAATTTCAGGGTCATTTTGCTCAAAAAAATGAATAACTGCATCAAAAATAACTAATGAAGTCAGAAGGGGTTGAAAATTGATGATGTGGCCTTGAATGGTGCATTTTGAACACACAAAAATCCTGGAGTTCAAATATTTTCAAGAAAATGAAATGCTTTTGTAAACGATGAGTTTCCATCCGAAACCCTGATAATTCGAAAGCGAATGTCCGATTTGTACACGAAGTGCATCCAGCTTTTGCGTAACCCTCTCAACTTTTTAGCACATGCTATGTGGGTGAAATGATGATACAATTCCAACTTTCAACCTTTTCAGAGTTGATTTGTAGTGCCTTTCAATTTCAGGGTCATTTATCTCAAAAAAATAAATAATTGCATGAAAAATAACAAATGAAGTCAGAAGGGGTTGAAAATTGATGATGTGGCTTTGAATGGTGCATTTTGAACACACAAAAAACCTGGAGTTCAAATAAATTAAGAAAACGAAATGTCTTTTGTAACCGATGAGTTTCCGTCCGAAACCCCGATACTTCGAAAGAGACTGTCTGTTTTGTACACGAAGTGTATCCAGGTTTTGCCGTAACCCTCTCAACTTTTTAGCACATCCTATGTCGGTGAAATGATGGTACCATGCCAACTTTCAACCTTTTCAGAGTTCATTTGTAGTGCTTTTCAATTTCAGGGTCATTTAGCTCAAAAAAATCAATAACTCCATCAAAAATAACTAATGAAGTCAGAAGGGGTTGAAAATTGATGATGTGGGTTTGAATGGTGCATTTTGAACACACCAAAATCCTGGAGTTCAAATATGTTCAAGAAAATGAAATGCTTTTGTAAACGATGAGTTTCCGTCCGAAACCCTGATAATTCGAAAGAGAATGTCCGTTTTGTACACGAAGTGAATCCAGCTTTTGCCGTAACCCTCTCAACTTTTTAGCACATGCTATGTGGGTGAAATGATGATACAATTCCAACTTTCAACCTTTTCAAAGTTGATTTGTAGTGCCTTTCAATTTCAGGGTCATTTATCTCAAAAAAAATCAATAATTGCATGAAAAATAACAAATGAAGTCAGAAGGGGTTGAAAATTGATGATGTGGCTTTGAATGGTGCATTTTGAACACACAAAAAACCTGGAGTTCAAATAAATTCAAGAAAACGAAATGTCTTTTGTAACCGATGAGTTTCCGTCGGAAACTCCGATACTTCGAAAGAGACTGTCTGTTTTGTACACGGAGTGCATCCATCCTTTGCTGTAACCCTCTGAACTTTTTAGCACATGCTATGTGGGTGAAATGTTGATACCATGCCAACTTTCAACCTTTTTAGAGTTCATTTGTAGTGCTTTTCAATTTCAAGGTCATTTAGCTCAAAAAAATCAATTACTGTATGAAAATAACATATGAAGTCACAAGGGGTTGAAAATTGATGATGTGGCTTTGAATGGTGCATTTTGAACACACAAAAAACCTAGAGTTCAAATAAATTCAAGAAAATGAAATGTCTTTTGTAACCGATGAGTTTCTGTTCAAAACTCCGATACTTCGAAAGAGACTGTCTGTTTTGTACACGAAGTGCATCCAGCCTTTGTCGTAACCCTCTCAACTTTTTAGCACATGCTATGTGGGTGCAATGATGATACCATGCCAACTTTCAACCTTTTCAGAGTTGATTTGTAGTGCTTTTCAATTTCAGGGTCATTTAGCTCGAAAAAATCAATAACTACATGAAAAATAACAAATGAAGTCAGAAGGGGTTGAAAATTGATGATGTGGCTTTGAATGGTGCATTTTGAACACACAAAAAACCTGGAGTTCAAATAAATTCAAGAAAACGAAATGTCTTTTGTAACCGATGAGTTTCCGTCCGTAACTCCGATACTTCGAAAGAGACTGTCTGTTTTGTACACGGAGTGCATCCATCCTTTGCTGTAACCCTCTCAACTTTTTAGCACATGCTATGTGGGTGAAATGTTGATACCATGCCAACTTTCAACCTTTTCAGAGTTCATTTGTAGTGCTTTTCAATTTTAGAGTCATTTAGCTCAAAAAAATCAATAACTGCATCAAAAATAACTAATGAAGTCACAAGGGGTTGAAAATTGATGATGTGGCTTTGAATGGTGCATTTTGAACACACAAAAATCCTGGAGTTCAAATATGTTCAAGAAAATGAAATGCTTTTGTAAACGATGACTTTCCGTCCGAAACCCTGATAATTCGAAAGAGAATGCCCGTTTTGTACACGAAGTGCATCCAGCTTTTGCCGTAACCCTCTCAACTTTTTAGCACATGCTATGTGGGTGAAATGATGATACAATTCCAACTTTCAACCTTTTCAGAGTTGATTTGTAATGCCTTTCAATTTCAGGGTCATTTATCTCAAAAAAATCAATAATTGCATGAAAAATAACAAATGAAGTCAGAAGGGGTTGAAAATTGATGATGCGGCGTTGAATGGTGCATTTTGAACACACAAAAAACCTGGAGTTCAAATAAATTCAAGAAAACGACATGTCTTTTGTAACCGATGAGTTTCCGTCCGAAACTCCGATACTTCGAAAGAGACTGTCTGTTTTGTACACGGAGTGCATCCATCCTTTGCTGTAACCCTCTCAACTTTTTAGCACATGCTATGTGGGTGAAATGGTTATACCATGCCAACTTTCAACCTTTTCAGAGTTCATTTGTAGTGCTTTTCAATTTCAGGGTCATTTAGCTCAAAAAAATCAATTACTGCATGAAAATAACATATGAAGTCACAAGGGGTTGAAAATTGATGATGTGGCTTTGAATGGTGCATTTTGAACACACAAAAAACCTGGAGTTCAAATAAATTCAAGAAAATGAAATTTCTTTTCTGACCGATGAGTTTCCGTCCGAAACTCCGATACTTCGAAAGAGAATGTCTGTTTTGTACACGAAGTGCATCTAGCTTTTGCCGTAACCCTCTCAACTTTTTAGCACATGCTATGTGGGTGAAATGATGATACCATGCCAACTTTCAACCTTTTCAGAGTTTATTTGTAGTGCTTTTCAATTTGAGGGTCATTTAGCACGAAAAAATCAATAACTACATGAAAAATAACAAATGAAGTCAAAAGGGGTTGAAAATTGATGATGTGGCTTTTAATGGTGCATTTCGAACACACACAAAACCTGGAGTTCAAATAAATTCAAGAAAATGAAATGTCTTTTGTAACCGATGAGTTTTCGTCCGAAACCTCGATACTTCGATAGAGACTGTCTGTTTTGTACACGAAGTGTATCCAGGTTTTGCCGTAACCCTCTGAACTTTTAGCACATCCTATGTCGGTGAAATGATGGTACCATGCCAACTTTCAACCTTTTCAGAGTTCATTTGTAGTGCTTTTCAATTTCAGGGTCATTTAGCTCGAAAAAATCAATAACTGCATCAAAAATAATTAATGAAGTCGGAAGGGGTTGAAAATTGACGATGTGGCTTTGAATAGTGCATTTTGACCACACAAAAATCCTGGAGTTCAAATATGTTCAAGAAAATGAAATGCTTATGTAAACGATGAGTTTCCGTCCGAAACCCTGATAATTCGAAAGAGAATGTCCGTTTTGTACACGAAGTGCATCCAGCTTTTGCCGTATCCCTCTCAACTTTTTAGCACATGCTATGTGGGTGAAATGATGATACAAGTCCAACTTTCAACCTTTTCAGAGTTGATTTGTAGTGCCTTTCAATTTCAGGGTCATTTATCTCAAAAAAAATCAATAATTGCATGAAAAATAACAAATGTAGTCAGAAGGGGTTGAAAATTGATGATGTGGCTTTGAATGGTGCATTTTGAACACACAAAAAACCTGGAGTTCAAATAAATCCAAGAAAATGAAATTTCTTTTCTGACCGATGAGTTTCCGTCCGAAACCCTGATAATTCGAAAGAGAATGTCCGTTTTGTACACGAAGTGCATCCAGCTTTTGCCGTAACCCTCTCAACTTTTTAGCACATGCTATGTGGGTGAAATGATGATACAATTCCAACTTTCAACCTTTTTAGAGTTGATTTGTAGTGCCTTTCAATTTCAGGGTCATTTAGCTCAAAAAAATCAATAACTGCATGAAAAATAACAAATGATGTCAGAAGGGGTCGAAAATGGACGACGTGGCTTTGAATGGTGCATTTTGAACACACAAAAAACCTGGAGTTCAAATAAATTCAAGAAAATGAAATGTCTTTTGTAACCGATGAGTTTCCGTCCGAAACTCCGATACTTCGAAAGAGACTGTCTGTTTTGTACACGAAGTGCATCCAGCCTTTGTCGTAACCCTCTCAACTTTTTAGCACATGCTATGTGGGTGAGATGATGATACCATGCCAACTTTCAACCTTTTCAGAGTTTATTTGTAGTGCTTTTCAATTTCAGGGTCATTTAGCTCGAAAAAATCAATAACTACATGAAAAATTACAAATGAAGTCAGAAGGGGTTGAAAATTGATGATGTGGCTTTGAATGGTGCATTTTGAACACACACAAAACCCGGAGTTCAAATAAATTCAAGAAAATGAAATGTCTTTTGTAACCGATGAGTTTCCGTCCGAAACCCCGATACTTCGAAAGAGACTGTCTGTTTTGTACACGAAGTGTATCCAGGTTTTGCCGTAACCCTCTCAACATTTTAGCACATTCTATGTCGGTGAAATGATGGTACCATGCCAACTTTCAACCTTTTCAGAGTTCATTTGTAGTGCTTTTCAATTTCAGGGTCATTTAGCTCAAAAAAATCAATAACTGCATGAAAAATAACTAATGAAGTCAGAAGGTGTTGAAAATTGATGATGTGGCTTTTAATGGTGCATTTTGAACACACAAACAACCCGGAGTTCAAATAAATTCAAGAAAATGAAATGTCTTTTGTAACCGATGAGTTTATGTCTGAAACCGTGTTACTTCGAAAGAGACTGTCCGTTTTGTACACGAAGTGCATCCAGCTTTTGCCGTAACCCTGTCACCTTTTTAGCACATGTTATGTGGGTGAAATTATGATACCATGCCAACTTTCAACCTTTTCAGAGTTCATTTCTAGTGCTTTTCAATTTAAGGGTCATTTAGCTCAAAAAAATCAATAACTGCATGAAAAATAACAAATGAAGTCAGAAGGGATTGAAAATTGATGATGTGGCTTTGAATGGTGCATTTTGAACACACAAACAACCCGGAGTTCAAATAAATTCAAGAAAATGAAATGTCTTTTGTAACCGATGAGTTTCCGTCCGAAACCCTGATACTTTGAAAGAGGTTGTCCGTTTTGTACACGAAGTCCATCCAACCTTTGCCGTAACCCTCTCAACTTTGTAGCACAAGATATGTGGGTGAAATGATGATACCATGCCAACTTTCAACCTTTTCAGTGTTTATTTGTAGTGCTTTTCAATTTCAAGGTCATTTAGCTCAAAAAACTTAATAACTGCATGGAAAATAAAAAATGAAGTCAGAAGGGTTTGGAAATTGATGAGGTGGCTTTGAATGGTGCATTTTGAACACACAAAACCTGGAGTTCAAATAAATTCAAGAAAATGAAATGTCTTTTGTAAACGATGAGTTTCCGTCCGAAACCGTGATAATTCCAAAGAGAATGTCCGTTTTGTACACGAAGTGCATCCAGCTTTTGCCGTAACCCTCTGAACTTTTTAGCACATGCTATGTGGGTGAAATGATGATACCATGCCAACTTTCAACCTTTTCAGAGTTGATTTGTAGTGCTTTTCAATTTCAGGGTCATTTAGCTCAAAAAAATCAATAACTGCATGAAAATAACATATGATGTCACAAGGGGTTGAAAATTGATGATGTGGCTTTGAATGGTGCATTTTGAACACACAAAAAACCTGGAGTTCAAATAAATTCAAGAAAATGGAATTTCTTTTCTGACCGATGAGTTTCTGTCCGAAACCCTGATAATTCGAAAGAGAATGTCCGTTTTGTACACGAAGTGCATCCAGCTTTTGCCGTAACCCTCTCAACTTTTTAGAACATGCTATGTGGGTGAAATGATGATACGATGCCAACTTTCAACCTTTTCAGAGTTCATTTGTAGTGCTTTTCAATTTCGGGGTCATTTAGCTCAAAAAAATCAATAACTGCATGAAAAATAACAAATGATGTCAGAAGGGGTCGAAAATGGACGACGTGGCTTTGAATGGTGCATTTTGAACACACAAAAAACCTGGAGTTCAAATAAATTCAAGAAAATGAAATGTCTTTTTTAACCGATGAGTTTCCGTCCGAAACTCCGATACTTCGAAAGAGACTGTCTGTTTTGTACACGAAGTGCATCCAGCCTTTGTCGTAACCCTCTCAACTTTTTAGCACATGCTATGTGGGTGAGATGATGATACCACGCCAACTTTCAACCTTTTCAGAGTTTATTTGTAGTGCTTTTCACTTTCAGGGTAATTTAGCTCGAAAAAATCAATAACTACATGAAAAATAACAAATGAAGTCAGAAGGGGTTGAAAATGGATGATGTGGATTTCAATGGTGAATTTTGAACACGCAAAAAACCTGGAGTTCAAATAAATTCAAGAAAATGAAATGTCTTTTTTAACCGATGAGTTTCCATCCGAAACCCTAATAATTCGAAAGAGAATGTCCGTTTTGTACACGAAGTGCATCCATATTTTGCCGTAACCCTCTCAACTTTTTAGCACATGCTATGTGGGTGAAATGATGATACAATGCCAACTTTCAACCTTTTCAGAATTGATTTGTAGTGCTTTTCAATTTCAGGGTCGTTTATCTAAAAAAAATCAATAACTGCATGAAAAATAACAAATGTAGTCAGAAGGGGTTGAAACTTCATGATGTGGCTTTGAATGGTGTATTTTGAACACACAAAAAACCCGGAGTTCAAATAAAATCAAGAAAATGAAATGTCTTTTGTAACCGATGAGTTTCCGTCCGAGACTCCGATACTTCGAAAGAGACTGTTTGTTTCGTACACGGAGTGCATCCATCCTTTGTCGTAACCCTCTCAACTTTTTAGCACATGCTATGTGGGTGAAATGATGATACAATGCCAACTTTCAACCTTTTCAGAATTGATTTGTAGTGCTTTTCAATTTCAGGGTCGTTTATCTAAAAAAAATCAATAACTGCATGAAAAATAACAAATGAAGTCAGAAGGGATTGAAAATTGATGATGTGGCTTTGAATGGTGCATTTTGAACACACAAACAACCCGGAGTTCAAATAAATTCAAGAAAATGAAATGTCTTTTGTAACCGATGAGTTTCCGTCCGAAACCCTGATACTTTGAAAGAGGTTGTCCGTTTTGTACACGAAGTCCATCCAACCTTTGCCGTAACCCTCTCAACTTTGTAGCACAAGATATGTGGGTGAAATGATGATACCATGCCAACTTTCAACCTTTTCGGTGTTTATTTGTAGTGCTTTTCAATTTCAAGGTCATTTAGCTCAAAAAACTTAATAACTGCATGGAAAATAATAAATGAAGTCAGAAGGGTTTGGAAATTGATGAGGTGGCTTTGAATGGTGCATTTTGAACACACAAAACCTGGAGTTCAAATAAATTCAAGAAAATGAAATGTCTTTTGTAAACGATGAGTTTCCGTCCGAAACCGTGATAATTCCAAAGAGAATGTCCGTTTTGTACACGAAGTGCATCCAGCTTTTGCCGTAACCCTCTGAACTTTTTAGCACATGCTATGTGGGTGAAATGATGATACCATGCCAACTTTCAACCTTTTCAGAGTTGATTTGTAGTGCTTTTCAATTTCAGGGTCATTTAGCTCAAAAAAAACAATAACTGCATGAAAATAACAAATGAAGTCAGAAGGGGTCGAAAATGGACGACGTTGCTTTGAATGGTGCATTTTGAACACACAAAAACCTGGAGTTCAAATAAATTCAAGAAAATGAAATGTCTTTTCTAACCGATGAGTTTCCATCCGAAACTCCGATACTTCGAAAGAGACTGTCTGTTTTGTACACGAATTGCATCCGGTTTTTGCCGTAACCCTCTCAAATTTTTAGCACATGCTATGTGGGTGAAATGATGATACCATGCCAACTTTCAACCTTTTCAGAGTTTATTTGTAGTGCTTTTCAATTTTAGGGTCATTTAGCTCAAAAAATCAATAACTGCATGAAAAATAACAAATGAAGTCATAAGGGGTTGAAAATTGATGATGTGGCTTTGAATGGTCAATTTTGAACACTCAAAAAACATGGAGTTCAAATAAATTCAAGAAAATGAAATGTCTTTTGTAACCGATGAGTTTCCGTCCGGAACTCCGATACTTCGAAAGAGACTGTCTGTTTTGTACACGGAGTGCATCCATCCTTTGCCGTAACCCTCTCAACTTTTTAGCACATGCTTTGTGGGTGAAATGATGATACCATGCCAACTTTCAACCTTTTCAGAGTTTATTTGTAGTGCTTTTCAATTTCAGGGTCATTTAGCTCAAAAAAATCAATAACTGCATGAAAAATAACAAATGAAGTCAGAAGGGGTTGAAAATTGATGATGTGGCTTTGAATGGTGCATTTTGAACACACAAACAACCCGGAGTTCAAATAAAGTCAAGAAAATGAAATGTCTTTTCGAACCGATGAGTTTCCGTCCGAAACCCTGATACTTCGAAAGAGGTTGTCCGTTTTGTACACGAAGTTTATCCAACCTTTGCCGTAACCCTCTCAACTTTTTAGCACATGCTATGTGGGTGAAATGATGATACCATGCCAACTTTCAACCTTTTCAGAGTTTATTTGTATTGCTTTTCAACTTCAGGGTCATTTAGCTCAAAAAACTCAATAACTGCATGAAAAATAACAAATGAAGTCCGAAGGGGTTGAAAATTGATGATGTGGCTTTGAATGGTGCATTTTGAACACACAAAACCTGGAGTTCAAATAAATTAAAAGAAAATGAAATGTCTTTTGTAAACGATGAGTTTCCGTCCGAAACCCTGATAATTCGAAAGAGAATGTCTGTTTTGTACACGAAGTGCATCCAGCTTTTGCCGTAACCCTCTCTACTTTTTAGCACATGCTATGTGGGTGAAATGATGATACAATTCCAACTTTCAACCTTTTCAGAGTTGATTTGTAGTGCCTTTCAATTTCAGGGTCATTTATCTAAAAAAAATCAATAATTGCATGAAAAATAACAAATGAAGTCAGAAGGGGTTGAAATTTGATGATGTGGCTTTGAATGGTGCATTTTGAACACACAAAAAACCTGGAGTTCAAATAAATTCAAGAAAATGAAATGTCTTTTGTAACCGATGAGTTTCCGTCCGAAACTCCGATACTTCGAAAGAGACTGTCTGTTTTGTACACGGAGTGCATTCATCCTTTGCCGTAACCCTCTCAACTTTTTAGCACATGCTATGTGGGTGAAATGATGATACTATGCCAACTTTCAACCTTTTCAGAGTTCATTTGTAGTGCTTTTCAATTTCAGGGTCATTTAGCTCAAAAAAATCAATAACTGCATGAAAATAACATATGATGTCACAAGGGGTTGAAAATTGATGATGTGGCTTTGAATGGTGCATTTTGAACACACAAAAAACCTGGAGTTCAAATAAATTAAAGAAAATGGAATTTCTTTTCTGACCGATGAGTTTCTGTCCGAAACCCTGATAATTCGAAAGAGAATGTCCGTTTTGTACACGAAGTGCATCCAGCTTTTGCCGTAACCCTCTCAACTTTTTAGAACATGCTATGTGGGTGAAATGATGATACGATGCCAACTTTCAACCTTTTCAGAGTTCATTTGTAGTGCTTTTCAATTTCGGGGTCATTTAGCTCAAAAAAATCAATAACTGCATGAAAAATAACAAATGATGTCAGAAGGGGTCGAAAATGGACGACGTGGCTTTGAATGGTGCATTTTGAACACACAAAAAACCTGGAGTTCAAATAAATTGAAGAAAATGAAATGTCTTTTTTAACCGATGAGTTTCCGTCCGAAACTCCGATACTTCGAAAGAGACTGTCTGTTTTGTACACGAAGTGCATCCAGCCTTTGTCGTAACCCTCTCAACTTTTTAGCACATGCTATGTGGGTGAGATGATGATACCACGCCAACTTTCAACCTTTTCAGAGTTTATTTGTAGTGCTTTTCACTTTCAGGGTAATTTAGCTCGAAAAAATCAATAACTACATGAAAAATAACAAATGAAGTCAGAAGGGGTTGAAAATTGATGATGTGGCTTTGAATGGTGCATTTTGAACACACACAAAACCCGGAGTTCAAATAAATTCACGGAAATGAAATGTCTTTTGTAACCGATGAGTTTCCGTCCGAAACCTCGATACTTCGAAAGAGACTGTCTGTTTTGTACACGAAGTGTATCCAAGTTTTGTCGTAACCCTCTCAACTTTTTAGCACATCCTATGTCGGTGAAATAATGGTACCATGCCAACTTTCAACCTTTTCAGAGTTCATTTGTAGTGCTTTTCAATTTCAGGGTCATTTAGCTCAAAAAAATCAATAACTGCATCAAAAATAACTAATGAAGTCAGAAGGGGTTGAAAATTGATGATGTGGATTTTAATGGTGCATTTTGAACACACAAAATTCCTGGAGTTCAAATATGTTCAAGAAAATGAAATGCTTTTGTAAACGATGAGTTTTCGTCCGAAACCCTGATAATTCGAAAGAGAATGTCCGTTTTGTACACGATGTGCATCCAGCTTTTGCCGTAACCCTCTCAACTTTTTAGCACATGCTATGTGGGTGAAATGATGATACAATTCCAACTTTGAACCTTTTGAGAGTTGATTTGTAGTGCCTTTCAATTTCAGGGTCATTTATCTCAAAAAAAATCATTAATTGCGTGAAAAATAACAAATGAAGTCAGAAGGGGTTGAAAATTGATGATGTGGCTTTGAATGGTGCATTTTGAACACACAAAAAACCTGGAGTTCAAATAAATTCAAGAAAATGAAATGTCTTTTGTAACCGATGAGTTTCCGTCCGAAACTCCGAAACTTCGAAAAAGACTGTCTGTTTTTTACACGGAGTGCATCCATCCTTTGCTGTAACCCTCTCAACTTTTTAGCACATGCTATGTGGGTGAAATGTTGATACCATGCCAACTTTCAACCTTTTCAGAGTTCATTTGTAGTGCTTTTCAATTTCAGGGTCATTTAGCTCAAAAAAATCAATAACTGCATGAAAATAACATATGAAGTCACAAGGGGTTGAAAATTGATGATGTGGCTTTGAATGGTGCATTTTGAACACACAAAAAACCTGGAGTTCAAATAAATTCATGAAAATGAAATTTCTTTTCTGACCGATGAGTTTCCGTCCGAAACCCTGATAATTCGAAAGAGAATGTCCGTTTTGTACACGAAGTGCATTCAGCTTTTGCCGTAACCCTCTCAACTTTTTAGAACATGCTATGTGGGTGAAATGATGATACCATGCCAACTTTCAACCTTTTCAGAGTTCATTTGTAGTGCTTTTCAATTTCAGGGTCATTTAGCTCAAAAAAATCAATAACTGCATGAAAAATAACAAATGATGTCAGAAGGGGTCGAAAATGGACGACGTGGCTTTGAATGGTGCATTTTGAACACACACAAAACCTGGAGTTCAAATAAATTCAAGAAAATGAAATGTCTTTTGTAACCGATGAGTTTCCGTCCGAAACTCCGATACTTCGAAAGAGACTGTCTGTTTTGTACACGAAGTGCATCCAGCCTTTGTCGTAACCCTCTCAACTTTTTAGCACATGCTATGTGGGTGAGATGATGATACCATGCCAACTTTCAACCTTTTCAGAGTGTATTTGTAGTGCTTTTCAATTTCAGGGTCATTTAGCTCGAAAAAATCAATAACTACATGAAAAATAACAAATGATGTCAGAAGGGGTCGAAAATGGACGACGTGGCTTTGAATGGTGCATTTTGAACACACACAAAACCTGGAGTTCAAATAAATTCAAGAAAATGAAATGTCTTTTGTAACCGATGAGTTTCCGTCCGAAACCCCGATACTTCAAAAGAGACTATCTGTTTTGTACACGAAGTGTATCCAGGTTTTGCCGTAACCCTCTCAACTTTTTAGCACATCCTATGTCGGTGAAATGATGGTACCATGCCAACTTTCAACCTTTTCAGAGTTCATTTGTAGTGCTTTTCAATTCCAGGGTCATTTAGCTCAAAAAAGTAAATAACTGCATGAAAAATAACTAATGAAGTCAGAAGGGGTTGAAAATTGATGATGTCGCTTTGAATGGTGCATTTTGAACACACAAAAATCCTGGAGTTCAAATATGTTCAAGAAAATGAAATGCTTTTTATAACAGATGAGTTTATGTCCGAAACCGTGTTACTTCGAATGAGACTGTCTGTTTTGTACACGAAGTGCATCCAGGTTTTGCCGTAACCCTCTCACCTTTTTAGCACATGTTATGTGGGTGAAATTATGATACCATGCCAACTTTCAACCTTTTCAGAGTTCATTTCTAGTTCTTTTCAATTTAAGGGTCATTTAGCTCAAAAAAAATCAATAACTGCATGAAAAATAACAAATGAAGTCAGAAGGGATTGAAAATTGATGATGTGGCTTTGAATGGTGCATTTTGAACACACAAACAACCCGGAGTTCAAATAAATTCAAGAAAATGAAATGTCTTTTGTAACCGATGAGTTTCCGTCCGAAACCCCGATACTTCGAAAGAGACTGTCTGTTTTGTACACCAAGTGGATCCAGGTTTTGCCGTAACCCTCTCAACTTTTTAGCACATCCTATGTCGGTGAATTGATGGTACCATGCCAACTTTAAACCTTTTCAGAGTTCTTTTGTAGTGCTTTTCAATTTCAGGGTCATTTAGCTCAAAAAAATAAATAACTGCATGAAAAATAACAAATGAAGTCAGAAGGGATTGAAAATTGATGATGTGGCTTTGAATGGTGCATTTTGAACACACAAACAACCCGGAGTTCAAATAAATTCAAGAAAATGAAATGTCTTTTGTAACCGATGAGTTTCCGTCCGAAACCCCGATACTTCGAAAGAGACTGTCTGTTTTGTACACCAAGTGGATCCAGGTTTTGCCGTAACCCTCTCAACTTTTTAGCACATCCTATGTCGGTGAATTGATGGTACCATGCCAACTTTAAACCTTTTCAGAGTTCATTTGTAGTGCTTTTCAATTTCAGGGTCATTTAGCTCAAAAAAATAAATAACTGCATGAAAAATAACTAATGAAGTCAGAAGGGGTTGAAAATTGATGATGTGGCTTTGAGTGGTGCATTTTGACCACACAAAAATCCTGGAGTTCAAATATGTTCAAGAAAATGAAATGCTTTTTGTAACAGATGAGTTTATGTCCGAAACCGTGTTACTTCGAAAGAGACTGTCCGTTTTGTACACGAAGTGCATCCAGCTTTTGCCGTAACCCTCTCAACTTTTTAGCACAAGATATGTGGGTGAAATGATGATACCATGCCAAGTTTCAACCTTTTCAGAGCTTGTTTGTAGTGCTTTTCAATTTCAGGGTCATTTAGCTCAAAAAACTGAATAACTGCATGAAAAATAATGAATGAAGTGAGAAGGGGTTGGAAATTGATGAGGTGGCTTTGAATGGTGCATTTTGAACACACAAAACCTGGAGTTTTAATAAATTCAAGAAAATGAAATGTCTTTTGTAAACGATGAGTTTCCGTCCGAAACCGTGATAATTCCAAAGAGAATGTCCGTTTTGTACACGAAGTGCATCCAGCTTTTGCCGTAACCCTCTCAACTTTTTAGCACATGCTATGTGGGTGAAATGATGATACCATGCTAACTTTCAACCTTTTCAGAGTTGATTTGTAGTGCTTTTCAATTTCAGGGTCATTTAGCTCAAAAAAATCAATAACTGCATGAAAAATAACAAATGAAGTCAGAAGGGGTTGAAAATGGATGATGTGGATTTGAATGGTGAATTTTGAACACGCAAAAAGCCTAGAGTTCAAATAAATTCAAGAAAATGAAATGTCTTTTGTAGCCGATGAGTTTCCGTCCGAAACCCTGATAATTCGAAAGAGAATGTCCGTTTTGTACACGAAGTGCATCCATCTTTTGCCGTAACCCTCTCAACTTTTTAGCACATGCTATGTGGGTGAAATGATGATACAATGCCAACTTTCAACCTTTTCAGAATTGATTTGTAGTGCTTTTCAATTTCAGGGTCGTTTATCTAAAAAAAATCAATAACTGCATGAAAAATAACAAATGTAGTCAGAAAGGGTTGAAACTTGATGATGTGGCTTTGAATGGTGCATTTTGAACACACACAAGACCGGGAGTTCAAATAAATTCAAGAAAAAGAAATGTCTTTTGTAACCGATGAGTTTCCGTCCGAAACCCAGATAATTCGAAAGAGAATGTCCGTTTTGTACACGAAGTGCATCCAGCTTTTGTCGTAACCCACTTAACTTTTTAGCACATGCTATGTGGGTGAAATGATGATACCATGCCAACTTTCAACCTTTTCAGAGTTTATTTGTAGTGCTTTTCAATTTTAGGGTCATTTAGCTCGAAAAAATCAATAACTACATGAAAAATAACAAATGAAGTCAGAAGGGGTTGAAAATTGATGATGTGGCTTTGAATGGTGCATTTTGAACACACACAAAACCGGGAGTTCAAATATGTTCAAGAAAATGAAATGCTTTTGTAAACGATGAGTTTCCGTCCGAAACCCTGATAATTCGAAAGAGAATGTCCGTTTTGTACACGAAGTGCATCCAGCTTTTGCCGTAACCCTCTCAACTTTATAGCACATGCTATGTGCGTGAAATGATGATACAATGCCAACTTTCAACCTTTTCAGAGTTGATTTGTAGTGCTTTTCAATTTCAGGGTCATTTAGCTGAAAAAACTGAATAACTGCATGAAAAATAATAAATGAAGTCAGAAGGGGTTGGAAATTGATGAGGTGGCTTTGAATGGTGCATTTTGAACACACAAAACCTGGAGTTCAAATAAATTCAAGAAAATGAATTGTCTTTTGTAAACGATGAGTTTCCGTCCGAAACCGTGATAATTCCAAAGAGAATGTCCGTTTTGTACACGAAGAGCATCCAGCTTTTGCCGTAACCCTCTCAACTTTTTAGCACATGCTATGTGGGTGAAATGATGATACCATGCCAACTTTCAACCTTTTCAGAGTTGATTTGTAGTGCTTTTCAATTTCAGGGTCATTGAGCTCAAAAAAATCAATAACTGCATGAAAAATAACAAATGAAGTCAGAAGGGGTTGAAAATGGATGATGTGGATTTGAATGGTGAATTTTGAACACGCACAAAGCATGGAGTTCAAATAAATTCAAGAAAATGAAATGTCTTTTGTAACCGATGAGTTTCCGTCCGAAACCCTGATAATTCGAAAGAGAATGTCCGTTTTGTACATGAAGTGCATCCATCTTTTGCCGTAACCCTCTCAAATTTTTAGCACAATCTATGTGGGTGAAATGATGATACAATGCCAACTTTCAACCTTTTCAGAATTGATTTGTAGTGCTTTTCAATTTCAGGGTAGTTTATCAAAAAAAAATCAATAACTGCATGAAAAATAACAAATGTAGTCAGAAGGGGTTGAAACTTGATGATGTGGCTTTGAATGGTGCATTTTGAACACACACAAAATCCGGAGTTCAAATAAAATCAAGAAAATGAAAAGTCTTTCGTAACCGATGAGTTTCCGTCCGAAACTCCGATACTTCGAAAGAGACTGTTTGTTTCATACACGGAGTGCATCCATCCTTTGTCGTAACGCTCTCAACTTTTTAGCACATGCTATGTGGGTGAAATTATGATACCATGCCAACTTTCAACCATTTCAGAGTTCATTTGTAGTGCTTTGCAATTTCAGGGTCATTTAGCTCAAAAAAATCAATAACTACATGAAAATAACAAATGAAGTCATAGGGGGTTGAAAATTGATGATGTGGCTTTGAATGGTGCATTTTGAACACACAAAAACCTGGAGTTCAAATAAATTCAAGAAATGAAATGTCTTTTCTAACCGATGAGTTTCCGTCGGAAACCCTAATAATTCGATAGAGAATGTCCGTTTTGTACACGAAGTGCATCCAGCTTTTGCCGTAACCCTCTCAACTTTTTAGCACATGCTATGTGGGTGAAATGATGATACCATGCTAACTTTCAACCTTTTCAGAGTTGATTTGTAGTGCTTTTCAATTTCAGGGTCATTTAGCTCAAAAAAATCAATAACTGCATGAAAAATAACAAATGAAGTCAGAAGGGGTTGAAAATGGATGATGTGCATTTGAATGGTGAATTTTGAACACGCAAAAAGCCTGGAGTTCAAATAAATTCAAGAAAATGAAATGTCTTTTGTAACCGATGAGTTTCCGTCCGGAACCCTGATAATTCGAAAGAGAATGTCCGTTTTGTACACGAAGTGCATCCATCTTTTGCCGTAACCCTCTCAACTTTTTAGCACATGCTATGTGGGTGAAATGATGATACAATGCCAACTTTCAACCTTTTCAGAATTGATTTGTAGTGCTTTTCAATTTCAGGGTCGTTTATCTAAAAAAAAATCAATAACTGCATGAAAAATAACAAATGTAGTCAGAAAGGGTTGAAACTTGATGGTGTGGCTTTGAATGGTGCATTATGAACACACAAAAAACCCGGAGTTCAAATAAAATCAAGAAAATGAAATGTCTTTCGTAACCGATGAGTTTCCGTCCGAAACTCCGATACTTCATAAGAGACTGTTTGTTTTGTACACGGAGTGCATCCATCCTTTGTCGTAACCCTCTCAACTTTTTAGCACATGCTATGTGGGTGAAATTATGATACCATGCCAACTTTCAACCTTTTCAGAGTTCATTTGTAGTGCTTTTCAATTTCAGGGTCATTTAGCTCAAAAAAATCAATAACTGCATGAAAATAACAAATGAAGTCAGAGGGGTTGAAAATTGATGATGTGGCTTTGAATGGTGCATTTTGAACACACAAAAACCTGGAGTTCAAATAAATTCAAGAAAATGAAATGTCTTTTCTAACCGATGAGTTTCCGTCGGAAACCCTGATAATTCGATATGGAATGTGCGTTTTTTACACGAAGTGCATCCAACTTTTGCCGTAACCCTCTCAACTTTTTAGAACATGCTATCTGGGTGAAATGATGATACCATGCCAACTTTCAACCTTTTCAGAGTTCATTTGTATTGCTTTTCAATTTCAGGGTCATTTAGCTCAAATAAATCAATAACTGCATGAAAAATAACAAATGAAGTCAGAAGGGGTTGGAAATTGATGAGGTGGCTTTGAATGGTGCATTTTGAACACACAAAACCTGGAGTTCAAATAAATTCAAGAAAATGAATTGTCTTTTGTAAACGATGAGTTTCCGTCCGAAACCGTGATAATTCCAAAGAGAATGTCCGTTTTGTACACGAAGAGCATCCAGCTTTTGCCGTAACCCTCTCAACTTTTTAGCACATGCTATGTGGGTGAAATGATGATACCATGCCAACTTTCAACCTTTTCAGAGTTGATTTGTAGTGCTTTTCAATTTCAGGGTCATTGAGCTCAAAAAAATCAATAACTGCATGAAAAATAACAAATGAAGTCAGAAGGGGTTGAAAATGGATGATGTGGATTTGAATGGTGAATTTTGAACACGCACAAAGCATGGAGTTCAAATAAATTCAAGAAAATGAAATGTCTTTTGTAACCGATGAGTTTCCGTCCGAAACCCTGATAATTCGAAAGAGAATGTCCGTTTTGTACATGAAGTGCATCCATCTTTTGCCGTAACCCTCTCAAATTTTTAGCACAATCTATGTGGGTGAAATGATGATACAATGCCAACTTTCAACCTTTTCAGAATTGATTTGTAGTGCTTTTCAATTTCAGGGTAGTTTATCAAAAAAAAATCAATAACTGCATGAAAAATAACAAATGTAGTCAGAAGGGGTTGAAACTTGATGATGTGGCTTTGAATGGTGCATTTTGAACACACACAAAATCCGGAGTTCAAATAAAATCAAGAAAATGAAAAGTCTTTCGTAACCGATGAGTTTCCGTCCGAAACTCCGATACTTCGAAAGAGACTGTTTGTTTCATACACGGAGTGCATCCATCCTTTGTCGTAACGCTCTCAACTTTTTAGCACATGCTATGTGGGTGAAATTATGATACCATGCCAACTTTCAACCATTTCAGAGTTCATTTGTAGTGCTTTGCAATTTCAGGGTCATTTAGCTCAAAAAAATCAATAACTACATGAAAATAACAAATGAAGTCATAGGGGGTTGAAAATTGATGATGTGGCTTTGAATGGTGCATTTTGAACACACAAAAACCTGGAGTTCAAATAAATTCAAGAAATGAAATGTCTTTTCTAACCGATGAGTTTCCGTCGGAAACCCTAATAATTCGATAGAGAATGTCCGTTTTGTACACGAAGTGCATCCAGCTTTTGCCGTAACCCTCTCAACTTTTTAGCACATGCTATGTGGGTGAAATGATGATACCATGCTAACTTTCAACCTTTTCAGAGTTGATTTGTAGTGCTTTTCAATTTCAGGGTCATTTAGCTCAAAAAAATCAATAACTGCATGAAAAATAACAAATGAAGTCAGAAGGGGTTGAAAATGGATGATGTGCATTTGAATGGTGAATTTTGAACACGCAAAAAGCCTGGAGTTCAAATAAATTCAAGAAAATGAAATGTCTTTTGTAACCGATGAGTTTCCGTCCGGAACCCTGATAATTCGAAAGAGAATGTCCGTTTTGTACACGAAGTGCATCCATCTTTTGCCGTAACCCTCTCAACTTTTTAGCACATGCTATGTGGGTGAAATGATGATACAATGCCAACTTTCAACCTTTTCAGAATTGATTTGTAGTGCTTTTCAATTTCAGGGTCGTTTATCTAAAAAAAAATCAATAACTGCATGAAAAATAACAAATGTAGTCAGAAAGGGTTGAAACTTGATGGTGTGGCTTTGAATGGTGCATTATGAACACACAAAAAACCCGGAGTTCAAATAAAATCAAGAAAATGAAATGTCTTTCGTAACCGATGAGTTTCCGTCCGAAACTCCGATACTTCATAAGAGACTGTTTGTTTTGTACACGGAGTGCATCCATCCTTTGTCGTAACCCTCTCAACTTTTTAGCACATGCTATGTGGGTGAAATTATGATACCATGCCAACTTTCAACCTTTTCAGAGTTCATTTGTAGTGCTTTTCAATTTCAGGGTCATTTAGCTCAAAAAAATCAATAACTGCATGAAAATAACAAATGAAGTCAGAGGGGTTGAAAATTGATGATGTGGCTTTGAATGGTGCATTTTGAACACACAAAAACCTGGAGTTCAAATAAATTCAAGAAAATGAAATGTCTTTTCTAACCGATGAGTTTCCGTCGGAAACCCTGATAATTCGATATGGAATGTGCGTTTTTTACACGAAGTGCATCCAACTTTTGCCGTAACCCTCTCAACTTTTTAGAACATGCTATCTGGGTGAAATGATGATACCATGCCAACTTTCAACCTTTTCAGAGTTCATTTGTATTGCTTTTCAATTTCAGGGTCATTTAGCTCAAATAAATCAATAACTGCATGAAAAATAACAAATGAAGTCAGAAGGGGTTGAAAATTGTTGATGTGGCTTTGAATGGTGCATTTTGAACACACAAAAAGCCTGGAGTTCAAATATGTTCAAGAAAATGAAATGCTTTTTGTAACAGATGAGTTTATGTCCGAAACCGTGATATTTCGAAAGAGACTGTCCGTTTTGTACACGAAGTGCATCCAGCTTTTGCCGTAACCCTCTCAACTTTTTACCACATGCTATGTGGGTGAAATTATGATACCATGCCAACTTCCAACCTTTTCATAGTTCATTTGTAGTGCTTTTCAATTTAAGGGTCACTTAGCTCCAAAAAATCAATAAGTGCATGAAAAAAAACAAATGAAGTCAGAAGGGGTTGAAAATTCATGATGTGGCTTTGAATGGTGCTTTTTGAACACACAAAAAACCCGGAGTTCAAATAAATTCAAGAAAATGAAATGTCTTTTGTAGCCGATGAGTTTCCGTCCGAAACCCTGATACTTCGAAAGAGATTGTCCGTTTCTACACGAAGTGCATCCAGCTTTTCCCGTAACCCTCTCAACTTTTTAGCACATGCTATGTGGGTGAAATGGTGATACCATGCCTACTTTCAACCTTTTCAGAGTTCATTTGTAGTGCTTTTCAATTTCAGGGTCATTTAGCTCAAAAAAATCAATAACTGCATGAAAAATAACAAATGAAGTCATAAGGGGTTGAAAATTGATGATGTGGCCTTGAGTGGTACATTTTGAACACACAAAAATCCCGGAGTTCAAATAAATTCAAGAAAATGAAATGTCTTTTGTAAACGATGAGTTTCCGTCCGAAACCCTGATAATTCGAAAGAGAATGTCCGTTTTGTACACGAAGTGCATCCATCTTTTGCCGTAACCCTCTCAAGTTTTTAGCACATGCTATTTGGGTGAAATGATGATACAATGCCAACTTTCAACCTTTTCAGAATTGATTTGTAGTGCTTTTCCATTTCAGGGTCGTTTATCTAAAAAAAATCAATAACTGCATGAAAAATAACAAATGATGTCAGAAGGGGTTGAAACTTGATGATGTGGCTTTGAATGGTGCATTTTGAACACACAAAAACCTGGAGTTCAAATAAATTCAAGAAAATGAAATGTCTTTTGTAACCGATGAGTTTCCGTCCGAAACTCGGATACTTCGAAAGAGACTGTTTATTTCGTACACGGAGTGCATCCATCCTTTGTCGTAACCCTCTCAACTTTTTAGCACATGCTATGTGGGTGAAATTATGATACCTTGGCAACTTTCAACCTTTTCAGAGTTCATTTTTAGTGTTTTTCAATTTCAGGGTCATTTAGCTCAAAAAAATCAATAACTGCATGAACATAACAAATGAAGTCAGAGGGCGTTGAAAATTGATGATGTGGCTTTGAATGGTGCATTTTGAACACACAAAAACCTGGAGTTCAAATAAATTCAAGAAAATGAAATCTCTTTTCTAACCGATGAGTTTCCGTCGGAAACCCTGATAATTCGATAGGGAATGTCCGTTTTGTACACGAAGTGCATCCAACTTTTGTCGTAACCCTCTCAACTTTTTAGAACATGCTATCTGGGTGAAATGATGATACCATGCCAACTTTCAACCTTTTCAGAGTTCATTTGTATTGCTTTTCAATTTCAGGGTCATTCAGTTCAATTAAATCAATAACTGCATGAAAAATAACAAATGAAGTCAAAAGGGGTTGAAAATTTTTGATGTGGCTTTGAATGGTGCATTTTGAACACACACAAGACCGGGAGTTCAAATAAATTCAAGAAAATGAAATGTCTTTTATAACCGATGAGCTTCCGTCTGAAACCCTAGTACTTCAACAGAGATTGTCCGTTTTGTACACGAAGTGCATCCAGCTTTTCCGTAACCCTCTCTACTTTTTAGCACATGCTATGTGGGTGAAATAATGATACCATGCCAACTTTCAACCTTTTCAGAGTTCATTTGTAGTGCTTTTAATTTCAGGGTCATTTAGCTCAAAAAAAATCAATAACTGCATGAAAAATAACAAATGAAGTCAGAATTGGTTGAAAATTGATGATGTGGCTTTGAATGGTGCATTTTGAACACACAAAAAACCTGGAGTTCAAATAAATTCAAGAAAATAAAATGTCTTTTGTAACCGATGAGTTTATGTCCGAAACCCTGATAGTTCGAAAGAGACTATCCGTTTTGTACTCGAAGTGCATCCAGCTTTTGCCGTAACCCTCTCAACTTTTTATCACATGCTATGTGGGTGAAATGATGATACCATGCCAACTTTCAACCTTTTCAGAGTTCATTTGTAGTGCTTTTCAATTTCAGGGTCATTTAGACCAAAAAAATTAATAAGTGCATGAAAAATAACTAATGAAGTCAGAAGGGGTTGAAAATTGATGATGTGGCTTTGAATGGTGCATTTTGAGCATACAAAAAACCCAGAGTTCAAATAAATTCAAGAAAATGAAATGTCTTTTGTAACCGATCAGTTTCGGTCCGAAACCCTGATACTTCGAAAGAGACTATCCGTTTTGTACACGAAGTGCATCCAGCTTTTGGCGTAACCCTCTCAACTTTTTAGCACATGCTATGTGGGTGAAATTATGATACCATGCCAACTTTCAACCTTTTTAGAGTTCATTTGTCGTGCTTTTCAATTTCAGGGTCATTTAGCTCAAAAAAATCAATAACTGCATGAAAAATAACAAATGAAGTCAGAAGGGGTTGAAAATTGATGACGTGGCTTTGAATGGTGCATTTTGAACACACAAAAATCCTGGAGTTCAAATATGTTCAAGAAAATGAAATGCTTTTTGTAACAGATGAGTTTATGTCCGAAACCCTGATACTTCGAAAGAGACTGTCCATTTTGTACACGAAGTGCATCCATCTTTTTCCGTAACCCTCTCAACTTTTTATCACATGCTATGTGGGTGAAATGATGGTACCATGCCAACTTTCAACCTTTTCAGAGTTCATTTGTAGTGCTTTTCAATTTCAGGGTCATTTAGCCCAAAAAAATCCATAACTGCATGAAAAATAACTAATGAAATCAGAAGAGGTTGAAAATTGATAATGTGGCTCTGAATGGTGCATTTTGAACATACAAAAAACCCAGAGTTCAAATAAATTCAAGAAAATGAAATGTCTTTTGTAACCGATCAGTTTCCGTCCGAAACCCTGATACTTCGAAAGAGACTATCCGTTTTGTACACGAAGTGCATCCAGCTTTTTGCGTAACCCTCTCCACTTTTTAGCACATGCTATGTGGGTGAAATTATGATACCATGCAAACTTTCAACCTTTTTAGAGTTCATTTGTAGTGCTTTTCAATTTCAGGGTCATTTAGCTCAAAAAAATCAATAACTGCATGAAAAATAACAAATGAAGTCGGAAGGGGTTGAAAATTGATGATGTGGCTTTGAATGGTGCATTTTGAACACACAAAAAACCTGGAGTTCAAATAAATTCAAGAAAATGAAATGTCTTTTGTAACCGATGAGTTTCCGTCCGAAACCCTCATACTTCGAAAGAGACTATCCGTTTCTACACGAAGTGCATCCAGCTTTTGCCGTAACCCTCTCAACTTTTTAGCACATGCTATGTGGGTGGAATGATGATACCATGCCAACTTTCAACCTTTCCAGAGTTCATTTGTTGTGCTGTTCAATTTCAGGGTCATTTAGCTCAAAAAAAATCAGTAACTGCATGAAAAATAACAAATGAAGTCATAAGGGGTTGAAAATTGATGATGTGGCTTTGAGTGGTGCATTTTGAACACACAAAAAACCCGGAGTTCAAATAAATTCAAGAAAATGAAATGTCTTTTGTAACCGATGAGTTTCCGTCCGAAACCCTGATACTTCGAAAGAGATTGTCCGTTTCTACACGAAGTACATCCAGCTTTTCCCGTAACCCTCTCAACTTTTTAGCACATGCTATGTGGGTGAAATGATGATACCATGCCTACTTTCAACCTTTTCAGAGTACATTTGTAGTGCTTTTCAATTTCAGGGTCATTTAGCTCAAAAAAATAAATAACTGCATGAAAAATAACAAATGAAGTCATAAGGGGTTGAAAATTGATGATGTGGCTTTGAGTGGTACATTTTGAACACACAAAAACCCCGGAGTTCAAATAAATTCAAGAAAATGAAATGTCTTTTGTAACCGATGAGCTTCCGTCCGAAACCCTGGTACTTCAACAGAGATTGTCCGTTTTGTACACGAAGGGCATCCAGCTTTTGCCGTAACCCTCTCAACTTTTTAGCACATGCTATGTGGGTGAAATAATGATACCATGCCAAGTTTCAACCTTTTCAGAGTTCATTTGTAGTGCTTTTCAATTTCAGGGTCATTTAGCTAAAAAAAATCAATAACTGCATGAAAAATAACAAATGAAGTCAGAAGTGGTTGCAAATTGATGATGTGGCTTTGAATGGTGCATTTTGAACACACAAAAAACCTGGAGTTCAAATAAATTCAAGAAAATAAAATGTCTTTTGTAACCGATGAGTTTATGTCCAAAACCCCGATACTTCGAAAGAGACTGTCAGTTTTGTACACGAAGTGCATCCAGCTTTTGTCGTAACCCTCTCAACTTTTTATCACATGCTATGTGGGTGAAATGATGATACCATGCCAACTTTCAACCTTTTCAGAGTTCATTTGT
Organism: Hordeum marinum; assembly: GCA_022496015.1. NCBI lineage: Eukaryota > Viridiplantae > Streptophyta > Magnoliopsida > Poales > Poaceae > Hordeum > Hordeum marinum. The sequence goes on from JAAAWK010000436.1 coordinate 77,613, forward strand.
AGTGCTTTTCAATTTCAGGGTCATTTAGCCCAAAAAAATTAATAAGTGCATGAAAAATAACTAATGAAGTCAGAAGGGCTTGAAAATTGATGATGTGGCTTTGAATGGTGCATTTTGAACATACAAAAAACCCAGAGTTCAAATAAATTCAAGAAAATGAAATGTCTTTTGTAACCGATGAGTTTCCGTCCGAAACCCTCATACTTCGAAAGAGACTATCCGTTTTGTACACGAAGTGCATCCAGCTTTTGGCGTAACCCTCTCAACTTTTTAGCACATGCTATGTGGGTGAAATTATGATACCATGCCAACTTTCAACCTTTTTAGAGTTCATTTGTAGTTCTTTTCAATTTCAGGGTCATATAGCTCAAAAAAATCCATAACTGCATGAAAAATAACAAATGAAGTCAAAAGGGGTTGAAAATTGATGATGTGGCTTTGAATGGTGCATTTTGAACACACAAAAATCCTGGAGTTCAAATATGTTGAAGAAAATGAAATGCTTTTTGTAACACATGAGTTTATGTCCGAAACCCTGATACTTCGAAAGAGACTGTCCATTTTGTACACCAAGTGCATCCAGCCTTTTCCATAACCCTCTCAACTTTTTAGCACATGCTATGTGGGTGAAATGATGGTACGATGCCAACTTTCAACCTTTTCAGAGTTCATTTGTAGTGCTTTTCAATTTCAGGGTAATTTAGCCCAAAATAATTAATTGGTGTATGAAAAATAACTAATGAAGTCAGAAGGGGTTGAAAATTGATGATGTGGCTTTGAATGGTGCATTTTGAACATACAAAAAACCCAGAGTTCAAATAAATTCAAGAAAATGAAATGTCTTTTGTTACCGATGAGTTTCCGTCCGAAACCCTGATACTTCAAAAGAGACTGTCCGTTTGTACACGAAGTGCATCCAGCTTTTGGCGTAACACTCTCAACTTTTTAGCACATGCTATGTGGGTGAAATGATGATACCATGCCAACTTTCAACCTTTTCAGAGTTCATTTGTTGTGCTTTTCAATTTCAGGGTCATTTAGCCCAAAAAAATCAATAACTGCATGAAAAATAACAAATGAAGTTATAAGGGGTTGAAAATTGATGATGTGGCTTTGAGTGGTGCATTTTGAACACACAAAAAACCCAGACTTCAAATAAATTCAAGAAAATGAAATGTCTTTTGTAACCGATGACTTTTCGTCCGAAACCCTGATACTTCGAAAGAGATTGTCCGTTTCTAGACGAAGTGCATCCAGCTTATCCCGTAACCCTCTCAACTTTTTAGCACATGCTATGTGGGTGACATGATGATACCATGCCTACTTTCAACCTTTTCAGAGTTCATTTGTAGTGCTTTTCAATTTCAGGGTCATTTAGCTCAAAAAAATCAATAACTGCATGAAAAATAACAAATGAAGTCATAAGGGGTTGAAAATTGATGGTGTGGCTTTGAGTGGTACATTTTGAACACACAAAAAACCCGGAGTTCAAATAAATTCAAGAAAATGAAATGTCTTTTGTAACCGATGAGCTTCTGTCTGAAACCCTGGTACTTCAACAGAGATTGTCCGTTTTGTACACGAAGTGCATCCAGCTTTTGCCGTAACCCTCTCAACTTTTTAGCACATGCTATGTGGGTGAAATAATGATACCATGCCAACTTTCAACCTTTTCAGAGTTCTTTTGTAGTGCTTTTCAATTTCAGGGTCATTTAGCTCAAAAAAAATCAATAACTGCATGAAAAATAACAAATGAAGTCAGAAGTGGTTGAAAATTGATGATGTGGATTTGAATGGTGCATTTTGAACACACAAAAAACCCGGTGTTCAAATAAATTCAAGAAAATAAAATGTCTTTTGTAACCGATAAGTTTATGTCTGAAACCCTGATACTTCGAAAGAGACTGTCAGTTTTGTACACGAAGTGCATCCAGCTTTTGTCGTAACCCTCTCAACTTTTTATCACATCCTATGTGGGTGAAATGATGATACCATGCCAATTTTCAACCTTTTCAGAGTTCATTTGTAGTGCTTTTCAATTTCAGGGTCATTTAGCCCAAAAAAATTAATAAGTGCATGAAAAATAACTAATGAAGTCAGAAGGGCTTGAAAATTGATGATGTGGCTTTGAATGGTGCATTTTGAACATACAAAAAACCCAGAGTTCAAATAAATTCAACAAAATGAAATGTCTTTTGTAACCGATGAGTTTCCGTCCGAAACCCTGATACTTCGAAAGAGACTATCCGTTTTGTACACGAAGTGCATCCAGCTTTTGGCGTAACCCTCTCAACTTTTTAGCACATGCTATGTGGGTGAAATTATGATACCATGCCAACTTTCAACCTTTTTAGAGTTCATTTGTAGTTATTTTCAATTTCAGGGTCATATAGCTCAAAAAAATCCATAACTGCATGAAAAATAACAAATGAAGTCAAAAGGGGTTGAAAATTGATGAATTGGCTTTGAATGGTGCATTTTGAACACACAAAAATCCTGGAGTTCAAATATGTTGAAGAAAATGAAATGCTTTTTGTAACACATGAGTTTATGTCCGGAACCCTGATACTTCGAATGAGACTGTCCATTTTGTACACCAAGTGCATCCAGCCTTTTCCATAACCCTCTCAACTTTTTAGCACATGCTATGTGGGTGAAATGATGGTACGATGCCAACTTTCAACCTTTTCAGAGTTCATTTGTAGTGCTTTTCAATTTCAGGGTCATTTAGCCCAAAAAAATTAATAAGTGCATGAAAAATAACTAATGAAGTCAGAAGGGCTTGAAAATTGATGATGTGGCTTTGAATGGTGCATTTTGAACATACAAAAAACCCAGAGTTCAAATAAATTCAAGAAAATGAAATGTCTTTTGTTACCGATGAGTTTCCGTCCGAAACCCTGATACTTCAAAAGAGAATGTCCGTTTTGTACACGAAGTGCATCCAGCTTTTGGCGTAACGCTCTCAACTTTTTAGCACATGCTATGTGGGTGAAATGATGATACCATGCCAACTTTCAACCTTTTCAGAGTTCATTTGTTGTGCTTTTCAATTTCAGGGTCATTTAGCCCAAAAAAATCAATAACTGCATGAAAAATAACAAATGAAGTCATAAGGGGTTGAAAATTGATGATGTGGCTTTGAGTGGTGCATTTTGAACACACAAAAAACCCGGACTTCAAATAAATTCAAGAAAATGAAATGTCTTTTGTAACCGATGAGTTTTCGTCCGAAACCCTGATACTTCGAAAGAGATTGTCCGTTTCTAGATGAAGTGCATCCAGCTTATCCCGTAACCCTCTCAACTTTTTAGCACATGCTATGTGGGTGACATGATGATACCATGCCTACTTTCAACCTTTTCAGAGTTCATTTGTAGTGCTTTTCAATTTCAGGGTCATTTAGCTCAAAAAAATCAATAACTGCATGAAAAATAACAAATGAAGTCATAAGGGGTTGAAAATTGATGGTGTGGCTTTGAGTGGTACATTTTGAACACACAAAAAACCCGGAGTTCAAATAAATTCAAGAAAATGAAATGTCTTTTGTAACCGATGAGCTTCTGTCTGAAACCCTGGTACTTCAACAGAGATTGTCCGTTTTGTACACGAAGTGCATCCAGCTTTTGCCGTAACCCTCTCAACTTTTTAGCACATGCTATGTGGGTGAAATAATGATACCATGCCAAATTTCAACCTTTTCAGAGTTCTTTTGTAGTGCTTTTCAATTTCAGGGTCATTTAGCTCAAAAAAAATCAATAACTGCATGAAAAATAACAAATGAAGTCAGAAGTGGTTGAAAATTGATGATGTGGATTTGAATGGTGCATTTTGAACACACAAAAAACCTAGAGTTCAAATAAATTCAAGAAAATAAAATGTCTTTTGTAACCGATGAGTTTCCGTCCGAAACCCTGATACTTCGAAAGAGACTGTCCGTTTTGTACACGAAGTGCATCCAGCTTTTGCCGTAACCCTCTCAACTTATTAGCACATGCTATGTGGGTGAAATGATGATACCATGCCAACTTTCAACCTTTTCAGAGTTCATTTGTAGTGCTTTTCAATTTCAGGGTCATTTAGCCCAAAAAAATTAATAAGTGCATGAAAAATAACTAATGAAGTCAGAAGGGGTTGAAAATTGATGATGTGGCTTTGAATGGTGCATTTTGAACATACAAAAAACCCAGAGTTCAAATAAATTCAAGAAAATGAAATGTCTTTTGTTACCGATGAGTTTCCGTCAGAAACCCTGATACTTCGAAAGAGACTGTCCGTTTTGTACACGAAGTGCATCCAGCTTTTGGCGTAACGCTCTCAACTTTTTAGCACATGCTATGTGGGTGAAATTATGATACCATGCCAACTTTCAACCTTTTCAGAGTTTATTTGTAGTGCTTTTCAATTTCAGGGTCATTTAGCTAAAAAATCAATAACTGCATGAAAAATAACAAAAGTAGTCAGAAAGGGTTGAAAATTGATGATGTGGCTTTGAATGGTGCATTTTGAACACACAAAAAACCTGGAGTTCAAATAAATTCAAGAAAATGAAATGTCTTTTGTAACCGATGAGTTTCCGTCCGAAACCCTCATACTTCGAAAGAGACTATCCGTTTCTAAACGAAGTGCATCCGGCTTTTGCCGTAACCCTCTCAACTTTTTAGCACATGCTATGTGGGTGAAATGATGATACCATGCCAACTTTCAACCTTTTCAGAGCTCATTTGTTGTGCCTTTCAATTTCAAGGTCATTTAGCTCAAAAAAATCACTAACTGCATGAAAAATAACAAATGAAGTCATAAGGGGTTGAAAATTTATGATGTGGCGTTGAGTGGTGCATTTTGAACACACAAAAAACCCGGAGTTCAAATAAATTCAAGAAAATGAAATGTCTTTTGTAACCGATGAGTTTTCGTCCGAAACCCTGATACTTCGAAAGAGATTGTCCGTTTCTAGACGAAGTACATCCAGCTTATCTCGTAACCCTCTCAACTTTTTAGCACATGCTATGTGGGTGAAATAATGATACCATGCCAACTTTCAACCTTTTCAGAGTTCATTTGTAGTGCTTTTCAATTTCAGGGTCATTTAGCTCAAAAAAAATCAATAACTGCATGAAAATTAACAAATGAAGTCAGAAGTGGTTGAAAATTGATGATGTGGATTTGAATGGTGCATTTTGAACACACAAAAAACCCGGAGTTCAAATAAATTCAAGAAAATAAAATGTCTTTTGTAACCATTAAGTTTATGTCCGAAACCCTGATACTTCGAAAGAGACTGTCCGTTTTGTACACGAAGTGCATCCAGCTTTTGCCGTAACCCTCTCAACTTTTTATCACATGCTATGTGGGTGAAATGATGATACCATGCCAACTTTCAACCTTTTCAGCGTTCATTTGTAGTGCTTTTCAATTTCAGGGTCATTTAGCCCAAAAAAATTAATAAGTGCATGAAAAATAACTAATGAAGTTAGAAGGGGTTGAAAATTGATGATGTGGCTTTGAATGGTGCATTTTGAACATACAAAAAACCCAGAGTTCAAATAAATTCAAGAAAATGAAATGTCTTTTGTTACCGATGAGTTTCCGTTCGAAACCCTGATACTTCAAAAGAGACTGTCCGTTTTGTACACGAAGTGCATCCAGCTTTTGGCGTAACGCTCTCAACTTTTTAGCACATGCTATGTGGGTGAAATTATGATACCATGCCAACTTTCAACCTTTTCAGAGTTTATTTGTAGTGCTTTTTAATTTCAGGGTCATTTAGCTAAAAAAAATCAATAACTGCATGAAAAATAACAAACGAAGTCAGAAAGGGTTGAAAATTGATGATGTGGCTTTGAATGGTGCATTTTGAACACACAAAAAACCTGGAGTTCAAATAAATTCAAGAAAATGAAATGTCTTTTGTAACCGATGAGTTTCCGTCCGAAACCCTCATACATCGAAAGAGACTATCCGTTTCTAAACGAAGTGCATCCGGCTTTTGCCGTAACCCTCTCAACTTTTTAGCACATGCTATGTGGGTGAAATGATGATACCATGCCAACTTTCAACCTTTTCAGAGTTCATTTGTTGTGCCTTTCAATTTCAAGGTCATTTAGCTCAAAAACATCACTAACTGCATGAAAAATAACAAATGAAGTCATAAGGGGTTGAAAATTGATGATGTGGCTTTGAGTGGTGCATTTTGAACACACAAAAAACCCGGAGTTCAAATAAATTCAAGAAAATGAAATGTCTTTTGTGACCGATGATTTTTGTCCGAAACCCTGATACTTCGAAAGAGATTGTCCGTTTCTAGACGAAGTACATCCAGCTTATCTCGTAACCCTCTCAACTTTTTAGCACATGCTATGTGGGTGACATGATGATACCATGCCTACTTTCAACCTTTTCAGAGTTCATTTGTAGTGCTTTTCAATTTCAGGGTTATTTAGCTCCAAAAACTCAATAACTGCATGAAAAATAACAAATGAAGTCATAAGGGGTTGAAAATTGATGGTGTGGCTTTGAGTGGTACATTTTGAACACACAAAAAACCCGGAGTTCAAATAAATTCAAGAAAATGAAATGTCTTTTGTAACCGATGAGCTTCTGTCTGAAACCCTGGTACTTCAACAGAGATTGTCCGTTTTGTACACGAAGTGCATCCAGCTTTTGCCGTAACCCTCTCAACTTTTTAGCACATGCTATGTGGGTGAAATAATGATACCATGCCAACTTTCAACCTTTTCAGAGTTCATTTGTAGTGCTTTTCAATTTCAGGGTCATTTAGCTCAAAAAAAATCAATAACTGTATGAAAATTAACAAATGAAGTCAGAAGTGGTTGAAAATTGATGATGTGGATTTGAATGGTGCATTTTGAACACACAAAAAATCCGGAGTTCAAATAAATTCAAGAAAATAAAATGTCTTTTGTAACCATTAAGTTTATGTCCGAAACCCTGATACTTCGAAAGAGACTGTCCGTTTTGTACACGAAGTGCATCCAGCTTTTGCCGTAACCCTCTCAACTTTTTATCACATGCTATGTGGGTGAAATGATGATACCATGCCAACTTTCAACCTTTTCAGCGTTCATTTGTAGTGCTTTTCAATTTCAGGGTCATTTAGCCCAAAAAAATTAATAAGTGCATGAAAAATAACTAATGAAGTTAGAAGGGGTTGAAAATTGATGATGTGGCTTTGAATGGTGCATTTTGAACATACAAAAAACCCAGAGTTCAAATAAATTCAAGAAAATGAAATGTCTTTTGTTACCGATGAGTTTCCGTTCGAAACCCTGATACTTCAAAAGAGACTGTCCGTTTTGTACACGAAGTGCATCCAGCTTTTGGCGTAACGCTCTCAACTTTTTAGCACATGCTATGTGGGTGAAATTATGATACAATGCCAACTTTCAACCTTTTCAGAGTTTATTTGTAGTGCTTTTTAATTTCAGGGTCATTTAGCTAAAAAAATCAATAACTGCATGAAAAATAACAAACGAAGTCAGAAAGGGTTGAAAATTGATGATGTGGCTTTGAATGGTGCATTTTGAACACACAAAAAACCTAGAGTTCAAATAAATTCAAGAAAATAAAATGTCTTTTGTAACCGATGAGTTTCCGTCCGAAACCCTCATACTTCGAAAGAGACTATCCGTTTCTATACGAAGTGCATCCAGCTTTTGTCGTAACCCTCTCAACTTTTTAGCACATGCTATGTGGGTGAAATGATGATACCATGCCAACTTTCAACCTTTTCAGAGTTCACTTGTAGTGCTTTTCAATTTCAGGGTCATTTAGCCCAAAAAAATTAATAAGTGCATGAAAAATAACTAATAAAGTCAGAAGGGGTTGAAAATTGATGATGTGGCTTTGAATGGTGCATTTTGAACATACAAAAAACCCAGAGTTCAAATAAATTCAAGAAAATGAAATGTCTTTTGTTACCGATGAGTTTCCGTCCGAAACCCTGATACTTCAAAAGAGACTGTCCGTTTTGTACACGAAGTGCATACAGCTTTTGGCGTAACCCTCTCAACTTTTTAGCACATGCTATGTGGGTGAAATTATGATACCATGCCAACTTTCAACCTTTTCAGAGTTTATTTGTAGTGCTTTTCAATTTCAGGGTCATTTAGCTAAAAAAAATCAATAACTGCATGAAAAATAACAAAAGAAGTCAGCAGGGGTTGAAAATTGATGATGTGGCTTTGAATGGTGCATTTTGAACACACAAAACACCTGGAGTTCAAATAAATTCAAGAAAATGAAATGTCTTTTGTAACCGATGAGTTTCCGTCCGAAACCCTCATAGTTCGAAAGAGACTATCCGTTTCTACACGAAGTGCATCCAGCTTTTGCCGTAACCCTCTCAACATTTTAGCACATGCTATGTGGGTGAAATGAGGATACCATGCCAACTTTCAACCTTTTCAGAGTTCATTTGTTGTGCTTTTCAATTTCAGGGCCATTTAGCCCAAAAAAATCAATAACTGCATGAAAAATAACAAATGAAGTCAAAAGGGGTTGAAAATTGATGATGTGGCTTTGAGTGGTACATTTTGAACACACAAAAACCCCGGAGTTCAAATAAATTCAAGAAAATGAAATGTCTTTTGTAACCGATGAGCTTCCGTTTGAAACCCTGGTACTTCAAAAGAGATTGTCCGTTTTGTACACGAAGTGGATCCAGCTTTTGCCGTAACCCTCTCAACTTTTTAGCACATGCTATGTGGGTGAAATGATGATACCATGCCACCTTTCAACCATTCAGAGTTCATTTGTAGTGCTTTTCAATTTCAGGGTCATTTAGCTCAAAGAAATCAATAACTGCATGAAAAATAACGAATGAAGTCAGAAGGGGTTGAATATTGATGATGTGGCTTTGAATGGTGCATTTTGAACACACAAAAAACCTAGAGTTCAAATAAATTCAAGAAAATAAAATGTCTTTTGTAACCGATGAGTTTCCGTCGGAAACCCTGATACTTCGAAAGAGACTGTCCGTTTTGTACACGAAGTGCATCCAACTTTTGCTGTAACCCTCTCAACTTTTTAGCACATGCTACGTGGGTGAAATGATGATACCATGCCAACTTTAGACCTTTTTAGAGTTTATTTGTAGTGCTTTTCAATTTGAGGGTCATGTAGCTCAAAAAAATCAATAACTGGATGAAAAATAACAAATGAAGTCAGAAGGGGTTGAAAATTGATGATGTGGCCTTGAATGGCGCATTTTGAACACACAAAAAACCATGAGTTCAAATAAATTAAAGAAAATGAAATGTCGTTTGTAACCGATGAGTTTCCGTCAGAAACCCTGATACTTCGAAAGAGACTGTCCGTTTTGTACACGAAGTGCATCCAACCTTTGTCGTAACCCTCTCAACTTTTTAGCACATGCTATGTGGGTGAAATTATGATACCATGCCAACTTTCAACCTTTTCAGAGTTCATTTGTAGTGCTTTTCATGGTCATTTAGCTCAAAAAAATCAATAACTGCATGAAAAATAACAAATGAAGTCAGAAGGGGTTGAAAATTGATGATGTGGCTTTGAATGGTGCATTTTCAACAGACAAAAAACCTAGAGTTCAAATAAATTCAAGAAAATGAAATGTCTTTCGTAACCGACGAGTTTCCGTCCGAAACCCTGATACTTCGAAAGGGACTGTCCGTTTTGTACACGAAGTGTATCTAGCTTTTGCCGTAACCCTCTCAACTTTCTAGCACATCCTATGTCGGTGAAATGATGGTACCATGCCAACTTTCTACCTTTTCAGAGTTCATTTGTAGTGCTTTTCAATTTCAGTGTCATTTAGCTCAAAAAAATCAATAACTGCATGAAAAATAACAAATGAAGTCAGAAGGGGTTGAAAATTGATGATGTGGCTTTAAATGGTGCATTTTGAACACACAAAATGCCTGCAGTTCAAATAAGTTAAAGAAAATGAAATGCCTTTTGTAACAGATGAGTTTATGTCCGAAACCCTGATACTTCGAATGAGACTGTCCGTTTTGTACACGAAGAGCATCCAACCTTTGTCGTAACCCTCTCAACTTTTTAGCACACGCTATGTGGGTGAAATGATGATACCATGCCAACTTTCAACCATTCAGAGTTCATTTGTAGTGCTTTTCAATTTCAGGGTCATTTAGCTCAAAAAAAATCAATAAATGCATGAAAAATAACAAATGAAGTCAGAAGGGGTTGAAAATTGATTATGTGGCTTTGAATGGTGCATTTTCAACAGACAAAAAACCTAGAGTTCAAATAAATTCAAGAAAATGAAATGTCTTTCGTAACCGATGAGTTTCCGTCCGAAACCCTGATACTTCGAAAGGGACTGTCCGTTTTGTACACGAAGTGTATCTAGCTTTTGCCGTAACCCTCTCAACTTTCTAGCACATCCTATGTCGGTGAAATGATGGTACCATGCCAACTTTCTACCTTTTCAGAGTTCATTTGTAGTGCTTTTCAATTTCAGTGTCATTTAGCTCAAAAAAATCAATAACTGCATGAAAAATAACAAATGAAGTCAGAAGGGGTTGAAAATTGATGATGTGGCTTTAAATGGTGCATTTTGAACACACAAAATGCCTGCAGTTCAAATAAGTTAAAGAAAATGAAATGCCTTTTGTAACAGATGAGTTTATGTCCGAAACCCTGATACTTCGAATGAGACTGTCCGTTTTGTACACGAAGTGCATCCAACCTTTGTCGTAACCCTCTCAACTTTTTAGCACACGCTATGTGGATGAAATTATGATACCGTGCCAACTTTCAACCTTTTCAGAGTTCATTTGTAGTGCTTTTCATGGTCATTTAGCTCAAAACAATCAATAACTGCATGAAAAATAACAAATGAAGTCAGAAGGGGTTGAAAATTGATGATGTGGCTTTAATGGTGCATTTTCAACATACAAAAAACCTAGAGTTGAAATAAATTCAAGAAAATGTAATGTCTTTCGTAACCGATGAGTTTCCGTCCGAAACCCTGATACTTCGAAAGAGACTGTCCGTTTTGTACACGAAGTGTATCCAGCTTTTGCCGTAACCCTCTCAACTTTCTAGCACATCCTATTTCGGTGAAATGATGATACCATGCCAACTTTCAACCTTTTTAGAGTTTATTTGTAGTGCTTTTCAATTTCAGGGTCATTTAGCTCAAAAAAATCAATAACTGGATGAAAAATAACAAATGAAGTCAGAAGGGGTTGAAAATTGATGATGTGGCCTTGAATGGCGCATTTTGAACACACAAAAAACCATGAATTCAAATAAATTAAAGAAAATGAAATGTCATTTGTAACCGATGAGTTTCCGTTAGAAACCCTGATACTTCGAAAGAGACTGTCCGTTTTGTACACGAAGTGCATCCAACCTTTGTCGTAACCCTCTCAACTTTTTAGCACATGCTATGTGGGTGAAATTATGATACCATGCCAACTTTCAACCTTTTCAGAGTTCATTTGTAGTGCTTTTCATGGTCATTTAGCTCAAAAAAATCAATAATTGCATGAAAAATAACAAATGAAGTCAGAAGGGGTTGAAAATTGATGATGTGGCTTTGAATGGTGCATTTTCAACAGACAAAAAACCTAGAGTTCAAATAAATCAAGAAAATGAAATGTCTTTCGTAACCGATGAGTTTCCGTCCGAAACCCTGATACTTCGAAAGAGACTGTCCGTTTTGTACACGAAGTGTATCTAGATTTTGCCGTAACCCTCTCAACTTTCTAGCACATCCTATGTCGGTGAAATGATGGTACCATGCCAACTTTCTACCTTTTCAGAGTTCATTTGTAGTGCTTTTCAATTTCAGTGTCATTTAGCTTAAAAAAAGCAATAACTGCATGAAAAATAACAAATGAAGTCAGAAGGGGTTGAAAATTGATGATGTGGCTTTAAATGGTGCATTTTGAACACACAAAATGCCTGCAGTTCAAATAAGTTAAAGAAAATGAAATGCCTTTTGTAACAGATGAGTTTATGTCCGAAACCCTGATACTTCGAATGAGACTGTCCGTTTTGTACACGAAGAGCATCCAACCTTTGTCGTAACCCTCTCAACTTTTTAGCACACGCTATGTGGGTGAAATGATGATACCATGCCAACTTTCAACCATTCAGAGTTCATTTGTAGTGCTTTTCAATTTCAGGGTCATTTAGCTCAAAAAAATCAATAAATGCATGAAAAATAACAAATGAAGTCAGAAGGGGTTGAAAATTGATTATGTGGCTTTGAATGGTGCATTTTCAACAGACAAAAAACCTAGAGTTCAAATAAATTCAAGAAAATGAAATGTCTTTCGTAACCGATGAGTTTCCGTCCGAAACCCTGATACTTCGAAAGGGACTGTCCGTTTTGTACACGAAGTGTATCTAGCTTTTGCCGTAACCCTCTCAACTTTCTAGCACATCCTATGTCGGTGAAATGATGGTACCATGCCAACTTTCTACCTTTTCAGAGTTCATTTGTAGTGCTTTTCAATTTCAGTGTCATTTAGCTCAAAAAAATCAATAACTGCATGAAAAATAACAAATGAAGTCAGAAGGGGTTGAAAATTGATGATGTGGCTTTAAATGGTGCATTTTGAACACACAAAATGCCTGCAGTTCAAATAAGTTAAAGAAAATGAAATGCCTTTTGTAACAGATGAGTTTATGTCCGAAACCCTGATACTTCGAATGAGACTGTCCGTTTTGTACACGAAGTGCATCCAACCTTTGTCGTAACCCTCTCAACTTTTTAGCACACGCTATGTGGATGAAATTATGATACCGTGCCAACTTTCAACCTTTTCAGAGTTCATTTGTAGTGCTTTTCATGGTCATTTAGCTCAAAACAATCAATAACTGCATGAAAAATAACAAATGAAGTCAGAAGGGGTTGAAAATTGATGATGTGGCTTTAAATGGTGCATTTTCAACATACAAAAAACCTAGAGTTGAAATAAATTCAAGAAAATGTAATGTCTTTCGTAACCGATGAGTTTCCGTCCGAAACCCTGATACTTCGAAAGAGACTGTCCGTTTTGTACACGAAGTGTATCCAGCTTTTGCCGTAACCCTCTCAACTTTCTAGCACATCCTATTTCGGTGAAATGATGATACCATGCCAACTTTCAACCTTTTTAGAGTTTATTTGTAGTGCTTTTCAATTTCAGGGTCATTTAGCTCAAAAAAATCAATAACTGGATGAAAAATAACAAATGAAGTCAGAAGGGGTTGAAAATTGGTGATGTGGCCTTGAATGGCGCATTTTGAACACACAAAAAACCATGAATTCAAATAAATTAAAGAAAATGAAATGTCATTTGTAACCGATGAGTTTCCGTTAGAAACCCTGATACTTCGAAAGAGACTGTCCGTTTTGTACACGAAGTGCATCCAACCTTTGTCGTAACCCTCTCAACTTTTTAGCACATGCTATGTGGGTGAAATTATGATACCATGCCAACTTTCAACCTTTTCAGAGTTCATTTGTAGTGCTTTTCATGGTCATTTAGCTCAAAAAATCAATAATTGCATGAAAAATAACAAATGAAGTCAGAAGGGGTTGAAAATTGATGATGTGGCTTTGAATGGTGCATTTTCAACAGACAAAAAACCTAGAGTTCAAATAAAATCAAGAAAATGAAATGTCTTTCGTAACCGATGAGTTTCCGTCCGAAACCCTGATACTTCGAAAGAGACTGTCCGTTTTGTACACGAAGTGTATCTAGATTTTGCCGTAACCCTCTCAACTTTCTAGCACATCCTATGTCGGTGAAATGATGGTACCATGCCAACTTTCTACCTTTTCAGAGTTCATTTGTAGTGCTTTTCAATTTCAGTGTCATTTAGCTTAAAAAAAGCAATAACTGCATGAAAAATAACAAATGAAGTCAGAAGGGGTTGAAAATTGATGATGTGGCTTTAAATGGTGCATTTTGAACACACAAAATGCCTCCAGTTCAAATAAGTTAAAGAAAATGAAATGCCTTTTGTAACAGATGAGTTTATGTCCGAAACCCTGATACTTCGAAAGAGACTGTCCGTTTTGTACACGAAGTGTATCCAGCTTTTGCCGTAACCCTCTCAACTTTCTAGCACATCCTATTTCGGTGAAATGATGATACCATGCCAACTTTCAACCTTTTTAGAGTTTATTTGTAGTGCTTTTCAATTTCAGGGTCATTTAGCTCAAAAAAATCAATAACTGCATGAAAAATAACAAATGAAGTCAGAAGGGGTTGAAAATTGATGATGTGGCTTTGAATGGTGCATTTTCAACAGACAAAAAACCTAGAGTTCAAATAAATTCAAGAAAATGAAATGTCTTTCGTAACCGATGAGTTTCCGTCCGAAACCCTGATACTTCGAAAGGGACTGTCCGTTTTGTACACGAAGTGTATCTAGCTTTTGCCGTAACCCTCTCAATTTTCTATCACATCCTACGTCGGTGAAATGATGGTACCATGCCAACTTTCTACCTTTTCAGAGTTCATTTGTAGTGCTTTTCAATTTCAGTGTCATTTAGCTCAAAAAAATCAATAACTGCATGAAAAATAACAAATGAAGTCAAAAGGGGTTGAAAATTGATGATGTGGCTTTAAATGGTGCATTTTGAACACACAAAATGCCTGCAGTTCAAATAAGTTAAAGAAAATGAAATGCCTTTTGTAAGAGATGAGTTTATGTCCGAAACCCTGATACTTCGAATGAGACTGTCCGTTTTGTACACGAAGTGCATCCAACCTTTGTCGTAACCCTCTCAACTTTTTAGCACACGCTATGTGGATGAAATTATGATACCGTGCCAACTTTCAACCTTTTCAGAGTTCATTTGTAGTGCTTTTCATGGTCATTTAGCTCAAAACAATCAATAACTGCATGAAAAATAACAAATGAAGTCAGAAGGGGTTGAAAATTGATGATGTGGCTTTGAATGGTGCATTTTCAACATACAAAAAACCTAGAGTTGAAATAAATTCAAGAAAATGTAATGTCTTTCGTAACCGATGAGTTTCCGTCCGAAACCCTGATACTTCGAAAGAGACTGTCCGTTTTGTACACGAAGTGTATCCAGCTTTTGCCGTAACCCTCTCAACTTTCTAGCACATCCTATTTCGGTGAAATGATGATACCATGCCAACTTTCAACCTTTTAGAGTTTATTTGTAGTGCTTTTCAATTTCAGGGTCATTTAGCTCAAAAAAATCAATAACTGGATGAAAAATAACAAATGAAGTCAGAAGGGGTTGAAAATTGATGATGTGGCCTTGAATGGCGCATTTTGAACACACAAAAAACCATGAATTCAAATAAATTAAAGAAAATGAAATGTCATTTGTAACCGATGAGTTTCCGTTAGAAACCCTGATACTTCGAAAGAGACTGTCCGTTTTGTACACGAAGTGCATCCAACCTTTGTCGTAACCCTCTCAACTTTTTAGCACATGCTATGTGGGTGAAATTATGATACCATGCCAACTTTCAACCTTTTCAGAGTTCATTTGTAGTGCTTTTCATGGTCATTTAGCTCAAAAAAATCAATAATTGCATGAAAAATAACAAATGAAGTCAGAAGGGGTTGAAAATTGATGATGTGGCTTTGAATGGTGCATTTTCAACAGACAAAAAACCTAGAGTTCAAATAAAATCAAGAAAATGAAATGTCTTTCGTAACCGATGAGTTTCCGTCCGAAACCCTGATACTTCGAAAGAGACTGTCCGTTTTGTACACGAAGTGTATCTAGATTTTGCCGTAACCCTCTCAACTTTCTAGCACATCCTATGTCGGTGAAATGATGGTACCATGCCAACTTTCTACCTTTTCAGAGTTCATTTGTAGTGCTTTTCAATTTCAGTGTCATTTAGCTTAAAAAAAGCAATAACTGCATGAAAAATAACAAATGAAGTCAGAAGGGGTTGAAAATTGATGATGTGGCTTTAAATGCTGCATTTTGAACACACAAAATGCCTCCAGTTCAAATAAGTTAAAGAAAATGAAATGCCTTTTGTAACAGATGAGTTTATGTCCGAAACCCTGATACTTCGAATGAGACTGTCCGTTTTGTACACGAAGTGCATCCAACCTTTGTCGTAACCCTCTCAACTTTTTAGCACACGCTATGTGGGTGAAATTATGATACCATGCCAACTTTCAACCTTTTCAGAGTTCATTTGTAGTGCTTTTCAGGGTCATTTAGCTCAAAGAAATCAATAACTGCATGAAAAATAACAAATGAAGTCAGAAGGGGTTGAAAATTGATGATGTGGCTTTGAATGGTGCATTTTCAACAGACAAAAAACCTAGAGTTCAAATAAATTCAAGAAAATGAAATGTCTTTCGTAACCGATGAGTTTCCGTCCGAAACCCTGATACTTCGAAAGGGACTGTCCGTTTTGTACACGAAGTGTATCTAGCTTTTGCCGTAACCCTCTCAACTTTCTAGCACATCCTACGTCGGTGAAATGATGGTACCATGCCAACTTTCTACCTTTTCAGAGTTCATTTGTAGTGCTTTTCAATTTCAGTGTCATTTAGCTCAAAAAAATCAATAACTGCATGAAAATAACAAATGAAGTCAGAAGGGGTTGAAAATTGATGATGTGGCTTTAAATGGTGCATTTTGAACACACAAAATGCCTGCAGTTCAAATAAGTTAAAGAAAATGAAATGCCTTTTGTAACAGATGAGTTTATGTCCGAAACCCTGATACTTCGAATGAGACTGTCCGTTTTGTACACGAAGTGCATCCAACCTTTGTCGTAACCCTCTCAACTTTTTAGCACACGCTATGTGGATGAAATTATGATACCGTGCCAACTTCCAACCTTTTCAGAGTTCATTTGTAGTGCTTTTCATGGTCATTTAGCTCAAAACAATCAATAACTGCATGAAAAATAACAAATGAAGTCAGAAGGGGTTGAAAATTGATGATGTGGCTTTGAATGGTGCATTTTCAACATACAAAAAACCTAGAGTTGAAATAAATTCAAGAAAATGTAATGTCTTTCGTAACCGATGAGTTTCTGTCCGAAACCCTGATACTTCGAAAGAGACTGTCCGTTTTGTACACAAAGTGTATCCAGCTTTTGCCGTAACCCTCTCAACTTTCTAGCACATCCTATTTCGGTGAAATGATGATACCATGCCAACTTTCAACCTTTTTAGAGTTTATTTGTAGTGCTTTTCAATTGCAGGGTCATTTAGCTCAAAAAAATCAATAACTGGATGAAAAATAACAAATGAAGTCAGAAGGGGTTGAAAATTGATGATGTGGCCTTGAATGGCGCATTTTGAACACACAAAAAACCATGAATTCAAATAAATTAAATAAAATGAAATGTCATTTGTAACCGATGAGTTTCCGTTAGAAACCCTGATACTTCGAAAGAGACTGTCCGTTTTGTACACGAAGTGCATCCAACCTTTGTCGTAACCCTCTCAACTTTTTAGCACATGCTATGTGGGTGAAATTATGATACCATGCCAACTTTCAACCTTTTCAGAGTTCATTTGTAGTGCATTTCATGGTCATTTAGCTCAAAAAAATCAATAATTGCATGAAAAATAACAAATGAAGTCAGAAGGGGTTGAAAATTGATGATGTGGCTTTGAATGGTGCATTTTCAACAGACAAAAAACCTAGAGTTCAAATAAAATCAAGAAAATGAAATGTCTTTCGTAACCGATGAGTTTCCGTCCGAAACCCTGATACTTCGAAAGAGACTGTCCGTTTTGTACACGAAGTGTATCTAGATTTTGCCGTAACCCTCTCAACTTTCTAGCACATCCTATGTCGGTGAAATGATGGTACCATGCCAACTTTCTACCTTTTCAGAGTTCATTTGTAGTGCTTTTCAATTTCAGTGTCATTTAGCTTAAAAAAAGCAATAACTGCATGAAAAATAACAAATGAAGTCAGAAGGGGTTGAAAATTGATGATGTGGCTTTAAATGGTGCATTTTGAACACACAAAATGCCTCCAGTTCAAATAAGTTAAAGAAAATGAAATGCCTTTTGTAACAGATGAGTTTATGTCCGAAACCCTGATACTTCGAATGAGACTGTCCGTTTTGTACACGAAGTGCATCCAACCTTTGTCGTAACCCTCTCAACTTTTTAGCACACGCTATGTGGGTGAAATTATGATACCATGCCAAGTTTCAACCTTTTCAGAGTTCATTTGTAGTGCTTTTCATGGTCATTTAGCTCAAAAAAATCAATAACTGCATGAAAAATAACAAATGAAGTCAGAAGGGGTTGAAAATTGATGATGTGGCTTTGAATGGTGCATTTTCAACAGACAAAAAACCTAGAGTTCAAATAAATTCATGAAAATGTAATGTCTTTCGTAACCGATGAGTTTCCGTCCGAAACCCTGATACTTCGAAAGGGACTGTCCGTTTTGTACACGAAGTGTATCTAGCTTTTGCCGTAACCCTCTCAACTTTCTAGCACATCCTATGTCGGTGAAATGATGGTACCATGCCAACTTTCTACCTTTTCAGAGTTCATTCGTAGTGCTTTTCAATTTCAGTGTCATTTAGCTCAAAAAAATCAATAACTGCATGAAAAATAACAAATGAAGTCAGAAGGGGTTGAAAATTGATGATGTGGCTTTAAATGGTGCATTTTGAACACACAAAATGCCTGCAGTTCAAATAAGTTAAAGAAAATGAAATGCCTTTTGTAACAGATGAGTTTATGTCCGAAACCCTGATACTTCGAATGAGACTGTCCGTTTTGTACACGAAGTGCATCCAACCTTTGTCGTAACCCTCTCAACTTTTTAGCACACGCTATGTGGATGAAATTATGATACCGTGCCAACTTTCAACCTTTTCAGAGTTCATTTGTAGTGCTTTTCATGGTCATTTAGCTCAAAACAATCAATAACTGCATGAAAAATAACAAATGAAGTCAGAAGGGGTTGAAAATTGATGATGTGGCTTTGAATGGTGCATTTTCAACATACAAAAAACCTAGAGTTGAAATAAATTCAAGAAAATGTAATGTCTTTCGTAACCGATGAGTTTCCGTCCGAAACCCTGATACTTCGAAAGAGACTGTCCGTTTTGTACACGAAGTGTATCCAGCTTTTGCCGTAACCCTCTCAACTTTCTAGCACATCCTATTTCGGTGAAATGATGATACCATGCCAACTTTCAACCTTTTTAGAGTTTATTTGTAGTGCTTTTCAATTTCAGGGTCATTTAGCTCAAAAAAATTAATAACTGGATGAAAAATAACAAATGAAGTCAGAAGGGGTTGAAAATTGATGATGTGGCCTTGAATGGCGCATTTTGAACACACAAAAAACCATGAATTCAAATAAATTAAAGAAAATGAAATGTCATTTGTAACCGATGAGTTTCCGTTAGAAACCCTGATACTTCGAAAGAGACTGTCCGTTTCGTACACGAAGTGCATCCAACCTTTGTCGTAACCCTCTCAACTTTTTAGCACATGCTATGTGGGTGAAATTATGATACCATGCCAACTTTCAACCTTTTCAGAGTTCATTTGTAGTGCTTTTCATGGTCATTTAGCTCAAAAAATCAATAATTGCATGAAAAATAACAAATGAAGTCAGAAGGGGTTGAAAATTGATGATGTGGCTTTGAATGGTGCATTTTCAACAGACAAAAAACCTAGAGTTCAAATAAATTCAAGAAAATGAAATGTCTTTCGTAACCGATGAGTTTCCGTCCGAAACCCTGATACTTCGAAAGAGACTGTCCGTTTTGTACACGAAGTGTATCTAGATTTTGCCGTAACCCTCTCAACTTTCTAGCACATCCTATGTCGGTGAAATGATGGTACCATGCCAACTTTCTACCTATTCAGAGTTCATTTGTAGTGCTTTTCAATTTCAGTGTCATTTAGCTTAAAAAAAGCAATAACTGCATGAAAAATAACAAATGAAGTCAGAAGGGGTTGAAAATTGATGATGTGGCTTTAAATGGTGCATTTTGAACACACAAAATGCCTCCAGTTCAAATAAGTTAAAGAAAATGAAATGCCTTTTGTAACAGATGAGTTTATGTCCGAAACCCTGATACTTCGAATGAGACTGTCCGTTTTGTACACGAAGTGCATCCAACCTTTGTCGTAACCCTCTCAACTTTTAGCACACGCTATGTGGGTGAAATTATGATACCATGCCAACTTTCAACCTTTTCAGAGTTCATTTGTAGTGCTTTTCATGGTCATTTAGCTCAAAAAAATCAATAACTGCATGAAAAATAACAAATGAAGTCAGAAGGGGTTGAAAATTGATGATGTGGCTTTGAATGGTGCATTTTCAACAGACAAAAAACCTAGAGTTCAAATAAATTCAAGAAAATGTAATGTCTTTCGTAACCGATGAGTTTCCGTCCGAAACCCTGATACTTCGAAAGAGACTGTCCGTTTTGTACACGAAGTGTATCCAGCTTTTGCCGTAACCCTCTCAACTTTCTAGCACATCCTATGTCGGTGAAATGATGGTACCATGCCAACTTTCTACCTTTTCAGAGTTCATTTGTAGTGCTTTTCAATTTCAGTGTCATTTAGCTTAAAAAAATCAATAACTGCATGAAAAATAACAAATGAAGTCAGAAGGGGTTGAAAATTGATGCTGTGGCTTTAAATGGTGCATTTTGAACACACAAAATGCCTGCAGTTCAAATAAGTTCAAGAAAATGAAATGCCTTTTGTAACAGATGAGTTTATGTCCGAAACCCTGATACTTCGAATGAGACTGTCCGTTTTGTACACGAAGTGCATCCAACCTTTGTCATAACCCTCTCAACTTTTTAGCACACGCTATGTGGGTGAAATTATGATACCATGCCAACTTGCCACCTTTTCAGAGTTCATTTGTAGTGCTTTTCATGGTCATTTAGCTCAAAAAAATCAATAACTACATGAAAAATAACAAATGAAGTCAGAAGGGATTGAAAGTTGATGATGTGGCTTTGAATGGTGCATTTTCAACAGACAAAAAACCTAGAGTTCAAATAAATTCAAGAAAATGAAATGTCTTTCGTAACCGATGAGTTTCCGTCCGAAACCCTGATACTTCGAAAGAGACTGTCCGTTTTGTACACGAAGTGTATCCAGCTTTTGCCGTAACCCTCTCAACTTTCTAGCACATCCTATTTCGGTGAAATGATGGTACCATGCCAACTTTCTACCTTTTCAGAGTTCATTTGTAGTGCTTTTCAATTTCAGGGTCATTTAGCTCAAAAAAAAATCAATAACTGCATGAAAAATAACAAATGAAGTCAGAAGGGGTTGAAAATTGATGATGTGGCTTTGAATGGTGCATTTTGAACATACAAAAAACCCAGAGTTCAAATAAATTCAAGAAAATGAAATGTCTCTCGTAACCGATGAGTTTCCGTCCGAAACCCTGATACTTCGAAAGAGACTGTCCGTTTTGTACACGAAGTGTATCCAGCTTTTGCCGTAACCCTCTCAACTTTCTAGCACATCCTATTTCGGTGAAATGATGGTACCATGCCAACTTTCTACCTTTTCAGAGTTCATTTGTAGTGCTTTTCAATTTCAGTGTCATTTAGCTTAAAAAAATCAATAACTGCATGAAAAATAACAAATGAAGTCAGAAGGGGTTGAAAATTGATGATGTGGCTTTAAATGGTGCATTTTGAACACACAAAATGCCTGCAGTTCAAATAAGTTCAAGAAAATGAAATGCCTTTTGTAACAGATGAGTTTATGTCCGAAACCCTGATACTTCGAATGAGACTGTCCGTTTTGTACACGAAGTGCATCCAACCTTTTTCGTAACCCTCTCAACTTTTTAGCACACGCTATGTGGGTGAAATTATGATACCATGCCAACTTGCCACCTTTTCAGAGTTCATTTGTAGTGCTTTTCATGGTCATTTAGCTCAAAAAAATCAATAACTACATGTAAAATAACAAATGAAGTCAGAAGGGATTGAAAGTTGATGATGTGGCTTTGAATGGTGCATTTTCAACAGACAAAAAACCTAGAGTTCAAATAAATTCAAGAAAATGTAATGTCTTTCGTAACCGATGAGTTTCCGTCCAAAACCCTGATACTTCGAAAGAGACTGTCCGTTTTGTACACGAAGTGTATCCAGCTTTTGCCGTAACCCTCTCAACTGTCTAGCACATCCTATTTCGGTGAAATGATGGTACCATGCCAACTTTCTACCTTTTCAGAGTTCATGTGTAGTGCTTTTCAATTTCAGGGTCATTTAGCTCAAAAAAAAATCAATAACTGCATGAAAAATAACAAATGAAGTCAGAAGGGGTTGAAAATTGATGATGTGGCTTTAAATGGTGCATTTTGAACACACAAAAAACCTAGAGTTCAAATAAATTCAAGAAAATGAAATGTCTTTCGTAACCGATGAGTTTCCGTCCGAAACCCTGATACTTCCAAAGAGACTGTCCGTTTTGTACATGAAGTGTATCCAGCTTTTGCCGTAACCCTCTCAACTTTCTAGCACATCCTATGTCGGTGAAATGATGGTACCATGCCAACTTTCTACCTTTTCAGAGTTCATTTGTAGTGCTTTTCAATTTCAGTGTCATTTAGCTTAAAAAAATCAATAACCGCATGAAAAATAACAAATGAAGTCAGAAGGGGTTGAAAATTGATGATGTGGCTTTGAATGGTGCATTTTAAACAGACAAAAAACCTAGAGTTCAAATAAATTCAAGAAAATGAAATGTCTTTCGTAACCGATGAGTTTCCGTCCGAAACCCTGATACTTCGAAAGAGACTGTCCGTTTTGTACACGAAGTGTATCCAGCTTTTGCCGTAACTCTCTAAACTTTCTAGCACATCCTATGTCGGTGAAATGATGGTACCATGCCAACTTTCTACCTTTTCAGAGTTCATTTGTAGTGCTTTTCAATTTCAGTGTCATTTAGCTTAAAAAATCAATAATTGCATGAAAAATAACAAATGAAGACAGAAGGGGTTGAAAATTGATGATGTGGCTTTAAATGGTGCATTTTGAACACACAAAATGCCTGCAGTTCAAATAAGTTAAAGAAAATGAAATGCCTTTTGTAACAGATGAGTTTATGTCCGAAACCCTGATACTTCGAATGAGACTGTCCGTTTTGTACACGATGTGCATCCAACCTTTGTCGTAACCCTCTCAACTTTTTAGCACACGCTATGTGGGTGAAATTATGAAACCATGCCAACTTTCAACCTTTTCAGAGTTCATTTGTAGTGCTTTTCATGGTCATTTAGCTCAAAAAAATCAATAACTCCATGAAAAATAACAAACGAAGTCAGAAGGGGTTGAACATTGATGATGTGGCTTTGAATGGTGCATTTTCAACAGACAAAAAACCTAGAGTTCAAATAAATTCAAGAAAATGTAATGTCTTTCGTAACCGATGAGTTTCCGTCCGAAACCCTGATACTTCGAAAGAGACTGTCCGTTTTGTACACGAAGTGTATCCAGCTTTTGTCGTAACCCTCTCAACTTTCTAGCACATCCTATTTCGGTGAAATGATGGTACCATGCCAACTTTCTACCTTTTCAGAGTTCATTTGTAGTGCTTTTCAATTTCAGTGTCATTTAGCTTAAAAAAATCAATAACTCCATGAAAAATAACAAATGTAAGTCAGAAGGGGTTGAAAATTGATGATGTGGCTTTAAATGGTGCATTTTGAACACACAAAATGCCTGCAGTTCAAATAAGTTCAAGAAAATGAAATGCCTTTTGTAACAGATGAGTTTATGTCCGAAACCCTGATACTTCGAATGAGACTGTCCGTTTTGTACACGAAGTGCATCCAACCTTTGTCGTAACCCTGTCAACTTTTTAGCACACGCTATGTGGGTGAAATTATGATACCATGCCAACTTTCAACCTTTTCAGAGTTCATTTGTAGTGCTTTTCATGGTCATTTGGCTCAAAAAAATCAATAACTGCATGAAAAATAACAAATGAAGTCAGAAGGGGTTGAAAATTGATGATGTGGCTTTGAATGGTGGATTTTCAACAGACAAAAAACCTAGAGTTCAATTAAATTCAAGAAAATGAAATGTCTTTCGTAACCGATGAGTTTCCGTCCGAAACCATGATACTTCGAAAGAGACTGTCCGTTTTGTACACGAAGTGTATCCAGCTTTTGCCGTAACCCTCTCAACTTTCTAGCACATCCTATTTCGGTGAAATGATGGTACCATGCCAACTTTCTACCTTGTCAGAGCTCATTTGTAGTGCTTTTCAATTTCAGGGTCATTTAGCTCAAAAAAAATCAATAACTGCATGAAAAATAACAAATTAAGTCAGAAGGGGTTGAAAATTGATGATGTGGCTTTGAATGGTGCATTTTGAACATACAAAAAACCCAGAGTTCAAATAAATTCAAGAAAATGAAATGTCTTTTGTTACCGATGAGTTTCCGTCCGAAACCCTGATACTTCAAAAGAGACTGTCCGTTTTGTACACGAAGTGCATCCAGCTTTTGGCGTAACCCTCTCAACTTTTTAGCACATGCTATGTGGGTGAAATTATGATACCATGCCAACTTTCAACCTTTTCAGAGTTTATTTGTAGTGCTTTTCAATTTCAGGGTCATTTAGCTAAAAAAATCAATAACTGCATGAAAAATAACAAAAGAAGTCAGAAAGGGTTGAAAATTGATGATGTGGCTTTGAATGGTGCATTTTGAACACACAAAACACCTGGAGTTCAAATAAATTCAAGAAAATGAAATGTCTTTTGTAACCGATGAGTTTCCGTCTGTAACCCTCATACTTCGAAAGAGACTATCCGTTTCTACACGAAGTGCATCCAGCTTTTGCCGTAACCCTCTTAACTTTTTAGCACATGCTATGTGGGTGAAATGATGATACCATGCCAACTTTCACCCTTTTCAGAGTTCATTTGTTGTGCTTTTCAATTTCAGGGTCATTTAGCCCAAAAAAATCAATAACTGCATGAAAAATAACAAATGAAGTCATAAGGGTTTGAAAATTGATGATGTGGCTTTGAGTGGTGCACTTTGAACACACAAAAACCCCGGAGTTCAAATAAATTCAAGAAAATGAAATGTCTTTTGTAACCGATGAGCTTCCATCTGAAACCCTGGTACTTCAAAAGAGATTGTCCGTTTTGTACACGAAGTGCATCCAGCTTTTGCCGTAACCCTCTCAATTTTGTAGCACATGCTATGTGGGTGAAATGATGATACCATGCCAACTTTCAGCCATTCAGAGTTCATTTGTAGTGCTTCTCAATTTCAGGGTCATTTAGCTCAAAGAAAATGATAACTGCATGAAAAATAACGAATGAAGTCAGAAGGGGTTGAATATTGATGATGTGGCTTTGAATGGTGCATTTTGAACACACAAAAAACCTAGAGTTCAAATAAATTCAAGAAAATAAAATGTCTTTTGCAACCGATGAGTTTCCGTCCGAAAACCTGATACTTCGAAAGAGACTGTCCGTTTTGTACGCGAAGTGCATCCAACTTTCGGTGTACCCTCTCAACTTTTTAGCACATGCTACGTGGGTGAAATGATGATACCATGCCAACTTTCAACCTTTTTAGAGTTTATTTGTAGTGCTTTTCAATTTCAGGGTCATTTAGCTCAAAAAAATCAGTAACTGGATGAAAAATAACAAATGAAGTCAGAAGGGGTTGAAAATTGATGATGTGGCCTTGAATGGCGCATTTTGAACACACAAAAAACCATGAGTTGAAATAAATTAAAGAAAATGAAATGTCATTTGTAACCGATGAGTTTCCGTCAGAAACCCTGATACTTCGAAAGAGACTGTCCGTTTTGTACACGAAGTGCATCCAACCTTTGTCGTAACCCTCTCAACTTTTTAGCACATGCTATGTGGGTGAAATTTTGATACCATGCCAACTTTCAACCTTTTCAGAGTTCATTTGTAGTGCTTTTCATGGTCATTTAGCTCAAAAAATTCAATAAGTGCATGAAAAATAACAAATGAAGTCAAAAGGGGTTGAAAATTGATGATGTGGCTTTGAATGGTGTATTTTCAACAGACAAAAAATCTAGAGTTCAAATTAATTCAAGAAAATGAAATGTCTTTCGTAACCGATGAGTTTCCGTCCGAAACCCTGATACTTCGAAAGAGACTGTCCGTTTTGTACACGAACTGTATCCAGCTTTTGCCGTAACCCTCTCAACTTTCTAGCACATCCTATGTCGGTGAAATGATGGTACCATGCCAACTTTCTACCTTTTCAGAGTTCATTTGTAGTGCTTTTCAATTTCAGTGTCATTTAGCTTAAAAAATCAATAACTGCATGAAAAATGACAAATGAAGTCAGAAGGGGTTGAAAATTGATGATGTGGCTTTAAATGGTGCATTTTGAACACACAAAATGCCTGCAGTTCAAATAAGTTAAAGAAAATGAAATGCCTTTTGTAGCAGATGAGTTTATGTCCGAAACCCTGATACTTCGAAAGAGACTGTCCGTTTTGTACACGAAGTGCATCCAACCTTTGTCGTAACCCTCTCAACTTTTTAGCACATGCTATGTGGGTGAAATTATGATACCATGCCAACTTTCAACCTTTTCAGAGTTCATTTGTAGTGCTTTTCATGGTCATTTAGCTCAAAAAAATCAATAACTGCATGAAAAATTACAAATGAAGTCAGAAGGGGTTGAAAATTGATGATGTGGCTTTGAATGGTGCATTTTCACCAGACAAAAAACCTAGAGTTCAAATAAATTCAAGAAAATGAAATGTCTTTCGTAACCGATGAGTTTCCGTCCGAAATCCTGATACTTCGAAAGAGACTGTCCCTTTTGTACACGAAGTGTATCCAGCTTTTGCCGTAACCCTCTCAACTTTCTAGCACATCCTATGTCGGTGAAATGATGGTACCATGCCAACTTTCAACCTTTTCAGAGTTCATTTGTAGTGCTTTTCAATTTGAAGGTCATTTAGCTCAAAAAATCAATAACTGCATGGAAAAATAACAAATGAAGTCATAAGGGGTAGAAAATTGAAGATCTGGCTTTGAGTGGTGCATTTTGAACACACAAAAAATCCGGAGTTCAAATAAATTCAAGAAAATGAAATGTCTTTTGTAACCGATGAGTTTCAGTCCGAAACCCTGGTACTTCAAAAGAGATTGTCCGTTTTGTACACGAAGTGCATCCAGCTTTTGCCGTAACCCTCTCAACTT
Source organism: Hordeum marinum (assembly GCA_022496015.1). Classification (NCBI taxonomy): domain Eukaryota; kingdom Viridiplantae; phylum Streptophyta; class Magnoliopsida; order Poales; family Poaceae; genus Hordeum; species Hordeum marinum. The sequence continues at coordinate 104,784 of JAAAWK010000436.1, forward strand.
TTTAGGACATGCTATGTGGGTGAAATGATGATACCATGCCAACTTTCAACCTTTTAGAGTTCATTTGTAGTGCTTTTCAATTTCAGGGTCATTTAGCTCAAAAAAATCAATAACTGCATGAAAAATAACAAATGAAGTCAGAAGGGGTTGAATATTGATGATGTGGCTTTGAATGGTGCATTTTGAACACACAAAAAACCTAGAGTTCAAATAAATTCAAGAAATTAAAATGTCTTTTGTAATCGATGAGTTTCCGTCCGAAAACCTGATACTTCGAAAGAGACTTTCCGTTTTGTACACGAAGTGCATCCAGCTTTTGGCGTAACCCTCTCAACTTTTTAGCACATGCTATGTGGGTGAAATGATTATACCATGCCAACTTTCAACCTTTTCAGAGTTCACTTTGTAGTGCTTTTCAATTTCAGGGTCATTTAGCCTCAAAAAATCAATAACTGCATGAAAAATAACAAATAAGTCAGAAGGGGTTGAAAATTGATGATGTGTCTTTGAATGGTGCATTTTTAACACACAAAAAACCCGGAGTTCAAATAATTAAGAAAAATGAAATGTCTTTTGTAAAGCGATGAGTTTCCGTCAGAAACCCTGATACTTCGAAGAGACTGTCCGTTTTGTACCACGAAGTGCATCCAGCTGTTGCCGTAAACTCTCTGTCAACTTGTAGCACATGCTAGTGGGGGAAATGATGATAACATGCCAACTTTCACAACCATTTCATAGTTCATTTGTAGTTGCTTTTCAATTTCAGGGTCAGTTTAAGCTCAAAGAAATCAAATAACTGCATGGAAAACTAACAAATGAAGTCCAGAACGGGTTGAAATATGATGACTGTGGCTTTGACATGGTGTCATTTTTGAACATCACAAAAACCTAGGAGTTCAAATAAATTCAAGAAATGTGAAAATGTCCGTTTTGTAACCGATGAGTTTCCGTCCGAAAACCCTGATACTTCGAAAGAGAATGTCCGTTTTGTAACCGAAGTGCATCCAACCTTTGGTCATAACCCTCCTCAACTTTTTAGCACATGCTACGTGGGTGAAATGATGATACCATGCCAACTTTCAACAACCTTTTTAGAGTTTATTTGTAGTGCTTTTCAATTTCAGGGTCATTTAGCTCTAAAA